>JAZKJV010006386.1:0-493545 GCA_037367405.1 Ottelia alismoides
TTGTGATGGGGAATGTGGTGATGATGAATAAAATGATGGTGGGTTGGATGTGGTGTGCTAAAAAAATAAACATAAAAATGATGAGACAACAATGAAACAAACTATTAGATGAGATAAAATAACAAGAAAAAATAAGAAGAAATACTTACCTGATCTTCGCCGGATTGGCGGAGCAGCTACGCTGGACTCCTGTTGTCGCCTCGATCCGATTGGCGAAACAATAATCGGAGAAGCTACGCGAGCTCGACGGGGAACTCGTGACGCGAAGCAGAGCTCCGCGGATCTCACCTGAAGGAGGTCGTCGCTTGAGGACGATGCTTCGCAGCTGTCACCAACAAAACACTCCAAGCTCTCTCCTTATTCTATAAGAATGGTGGATGGGGAAAAATGAGGATGTGGAGATGATTATAAAGAGATGAGTAATGGGAGTTAGAGAGGTGGTGGTGTTGAATGAGAAGTTAGATTATTGGTGGAGTTGAATGGGAGGTTATATGAAGAATATGGAGTGGAATGGAGGTTGAAAGAAGACTTGGAGGTTAATGGAGAAAGGGAAGTTATTGTAGAGAATGTTATTAAATAAATAAAAAATGAAATGAAATAAAGTAGGCTACTAAAAAGAGAAAATAAAATAAAGAGAAGAAAAAAGAGTGGGGAATTTACAAAAAGAAGATATACAACATGTACATTTTTTTGTTTGCTTTTCTTTTTTTATATTTTTTTGTCTTTTTAATAGTAGCTATGTACAATAGGAAAATACAATAAAATAGTACAATCAAAATACAAGACCACAATGATTTTTTTGGATTTTTAGTAATTAAGAAAGATAAAATAAAAAATGAAGAAAGAAAGAATATATACATAATATACAATGTACATCTAGGTCCCAAAACCCAACTTTTGCAAACGAGCTCCGATTTTAATGAAACCACTTCCGTTGGATAGATAATTTTCTAACTTGAACTTTAAAAGTGAGTTTGGTGAATTTGGAGTTCATACGGAGCGGGAATTTAGCTTGGAAGTTGGTCTTTACGGCTTTTTTCCCATTGGGATCTAGGAGCATTTATTTGAGATATAATTTATTTTGTATTTTTGTATTTTTATGTACATTATTATAAACAAGTTAGAAAGAATTAGCCAAAAAGGAGTTGATATGAAATTATTAAAAATACATAAAGTTTTGGGCTATTTACATGTATAAAACTCCTTTGATTTTGCGGCTTTTTATGTGTAATTTATTTTGTACAATAATTAGTGAGTTTTATTTACAAGAGTCATTTTGTTAATTTATTGATTTTATGGTCATTTATTTGGGATTTTACTCGGGGATTTTGCTAAGATCAAGATATTAAGATGATGAATCGTGGATTCATCAAGGGGGGCACACACCGCGTTGTTCTTTCGTTGTTCAGTTTTGTCACTCCTATTGTTGCCTATACTTAGGGATATCTCACCCTAAGTATAGGGGGAGTGATGCGTATATTCTCCCATGATCGTCTCGTCTATCTGTATATGTCTCTCTTTTCTTCTTTTCTTCTTTTCCTTTTCTATCTTCTGTATCTAAATAAAAGGTGCCGCCCCTTGAAGACAGTCTTCTATACTTAGGACGTACTTTGTCCAAAGTATAGGGGGGTGCACCCCTGATTTGTTAATTCCTTTTATCTGGTTATTCCCACCCATGGCCCTCCCTGCCTTGTGTACAATCTGCTATACTTAGGATTATTTGATCCTAAGTATAGGGGGACGGTCATTTTCTTATTCATTTATCTCGTTATCCTTTCATTTATTCTTTTAGTCGTCATAGTATAGACTTTTCTATACTCAGTACGAGTTATGTCTTCTCTTTTCTTTTCCGATCTATGAGGACATAGCTCATGCTAAGTATAGGGGGGTCGTATATACTATGTATATACTTCATCCATAAATCGTACTTTCGTATAATGATGATACAATTCATTAAGTAATAAGGCTTCTTATTCCTCAGATTCTTTTTGTATATACTGATTAATAAATCAGGTTAAAAATACTTTTGCAAAATGATTTGAAAAATGGTGTGAACTGTTTGGAAAAACTTTTTGTGAAATATTTTCAACCTTTGTAAAAATATTTTGATTGCCAAAATTCTTTTATTGTGTGAAATAAAGGATTCGAAAAACCTATTTGCAAATGATTTTGAAAATTTTTGCAAAAATATTTTGAAAAATGTATATAGTGTTTGCAAAATATTTGCAAAATGGCTTTTTTACTCTGTGTATATTTGTAAAAAACATACACTATTTTATATATCCATAAATTGATGACAAATTAAATATTTTCCAAAAAAATGTTGTAAATAAAAATGTTTTATAAGAAATAAAAATAATTGCAAAATAAAATCAGGTACATAATGAAGTAACCACATACAGAAAAAGCTATAAAACAATAACTGAAAGGCCTATATCGGCTCCATATTTAGACGAATTAGATAAAACTCATTCGCAATATATTCTAAATAAAATTATTTTTAAAATGACAGTGGTTTCATAATTTTTGGAGTTACAGTTTGAAAGACGGTTTTTGAGGGTGGTTTTTGTTATTTTATCATTTATTTGTTTTATTTATTTTCTAATATTTATTTTTATACATGTTATATTTGTAAATATCTGTAAATATTTTATAATTATTATTTAAAAAATAAAATTAAAAAGCATATCTTAAAATAAGCTAATTTCCTTATTTAACTATGTATAGAATGTACCATGTGTATATAATATATGTATATAGTTTATTTCCAGAAATAACCCTCATGGGATCCGCCATACACGTCACAGGGGTTAGGGGTGACCAATCCGGTCAGTCAAGAAAAAGGAGAACAAAAAATAAATTATTAACATTTGTTATTTAATTTAATAATTGTGACGAAAATAATAAATAAATTTGTATATATTGTAATTTAATCTCCCCTTAACCTCCTCCCTTCTTTTCTCAACATTAAAATTTTGAAAACTCAAATTCAATTTTTTCCTCTAATTATTTGGCTCCTCCCTCCCTCATTCCAACTTCAACAATTTCTGGCGAGAGGAACCTAATATCCAAGAGGTTCTTGTTGTAGAAAGTGCCTAGCCTCTAAGACGTCCGGTGACAGCGAGTCGGCCTTCGTTGGGTCCATTACGGCATTATCCGCTCCCACGATGAGATTCATTTTAATTTATTCTTTTTCATCTAGTATGATATTAGTTTATTTTTTTTGCATTTTGCTTTATCACTTTAATCATAGGTTAATCACTGATGTCATTTTTCAATTTTAGATTGTAGTTTTTAATCGTAGATCATTGTTCTATCGCATCCAATCCAATACATTTCTGTTTCTCAACTATTACCTTCACATCTCCACCTATCCACTTTTACATTCTATCTCACATGATCTTTCAATTCTGACCTCCTACGATGGCCAGAGACATGGTTCCGATCTCCTATTTTACAGGATCCAAAACCATTAACATTCCTATTTTTATTTTTTTATAATCTCTTTGACGAGTTGTCGTGTTCGAGTCGATTCGTGATTTTATTACATGTTCAAAAAGGAATAAACAAAGAAGCAGATGTTGTTGTTAAAAGCTTATAAATAATAAAAAAAATAAATCTCGGGCTCGCTAGATAATCATCGCCTAATGACCTATTCCAGATTCTCCTGCCACACCATGCGACCGGAGAAAGAGCCGATCTCCACCACAATCGTGCCATCCTCTCAGCCCTCCACCCGATTCACCCTCACCTTCTTCAGTAGCCCCACCATCCACCATAGAGCACCAATCGTTACAATCGTTACATGGAGAACATGAGAAGAAGAGGGGCAACACGCCCTACACATGCATGGAATGAAGAACACACCATAAGCCCTAAATTCCCAATTTTTTGGGTAAATTACAATAACAGCTGTAGGATTTCCTAAAATTATAATAAAGGCCCACCAGTCAAGATCATGTGCCACTCACGTGCCCAACTTGGGTAATTTTCTATTTCACATCCCATATTTTATTTCTGTAATATTCTCAGGAAAAAATATTGAATAATAACGAACAAATTCATATTAATCTAGACTATTAATTACTTGCCTTTTCTTGTAGAAATAAAATGTTCTTGTTGTCAAATAATTCAAGAAAAACCATGATATGCTACGATGTGTATATCATCATGGAATCACTTTCTCATTACATTTTATTACCATTTTACATTATTAAAAAATAAAAAACATTGCATTTTTCATTGTTTGAATTGTGAAAAATCATAAAAATTTAAATATTATGCAAAAAATTCTAAAAATATTAGATTAGCTTCCATTTTATATATTTAATTTTCTATCAAATTTTTGTGCAATAAATATTTTTAAAAAAAACATCAAAATAACAATAATGTTTTAAAAAATAGATAAATTGAAGAAAAATTCCAAAATTTTTTATTTCACTTCATGTTTGTAGATAATTTCTTGTTGTTTTTAGAAAAATATTTTCATGTTTTACACATTTATTTGGTATTTTGAAATTGCAAAATAATGTTGTCTCTTCATTGTTTGATTTATTCGTTATTGTTTTTCATTTTTAAACCCTAAAAAAACAAAAAATTACTGAATAATTACAAAAGCAGTCAAAATATAGTAAAACACACAAATATTTTCTTTAACCATTTTTTTCATTTTCTAAAAATCAAAAAAATTGCATTTGTTTATGTATACATTTGTTTTAAAATGTAAAATAATTCAAAAATAAAAAATGGTAAAAATGGAGAATTAGAAAATAAAAAGCATATAAATTAAAAACTTTAAAAAATTTTAGAAGACAAAAATCCGATAAAAACCAAACATAGTTTGCATTTGAGATTTCCTTCTTTCTTTTAATTTATTTTTCTATTATTTGAATAACCCTAGGGATTGGTCACCTCTCGAGTTCGATCATGTTGCTATACATGTAAATTAAATAGCAAAAATTCTCTTGCTACACATTTTTGTAATTATTTCTGCTTGAGAAAAATAGATAAATTTTTTATTGATGGATCTATGGGTTTCAACGACACGAACATATTTATTTTATCTACTAAAAAACTCAAAAATCTTGTTCAACAGTAAGGATAGTGACTTTGTTGTCGACTAGAAAGCCCTCCTTGCATTCAATATGATGAAAGATATGGTTACCAGTGCTCCTGTCCTACATTCACCTAATTGGTCTCTTGCTTTCGATATAATATGGACGCCTCAGATTTCACAGTTGGAGCTATTTTAGGAAATGGAAGGGATGGGATACCATTTTATGTACACTATTCTAGCACTAATTTAAATGAAGCATAACGAAATTATACAATTACAAAAAATGGAGATGTTAGCAGTTGTGTTTGGGCTAGATAAGTTCATATCTTACCTCCTCGATTTCCGCAATTATTGTATACATAGATCACACTACCATACAATACTTATAGGCAAAGAAGGATGTCAAACTACACCTTATGAGATGGATCCTTCTTCTACAGGAATTTGATTTATAGATACGAGTTAAACTAGGAGTGAAAAATGTTGTGGCAGATCACTTTTCCTGTATCATAGATGTAAAGACCTCTGAGAAGAACATGATCCATATTTTCGAAACCATTCGAGAAGAGACCATCTTGTTTGTGGACTCACTCCCATTGTATGTTGATATTGTGAATTTTCTTATCTCTGAGAAACTTCCTTAAGATTGTTTGAAGATCAAGGGAGAAATATTTATGCCAGAGATTCATTATTACCAATGGGAGGATCCATACCTATTTCGCGAGGTTGAAGATTGCATTTGGAGGAGCATTCCTTAGGAGGAACACACCAGTGTACTTCATCATAGTATAAACTAGTATATGGTGGGCATCATTCTGGTAAGAGCATGGCAACAAAAGTTTTACAATGGTCTATGGTGGCCCCCATTGTTTAAGGATGCTACAGAGTATGTTCGAGGTTGTACTTACTGTCAGAAAATGGGATGCATCATTTGTTTCAAAGATACCATGTCCCTTAGATACACAGAGATTCAAATGTTTTTTATGCTTAGTGCATAGATTTCATGGATCCATTTCCCACCAATCAGGGATTTCAGTACATCCTGCTCATTGTGGATTATGTTAGTCGATGTATGGAGGCTATCCCCATCAGAGTTGCTGATAGTTGTACAGTGTGTTCATTTCTTAAGGACCACATTATTGCACGGTTCGGTATCTCCAAAATACTAATTTCGGATGGGGGATCCATTTCCTTTATGGAGAAGCAAAGAAGCTTGTGAAGGAGTACACCATTGAGCACGAAATTGTGTCACCTTACTACCTCAAGACTAAGGGCTTGGCAGAAATTTCAATAGGGAGATCTAGACGATATTGCGAAAACTTGCATGTCCAAATAGGAAGAACTGATCCCAAATGCTTGATTCAATTCTATGGTATTACCAAACTATATACAAGTCTCCTTTGGGTATGTCTCCCTACAAATTGGTGTATGCAAATCCTGGCCACCTACCTGTGTAATTCATTCATAAATCTTTGTGTGCACTATGTGTATGCAATCGTGATTATGCAAAAGTAGGAAAGAACAAGAAGTTGGATTTGAATAGATTACTGGAATTCTAAGAGTTTGCATATAATAACTCAGTGATGTATAACGAGAAAGTCAAGCGTTGGCATAATAAACACATTCAAAGGAAGACTTTTTCCAATGATTAGAAATTTTGTTTATTTGATGTTAACTTGAAGTTGTTTCCAAGAAAATTAAAAAGCAAATGATCAAAACCGTTCGTTGTGAGAGTTGTGTGTGAAAATGGGAGTATTATCATATCTGGGTTGCTATATGATGCACATCCATTTGTTCTGAACGGACAATTCCTAAAGCCATATGTAGATCATGATACATTCTTGTTTGTCGATAATTATATATATATGTGGTATCAAACAATGATCCTTCAATTCCATCTTCCACATCTAATGCATGAGATGACTACCTCTTGTATATCCTTTTATTTCATTCTCTCTTCTTTCATTTTATCGTTCACCCCTTTCCGTGTGTATATATGTTATGCAATGGATGTGCTTTATCCTAAGTATGGGGGGTGAATGCTTTGTGTTGTTTATATTCGTCTAATTCACTCATGTTGTTTCTTATACTTAGAGATATTGTACCCAAAGTATAGGGAGAGTCATGTTCTTCATATCATCTCATTTATATTTTTATTCTTCTAATATCTCGATTGTCCCCCAACTTGTTGATATTCTATACTTAGGGTTATTCTACCCTAAATATAGGGGTGCAAGATGATTTGTTAAGTTTGTCAATTCCTTTCCTCAGTTTTTCCCTTTTGTACAGTCTCCTATACTTAGGATTAATCAATCCAAACTATAGGGGGATCACCGACTTCTATTCATTCTTTGAGTCATTGTATCATGTAATTTTTACTTTTCTATACTTAGCATGAGTTTTGTATTCCTTTGTAGCTCTTTGATCACTATGAGGACATAATTCGAGCTAAGTATAGGGGTTATCGTATATATTCTGCATATACTTTATTCCTAACTCGTACTTTTAAAAATGTGATTTACTTTTTGTATGTTATTGGAATATGTATATAAATACGTAAAATTCACTTGTGTATATAGATTTCGGTTACCTTCTATCTTAATAAAAAACACTAAACACAAAAAAATAAAAACAAAAAAAAGAAAACAAAAAAACATCAACAAAAAACAAAATTAAAAACAAAAAAATTATCGTCTTAAGAAAATTGTATAATCAGTGTATATACTTATATATGTTTCACTAACCTTTTTTCTCTTAAAAACTAATAAAATAACCTCTCTAATTTTTTTCTTTATAGATATTTCTTGCATTTGTTTGTATATTTTTTCTGGATAATATTGACATTTAAACAAAGTTTGGAATGAAATTAAAAAATGGTGCTTAGTTGGACCTTAATCCACTTAATATCAGAGGAACCTTATAAGAACAAGATTTAAGACTTCTCAAGTTCTAGCAGCTTAATTCTTCAATTTAATAAGACTATGTTCACATGTAATATTTTTTAATCTAAGTAGAATATTGAACAACATAAGTATTATTCCTTTAGACCATGGCTTATCTTGTACAAGCACTCTACATGTAGCTCTTTATGGAGGAGGTAGAATCTCTTGGCTTGGCGTAGCACATAGGTATGTAACAACTAGTAGGAATATTTGTCTTTCTCTTCTAAGGATAGTGCATCTCAACCTGATGTAATTGCATTAAGGTATAAAAATAGTACATAGTGGGGTTCCAATAATGCTTCAAAAGAGGGATAGTCTACTAGCTCAAGAGGAAAAACTCCCTATGTACATGTTGCACCTTGTATATATTTGAAAAAAAGTGAAAAATGTAGAACCCCCAGAAGTGAAAAGGCCTCATGGAAATGTAAAATGTATGCCGGAGTGTATATACAAGTATAAAAAAAGAGAAGAGCTTCAAATTAAATTTTTTGTTAGCTTGTTAGTGGATGACTTGGATACACCAGTTATGCATCCATGGATAGGTACCTACACTGGTTACCGTCCATTCTTTTCTCCATCTCCTCTTCTTGGGATTGTTGTACCTAAACTTAGAATGGAATATCCTCACATCTAGTGGTAATAGTTGCTAGACCAAGGGACTTGAGTTACCTTGTTAAGAGAGGTTGTTTCTTTGCTACATTCGAGATGGGGAGCAATACTTTACTTACACCGTATAAGTAAAGATTCATAATCATAAGAATTTGTGTATGATCTAGATATTGAGGCGACCTGAATAGAAGTATTATGGAATGTGAAAGCTGTTAGGTTTTGAATCCATTTCCCAATACGATTCCGCAACACTAATAATACAAAGGTCTGACAATGCTCCATACTACAACTTTATGAAGATGAGCTTAATACTCAATGTTTTCCTAATTTATTTATTTTTCCTTATTTTTTCTTTTATTTACTTATTCATTCAAACAAGTGTATTCTAAGGTATTGGCAAAGGTATTGTATAGGGGGATGATGAATCTGCATTTCGTTATCTTTATATGATTTATTTTAGCTAAAAATCCCTTATAGAACACGTGTATATTACCAATTCCATATTCTTATTAACCGCATCTATATGTAAATATTGTACATTCATAACTATTTAAATCTAAAATAAATAAATATAGAAATAAAGGAAAATAAATAAAATAAAATATTGTATATATGTAATAGATAAAGGATGACCTGAACCACAAGAGAAGGTCAAGACTTGACCCGATCAACTGACATTAAAGTATGGGGGATAGGGTCTTTACTCAAAAAATCCAAAAAAATATTTTGTGTATACTTCTCATTCTCTATTTATTCTATGTATATTTGTATAAAACTTACACTATTTTATTTTTCCATAAATTGACCATTAAATAAAATAAATTTCTTAATGTAAGTTGTAACTAATGTTTTTTAAATAATAAAAATGCTTGCAAAATAAAGTCATGTATAGAGTAAAAGTAACCACATTTTGAAAAACACATTAAGTGATAATCGAAAGACCGATTCCGGCTCCATATGAAGTCAAATTGAATCAAACTCACTTTAATCATATTCTAAATTAAATTATCTTTAATTGATAGTGGTTTCATAACTTTTTGGATTTACGATTTGAAAAACGATTTACTAGGGCAGTTTTTGCAATTTTACTATTTATGTATCGTATATATTTATCCATATTTATCTTTATACATGATGTATTTGTAAATAATTTTACATATTTTTTAATAAAAATAAATATAAAAAAATTCAAACATAAAACAACAAAACTTCCTCTTTTAACTATGTATATAATGTATTCGTATATCGTACGTATATAATGTAACATATTCATATATCATATGTATATAAAAATTTTCCTTAAATAAATATCAAAAAATATCTAATAATTAATAGCTATTATTTAAATTAATAAAATGATGAAAATGATTTATTTATTTATTTATATAAATAATATACAATTTGTATATACTTTAAAGCTGCTCCCCGCATCACCGGAAAGGATGCTAGTTCTTTGGGATAGAGAGAAGATGATCACACAGATCCTTCACACGGGGGCCTGCAACAGTGAGAGAGGGGGCTAGGCATTCAAACAGCTCAGTAATCAATTCTTTTTGTATCCTATATTAATCTAGCCTATCTAAGTGAATTTTATTTTTCAGAAATCTATATCATTTTTAGAACTTTTCCAGACATTTCACACTTTTTAACAAATCAATAGTAGACACGGAATCGGTTGCTATCTCTTAAAACTTCCCTCAGACTCAATGGCCACTCATTTTCTTTACAGCCAATTAGTCTTGTCCACCCGATTCTTCCTTCACGAAGACCTTCTTTGTCAAAGGGAAGGGATGTCGATCTATCTGATGCCACTTAAACTTCGTGTCATGTCTTTTTGCATTTTTCCATCCTAATTTAAAATACTGGAATGATCGATACTCATTTCTGTTTTTTTCACATTATTTCTTTTCCTTCTGGAATAAATAAAACCAGAGGAATGTTGCATTATAATCCATAAGGAGAATCCGGCTGGCTGAAAGATGACCTCCCCTTGGGGTCTTGATTTCTAGGCTACTGGAGTCCTAGATAATACCCTGCTATATGTGTGGATTAATTAGGTCAATTAGGGTCATGGGAAGAGTCGACGCATGGGACTACCAGCCACAGATTGAGACAATGACTCCGTGAGCAGGAGTAAATTTTGATAGTGCTTTGGATAGCCCTTGGCTTCTCTCTGCATCAGGGTCTCGGTTCCCTGTCCACGCTTTCCAGGAACCGAGCAAGCTTTTCCACTGTGATGAGGTAAGCGAACTAAGAAAGTCTCTCTCTCAACTCCTCCATTGATCAAGAATTTCGGTCTTTGGGGACTTCCAAAAAAACAGTCGAGACAAAGGTGTCCTTCCCCGTTAGTCTCATCTTTCTCGCTCCGTTGATCACGGCCCATGATTCTCCAGGGAAGATCTTTTTGAGGCATGCGTATCAATTTTTCCTATATAATTTATTGGGATCCGTTTTTTTGCTATTAGCAATTCTGTTGATTCTTCTTCAAACAAGAACCACCGATTTACAAATCTTATCCCCCTTTGTGGATAGCTATGTCGAAGTTAGGTTTATATACTAGTTCGAAGACTGCGCTATAGTAGAAGGACAACAAGGGATCCTATGGACAATGCCCTTCTTTTCGTAAGCTTTCAGCCTAAGTCACATCACCTGCTTCGCTAGTCGTGTAAGAGTGAGAGTCGTCTACTACGTGAGTCGTACCATTCAGCAACTTCATATCCTGCAGCTTCCCAAGTCCCTAGGCTTGTTGACTTCTCCGCTACACCTTGACTATCGTTTCGTGGGAGTCTCATTGATTTTCCGGACGCGAAGATATTGCACACAAGAAAAAGGAGTGGGCTAGCCTCCCTGATTGACTAACTAACCTTTTATTGTCTATAAGCCTCGAAACCACAATGTGGGGGCCTTGTGTTGTCGACACCAAAGGGAGACCATACAGGTCTAGGTTAGATCCCCATGGAGGGGACGAAGGAGATCCGAATTCCACTTTTTTCATTTATTTGACTGAGATAGAGCTAAGGGAAAGAGCAAAGTTCGGATAGAGCAGAGTGATATTCGAGTAGTTGTCGATGCGAGAGAGAGAGAGGAACGACCAGGAAGAGAGGTCGGCCGCCCTACCTAAACCAGTCATCATATTGGTCCCTAGGCCCCATTGTTGGAAAGGCTCGGCATCAAAATCATACGTGGATAACTGACCTTTGGTTGGTACGGGTCCCGAGAGGTGATTGGGGAAGAGCAACATGAGGCGACAAATCTTGCTACTGAGTCTTCAAGTGGCTCCTTTAGGTATGGAAAGTCAAGGGACCCTCTCATGCCCTCTGATGTGATCCTACCGAGTAGATGATATCAGAGAATATCTTTTGCTTGCCACTGAGAATTCAATGTTAGATTTCATGCTCTTGAAACCTCCACCACCCTGACTTGAGGTTTGCTGGGGACACTCTGTGTCTAATCCAGGGTGTAACGATAACCATACGCTCAACTCGAGGATTGTGTATAGGAAACTATCAATACTGGTGTATCAAAGATGAAGAAGGGTATATCTCGATACTTTTGAAAAGCAAGGGTTAGACATAAGGGCTTCGGCTCTATCTTTATCGTCCCCTTACTAACGAAGCCCTTTGACTCAGGGTCCCGGACTCAACCTTATAATGATGTCTACTTCACTTTCTTTTTTGACTTGAATGAGAAATTTCTTCAAGTGGATTATCATACATATTCATGAAGAAAAATAGATAAGTGTATACACTGAACTCGCGGATTGCACTGCCAGCCCTATGAGCTGACAACTCAAAATGAGCCTTGGTTTAAAACCAAGCCTCCTTCGATACCTTGCGATGAGACACGGACATTCCTCATGTTGTTGTTCCCGAATGTAATTATTAATATATTAGGACATCAGGAGGTCAACTAGGAAGGCATAAAGAGCTTGTATTGCTCTCCCACAACCCGCGGTCCCATTTCTCTTGTTGGAATTACTTTTGCTTTCTTTTCCCTCGTTTACCACTACTCACAAATTTTCTAGGAATCCTCTTGCCAGTCAGTCGAAAGAGCGATCGATCCAAAGTCGAGAGGTGTGAGCCCCGAATATATAGAATCTATATTATGGGGGAAATTAGGAAATCTAGTTGTCGAAGGAAAGCTATGGGATAAGGAAAGAACATCAGACTATTATTGCTAATAGCTCCATCCTGACAATTATGATAACTCCAACTAGCCATAGAAATGGATATGAGCCTTCGAGATTTGTCGGTGCTTGGATGAAGTCAAGCAAGCAAAGGGACCACTCACCTTCAGACGTAAATGAGAATTGTCTAAAATAAAAAAGGTGATGTTCACGGACTTGAGTGGATAGGAGATGAGAAAGGAGCGGGGTAAAACGGAACTCTGAACTGCCTTACCATAGACTAGTGGCATGTGAGCTAACCGACGAACGCTTAGCGGAGGTCGACTCCGATTACGCTGTCCAAGAGGAAAGGCCTAGATGATGAGGCCCCTCCTAGGATGCAATAAGTAGATCGAGAGGTCGTTCTGCCCCTTTGTCCCCTAAGATGGGTAATATGTTCTCATAGAATTCCTACTTGAATATCACTTCAAAATAAATAGGGCAAAAGACAAATACAAACGTGAGTAATTCCATTCTGCTGAACAAGTTGATGCTCCTAGGAATGAGACACCATCCTACAAAGACAAATATCAAAAGATCTTCCACCAAAGGAAAGCACTCCCAACCATTTTGAAGTGTACTCGTGGACTAGCACTACTAGGACCAGGAGTCGGGCTAGCACCCAAAAAGGGTTCTGCATCGTAAATGCTACAAGAATGGGTGCAGAAGGTATATTAGATACTCAAAAAAGGCATACCCCAGTGTATTCCTAGGAAAACAAGCGTAGATGACTCCAAATTCTTCTGACGGACACACTGATTGGCGAATTAAAATAAAATTGTGTTGTGTAATGACATTTGAGAGAACCCTTCTACAATGTGAGGAAGAGAAAATAAGTACACAAACCTATATCTTCCATAATTTGGCTTACCATCTATCCCATTAAAGTCTGACAAACTAAAGAGAAGGTGGATTGAGGAAAGACTAGATTTATTCCCTATAGTTGAGGGTTGGGTCCTTAGGAGAGTTTCTAAAATTGGAATTTTTAGTGATGTATTGATTTTACTCCCATGTTGCAGTCAACACTAAGTAATATTCCTTATATTTATGTATACATTGAGAGTCTAACAATTAGAGGAGTTGAATTCCTTTTTATTAATACTTGAATAAACTGAGTTTTAGGGTTCCTAGAACCCGTATTCTAGGTCCAATCACAAACACAAGTCAGGGAATTCACTAATTAATATAACTATTCTCTATTTATTAGTTCGAGGATGAGCTAGCTTAAGTATGGGGGGTGATAAATCCCAAATTTATCATCATTAATTTCCATTATTAACTCTCTTACTTAATTTAATCCCATGATTCATTGACAAATTAACATCAATTACTTATTTATGTGTTGTATATAATTAACACTAATTATTATATATTAATATGGTGTAATATTTTATGTATTTATTTCTTATTAAAAATAAATAAAAATTAAAATAAAATTATACTTAAATAAATTACCACTAAATAAAATCAAAATACAAAAAATAAGCAAAAGAAAATAAAGAAATGGTTTTACATGGTTTTTACTAATATTTAATTTTTAACTATGTACAAATGACCTCTAACTCTTTGACTTCTACATGAAAGTTGTAGATCTCATAGAGGTCTACAAATTTCATGTTTATATTTTTTCCAACTCATCTTCTAATAATCTCATTCATATTAAAACTGATTTTCTGTATTAACTTAATTCTGATTGGGCCACGTGGCGCCTTCAGATTACGCCATGTGGCATACTCCGGTGTCTCCACCCGCACCTTGCTTTCCATTATCTGATCTTCTATGTTACTTCTCAAATGTCTATTAGTGATCAGTTCTGGGTCATTTGATTGTTTCGATCATAGCTAATCCATGTCATCCATAGCCGCCCAAAACATGAGCGTACTATCAAATAATCAGACGATTGAGGTCCATCGTCAACCTCCAGTCCATTTAGTTCAAGCGTCGCAACCCTTCATCCCATGGCAATTCTGCCTATTTTGCCAAACTCCTCTAGATGTCTCCTGATCAACCTCTATCAACAACTCCTTCCTCTAACCTCCCTCTCCTTCGCGTCAACCACCAGAACCGTCGTAGGCTACCATAGCGCTATTGTATGGTGGTTAAAACCACCTTGGAACTTCTGTGCATCACTTCCGCTTTCTCCTTTAAATTTCCCCCCACCAACCATCTTCTCCAGCTATCCGCCCTTGTAATAGTACATCTCTAGCTTTCTTACCTCTCTTATGATAGAGAGAGAGAGAGAGAGAGACTAAGATCAAGCAAAGACTAGTATAGAGCTCCGTGGGATCCTTGGTTTTCATGCCAAGTTACATCTGAATACACGGTTGTTCAAGCTTAGTTCTCTTGCCAAGAACATCAAGCGAAGACGACGAAGCTCTTAGCTTTGTGAATCGGCTTACGATCAACTTTAATTGATTCTTTTTCAATTTTCATTTCCAGATTAGTGTTTAATCTTTTCTTCTTGTGGTCTCTTGGAGTTTCTCCTTAGATACTACTCAATCATTTTCTAATTTGAATGATTGACTAAGCTTACTATTGATCACTCATTCTCGTGTAAATCTCCAGTCACTCTCTTCACTTCTCCATTGTATCACTTCGATTCTTTCTAGGCTTTTCCTTAGCCTGGAACCCAACTAGGGATCTTGTCTTGCACCATGTTTTATCCCTTTACTCCATCTCACATCCTTTTTAAATTGGTCGCATGGATTTTACTGGTGATTTGGACTAACATTGCAGAACATATAAGATTCAGCGGTCGGAATATTTCTTCAATGGTCGGAGATTGAGAATGAGCTTTGGTCTCCATAATTCTCTTTGGTAAGACTTCATTAATCGAGCATTTGGAGGTGTCTTCCAGCTTCCTCAACCCTCAATCATTTTTGTTGAACCTATAGGAGGGATATATAATCTTCATAATCTTATGAGGAGCGAGTCGGAGCATTGCATACCTCACCGGAGCCCAGTCTTAGCACAACCGTGTATGTGGGATGCATAAAAACACTCGAGCAGCATGTACCATCGATCTGGCCAAATTAGGTGAAATCCAACGGTAAGGGTTGATTAATGTAGCCAATCCGAAGTAATGATTCTACCCTCAGGCTTGTGTGTCGAGCATGAACCTGAGCCAAATGTAAGATCATCAGAAGCAACGACGTGGAACGAGCCTCATCGCCAAGCCTTGCAAAGTAACGTGTTTGATGCACGTGACTAGGAAAACTGTAGTGTCTACCCTATACTTTTCCATAATTAAGTATAAGTCCTTTCACCTTTTATGTCATTTACATTTCAACCCCCAAAGGTATTTGTATTACAGTGTAGTCCTTGTATGACCCGTTTTGTAATAAAACTTGGAATATTTCTTACAATTATGCCCTGGATTCATGGTTGAATAACTTTTTATCTTAAAATCTATTTAATGTGATTTTGATCTCATTTTAAAGATTGTTTGATAATCTATCGCTTGACGAATTCTATGATTATTTTGGAATTAAAAATCATGCGTTAATTGTTCTTGGTTTTAATAGGTTTTGAAACTACTGATTTCACATAGTGCCTAATCACTACCTTAATTAATCAATTCAGGGTATCTTCTAATTAATCCAAGTTATTTGTCTTGTGCGTTTAAGTAAGGATGTTCTACTAATGTTTTTTGTGCAATAATGTTTATATTTAATTTAACTGTAGAAAAAAGTGTGTTAAAAATATTTATAATTGTATTATGTGCATTATCTCCTCATATTTGACATACGAATTGCTAGTTAAAATATTGATCTCTAAATTTAATCAGTAAATTGCTCATGTCCTTGTGTTCGACCCTGGACTTCTCAGGT
Organism: Ottelia alismoides; assembly: GCA_037367405.1. NCBI lineage: Eukaryota > Viridiplantae > Streptophyta > Magnoliopsida > Alismatales > Hydrocharitaceae > Ottelia > Ottelia alismoides. The sequence goes on from JAZKJV010006386.1 coordinate 16,603, forward strand.
TATAATTAAATCTTAGAACCTCATCATTGATACTCTTCTTGGTTGTGTATGATTAGATAAGTGCTAGTGCTACAACGGATCTATTTTAATACATGAAATTAGCTCTTCATCAATGTACCTCCTTCCTCCATCAGTTGCGCACAGACCCTCTATGCGACTCTTCTTGTCACGAGGATACTCTCTTTTCTGGAGGTGGGAGATTTAGGGTTCAAACGATGACCAAAGAAGATGAGGAAGGTAGGAGGATTTATTTATAAACAAGTTGAGCACCCTTATTGACGAGTGATTTTGGAAGAATCGAAACTATGCACAATTGATGTGATGTTAAGGCATGAATCTTGGAGGATAAGGGAGGAGATCTTATGAAGGGCTCGAGGGTGAAGGAGCAACAAGGCAGTTATGAATAATCGAAGAATGGAGCCTCTCGAGGCATCTGACATAAGTCAGAAGAAAGATGGGGAATTGACCAGTGGTCAATGATCCCTAAAATTCTATTGGTCCACGCAGACCACTACAAGATAAAATTGGTTCTTTTATTTGAATAATAGTAAATGATTTTATTTGTTTTCAATTATAAAATAAAAATAGTTATTTTTTGTTTAGTATTTTATTATGATTTTGATTTATTTTTTATTATTTATTATAATTTAATTTTTAAGAGTATATTTATAGGTATATTCGTCTATGTTTTGGCTATTTTATTTCTATTTTGTATTTTCGATTTTATTATTCGATTCTCTTATTTTATTAAATTATAACATAGTTTTATATACTTAAATATATTTTTATTATATTTTCTGATGTATTAGTTACACTTAAATAAATACGTATATTTATTGTATAGGGTATAATTATTGGTATTTTATCTATATTATATATCTTAATGTTTTATTTATTTTTTATTTTAATTCTAATATGTTCATAAGTTATAAATACTATTTACAACATTATAAAATATATTATTTTAAAAATAAAAAAGAATAAATAAAATAAATATTTTATTCGAGGTACTATACAATGAGGGTCCAAAACCTTACTTTCACACCTTAACTATAAAAATTAGGAAACCACCTTCATTAAATAGCTTATTAAAAGTTATATACAATTATAGGGGTGCTTTTGATACATTTTGTGTTTTTATTTGGAATATATGGGTCTTGGAAATTGGGGTTTTTGCCTTTTTATTTTATGTATAAAATGTACACTTTATATTATTTTTACATGAAATCAATTTTGAATTTTTATTTACATTATTATCTACAACTTTCATGTACAAAATTTCTTAGTTTATGAATAAATAATAAAGAATAAAATATATCCCAAAAATGATTAAATGTTGAATGAATAAATGGATTTTAAATAGATTTATTGGCCCTTATCTCCCCCTACTTTGTTCGTTGTCGACCAACTAAATTCTTGACTTGGTCCCTTGGTTTAGGTCATAAACTACCTTTGGAATTTTATTCCTTTTCTTTTATTCTCTTTATTTGATAATTTTTGCATTAAAAATAATGTTATATATATGATAAACGTAATAAATAATGAATGTTAATATGTACAAAATAATACCGTTTACATGCATTGATTGGGGTTTTCAAGAACCAAATGATAGAATAAAGGTGATGAAATGAAGATTCATCACCCCCTATACTTGTCTTTGCTAGTCCGTAGCAAACACTTATGCAATAAGTACAAAAAAGTGCAATAAAAGAAAAAGAAAGAAAGTGGATTCATTTTAATTTTCAAACTTTTCTTCACAAAATCAATGTTTGGAGCTCATGTTAGATCTTGGAGTGAGAATGTGCACGGAACCTGGTCACGAACAAAATTTAAAATACAACAGCCTTTGAGAGTCATAATACTCGATTCACACCACCTCAATAGCCATGTCAGAACTAGCCTACATCATACGCAAACCCTTATGACTATGAAGCTGACTTGTATGGTTTAAGTGATAATGGCTCCCCCTATTGGAATGACAAAAGAACAGACTTCTCCAACATGACAACCCAATCATTTCTCAATATAACAACTCTTTCCTCAAGGAGCGGGGTATTCTATTCTAAGTTCAAGTTGATTCAACTCAAAAGAAGGAGGTGATGAGAAGAATGGACAGTAGCTAGTGTAGCTACTTATCTGAGGATGCATGACCAGTGTAAATCAAGTCATCCAGCTACATGCTCACATGATATAACTTTGAATCTCAAGCTTGCTTATTGGATATACAAATATGTACACTCCGATAAGCATTTTATTTTTAGTCAGGCCTTTCCACATTTTTTGAGTCTTTTTGAAATATTTGTATACAACATAATTTACATAAGGAGTTTTTCCTCTTGAGCCAGAAGACTATCCCTCTTTTGAAGCATTATTGCAACCCACACTCTCCTATCGTTAGACCTCATGGCTACATGATGGGTATGGGTGCACTTCCCTCCATAGACGAGGATGAATGTTTCCTCTCGAGTGTGTCTCATACCGGTAAATCCAATCCCCTCACCACTCCAACTCAGTTGACCCAAGGGAAAGGTGCAAATGTACAAGTTAGTTCATGACCAACAAGAGTCATGCATGCATCTCAAAAAGATATAGTTAGTCAGTTGTGGTGTCTTGAACCCAGCCCTCAGTCTCAAAGAATTGAGTCTGAATAGAACTGAAGTACCTTAAGTATATCTCCCATGAGGTTCCAGTGAAGTTAGGTGCAATTAGGTCCAACCAAGCGTCAATCTTCAATTTTACTCAAACTAGTTCAATCAACAAGCTCAATCTGAAAAAAACGAATGTTATGCAAATGCTATGTACAATGCAAAAACTATTTTGATGATGCATTTTTTAAGTGTTTTTTGCAAATAAAAAGACTTTTGGCACCAAAAATAAAATATGTGCAACTATTTACACGGGTTTGCTTCTTTTTATTTATTTACAAAAAATTAGAGTTTAAAGAATTTACATGTTGGATGTTAGTTATTGTTATAGGTATGTTTATATAATTGGTGAAGAATTTTTATTTATGTATTTTGTATTATATATATAATTTATGATGCATATATTCCTCAAATTTATTTGAAATTTTTTTGAAAACTATAGTACAAAGTAATTTTTTTAAATATTTACAAACATATTCCGCAAAGATTTTTCAAACAACATATATAGATTTTTCAAAATATTTTTGCAACAATTTTCAAAATCATTTGCAAATAAGTTTTCAAATAATTTTATTTCACAAAAATAAAATAGATTTACAAATCAACACAATTTTACAAAATTTGAAAACATTTTACAAAAAGTTTTCCAAATAGGTCAAACCATTTTTCAAATCATTTTGCAAAAATATTTTTACCCTGATTTATTAATCAATATATACAAAAAAGAATTTGAGGAATGAAATTCATTTTGTTTTTAATTAGCATAATGAATTGAATATATATAGTATTTTAGCCATATTATTAAAAATACGAAAGTACAAGTTATGGCTTAAGTATATACATAGTATATACGACCCCCTATACTTAGCTTGAAATATGTCCTCATAGATCTAAAAGAAAAAGAGAAGACATAACTCCTACTGAATATAGAAAACCTACAGAATAAACGAACGAATGAAGGAATGAGAAGTTGACCGTCCCCCCTATAATTAGGATCAAATAATCCTAACTATATCATATTGTACACAAGGCAGGGAGGGTCAATGGTGGGAATAAACAAATCACAACTCGGTTTGTCTCTCATATACTTAGGGTTAGATATCCCTAAGTATGGTATAGAAAATCAACAAAAGAGGAGACAGTGGAAGGGATCAAAGAATGAAAGAACTCGAGGCTCATACCCCCTATACTTAGGACAAAGTACGTCCTAAATATAGAAGACTAACAAAAAGGGGCAACACATCATTGGTAAAAAAATAAAAATGAAAACAGAATGAAGAAAAGAAGAAACCACATATGAAGATAGAAGAAAAGATCGAAGAGGATGTATGCATCACTCCCCCTTGTACTTAGGGTAAAAGATCCATACGTCTAAGTTACAACAAGAGTGATGAAATAGAACGAAGAAAGAACAACACGATGTGTACCCCCTGTATATAGGACAAGGTACGTCATAAGTATAGAAACACAAATATGATGAATGATCTAGGGTACCATGACATACAGGAGAAAAAATAATGTAAGAGAAAACAAATATATACAACAGGTTAAGAATAGTGGAGTGCAGGACAGTATCTGATGATCGAATTTCGTACTCTCATCATCGTCTCCCTGTGAGAACAATGTAGTTAGAAGGAGAAAGACACCCTGATATACCATCAAGTGGGTGTCAGCTATAGGAGAAATTAGATCGAAAACTAAGACAGGAACTGATATCGAGAAGTAGAACATCAACTCATTAGAAAGGAATGAGAGGTCAGAGCCAATAGACATGGAGGAAGAGTGAGCAGTACAGAATCCTCCAAGCCAATCAGAGTCTCAGGAAGGTACTAAAAGTGAAGAACAAGATCCTCTTTACATATTATGATATCCGATGGTCATAGGGTCGACAGATTAGGGATACACCAAACACCACAAGACATGGCTCAACCCTGTGAGGTTCATCAAGGTGAGCACATTCAAAGTGTCAAAGATCTCAGAATAATCAGAAGATGCGGCTTCATTCTCCATAAAGAGGACACAACAGAAGTGAAACCGAGTACCTACAAAATGATGTATCCTCCTGGAGATAACTCTCGAGGAGTAATACATATTAGGCAATGATTAGTCAGTACAGGGCTCACACTTGTGAAGGTCGTAAAAGTGAGCAGATTCAAAGGAGTCAAATCCATCAGATAGATCATCAGAAGTGGTCTCGGTAGGAGACAACTCGACTACCGGCAGAAAAGACCGACATATCTAAAAATGGCACAACCTCTCGCAGATGATCCTCAGAGAGTACTGTGATCCAGGCATGGAATAATCAGGGGAATGGGTCATCCTTGCGAGGACCATCGAGGAGAGGATACTCAAAGGAGTCCAAATAGCTAGGATAATCGATCTCATGCTCCAACAGACTGGACACACAATCAGATAGTGAGACCGATAACATCCGATCCAACGACCCGATTTCATGTTCCATAAAAATGGACACACAAGCAATGAGTAAAATCGATCGTACAGAAAATGTTGCATCCTCCCGCGGACAGTCTTCAGGGAGTAATGCAAACTGAGTCGATGAAATCAAGGGAATGCTGACACCAAATCTCAGGTCCTCAAAGAATATCAATCAATCACCAATAGGAGGGAATAAGATCATGGGAGGGATAAACAATTATTAGGGTAATAACAATGTGGTCCTGCAAATCAACCAACACAAGCGAGATGGATCAAGGTGTCAAAAGGAGATCCTATAAGCGCTAAAGGGGGAAGGGAAAGTCAGTAGATGGAGGATGGATTTATAAGGAAATGAATGAGATCATGGGGGTTCTGAGCACCATCACTCTAAAGCACATATAGAGATAGTACATCAAACATCAGAATCAATATGAGCGAACCAAATAATAGATCATGATGTAAGAGCTCATGGAATCATCATCAAATTATTAAAATAAATCACATCCTCAATTTGGTGTGCGAGATCAAAAATCCTTAATAAAATTACACTTATAATTGTGCCAAAATCATAATCCTTAATAGTATCTATGCACATATCAAATGTCGGAACGTCCAAGAATAGCACACCAATCTCATTATCCTCAAACCTGCTCGGCCTACTCAAATAATCTATGTAATTTGAAAACCTCGATGCTGGCCTTGTCTAATAGCAAAGCAATACTGGAGAAAGAAGTTATGATACTGAAGGGGCCGAGGAGGGCGGGTGAGATACAGGCAGAACATAGACAAAATTGTGGTCAGAAGAGAGTCTACTTGAACCAGACCAATGATGGGTGATATGGACAAGAAAAAAGACGTGGAATTCGACGAACACAGTTATGATCAAGACCCAATATCATGATACATATACAGAGAGTATAAGTATAAACATAGGATATAGAAAAACTTAAATAATGAAAATGACTCACACCCATAGGTCTGAAAACTCAAAGAAATGGACTCAAAATCGCAATAAAAATACAAAGAAAACCCCAAGTTCACCTACTCAACACAGTGAAGACCAGAGATGGTGGTATTTTATCTTTTCATCTTTAGAGTTCGGTTATTTTCAACAAAGTTGTACGAAGATAGGCATGGGATTTGGGTACTAATCCTTAGTGTGGACGTGCGAACAAAATGCACATACAATGAGGGAGTTGTTTGCCCCAAATAAATGAATCCATTACGTTTATTTTTGAAGTCCAATAGATGTAGCAGTCCCAATGTTATTTAGGTTGTCATTTTTCCGTTATTTTTCAATGCATTTCCCTAACGATGTTTTCCATTTTATTTAGCATCCTAGATGAGCAAAATTAAAGGGAGAAGGTCGGAAAAGACATGCAAGATGAAAATCGATGATGCCTGGAATGTCAGAAGAGTTAATGTGCTTCCCAGCTCTCTCCATGCGGGATGCATAACAGAATTAAAAACTACACTATATGCAATGCAAGACAATGAATCATCCTAAAATAGTAATCGTTATTATCATGAAGCACCATATGCCAATTTTTAGGTATGAAACCTAAGGTCCGATCTAGGGAACCTCTCGATGCATGGTATAATGGGTCTTGAAAGTGATGCATGAGGTTCCTTACAGCGTGTTGTTTCAAGTCTAAACAAGTGAAAATTTCAATTTAACTAAATCCAGAAGTAAATCTAAAGGTACATGAAAATATATATTAGGGCTTTGGACTTTAATCTATCGAGCAAGCAATTCCTATGATAGGTCTTATTCACACAAATTAAATAAAATAAAAATCAAGAAACAAATGAAAAGAAGCGATGAAAACGTGAAAATCGACGAGGCCCCCTAGGGAACAATACCTTAGGCACTAGACCTCATGATGTAGCAGTGTCTGTGAGAGTCTGAATTATTACAAATTAAAAATTTCTCTCTCTCTCTCTCTCTCTCTTTAATTACAAAATAATATAAATAAAAAAGAATGATAATGTGAGAAACTTGTATGAAAAAATTATTTTATGTCATCCTTTGTCGCTCTCTCTAACCGGCCAAGTTAAGCCGACTCCACCTTGCTTGGGTGCACAGGTCCTCCTAAGAAGTCCTCCCTCACATAGCGGTCCCCCGCAACAAAGTTAAACAAGAAGGTGTGCCAAACAATTCATAATTAATATGAAATAAGGTATAAAATAAACAAACGATAAGAATACGTAAATGCCATAAAATAAATAAATAGACAAAGACTGAATAAATAAATAATCCCTATCTATGACGTGTTGCTCCTCGGAAACAGTGCCATTTGATAACTGGGTAGTTTCAAGGGTCGTACAGTTTCACAAGGAGAAACCGCAATCGATGTGTTGACTACTCAATAAACCCCAATCAATCAACAATTAACATACAATATAAATAAAGCAATCTATAGAAAAAATACGGAGTTAAAATTTATTATAACTCTACAACAAATATGTATAGGTATAAGCATGTGTAGAGATCGAACTGAGGGAGCAAATGGTAGATGGAGAAAATTATGCACAAATATTGTCCTTTTCTCTTGTCCACTTTCATTATTTTGTGGATTTTCAATTTTATATTTTTTATTTAATTTTATATATTTTTTCATTTCTTTTTTTTATTTTTTTGTATTTTCTTTTTATATTTTCTTATTTTTAAATTTATTTTTCATATAATAAATAATAGAATATATAAGGTTATTTATGCCATATAGAGTAATATAATTATAAATACTAGTAGAGATAAATAAGATAAAAAATTGTTTCGGGTTTTATATATTTTTATAAGGTTTTACGATTTTTATGGCATTTTTCTTATTTTTATAGATTTTTAAAATAAAAAAGTCCCAAATCAGAGATATACTATTAGTCTAAAATTTATTCAAATATTATAAATAGGAAATACTCTCCAAAATTATCTTATTTAATTTTCATATATATATATATAATTATATAGAGAAATTTATAAAATAGAAAGAAATATTTTTGGGATTTTGTGGAAATTTTATATTTTGTTGTATTTTTTGTTTTAGATTTTTAATCCTTTTATTTTTCTATTTTTAGGTATTTTTGGCCTGGAATTAAAATGCGATAAATTAGACAACATATATTTTTTAAGAAGTTTTCAAAACATTTTTTTTATTTTTTGGTATTTTAATAAATGGTTAAAAGGTCGAAAATTGCAAAATAAAAATGTGGCATGAAACTACAAGCAATTACAAGCCTCACCTATTTTTTTATTTTTAGAGAACCAAAGATATTTCAAATAAATAAAATTGAAGAACCAAAATTCATAACTAGCAAGGGCAGATATGTAAATAGCGGCCTTGCTATAATTTTCCCAAAAATATACAATGTATTTTAAATTTTATTGAACTAAAAGTAAATGCAAAAAACCACAAGGGTTTCCTTGCAATTTGCCAACTCATGTGGGACTACACATGATCTGAGTTGGACATGACTCATTTGTAATAAACATTAACTAAGAGGGCCTTTATACAAAATGTCGCTTTTATTTACCCTTTATATTTTATTTACAGGATTACTTAATAAATACAAAAAGCATGGGTTAGATTTAGAAATTTACCCCCAAAACACGCGGAAGCGGATGGTTGGATGTCACAATGTAAACACGTGTCCATCCACGTGGTTGATACATGTTTAAGACCAACGTATTTGATTAGATCGCAGGAGGTGATCCAACGGCTGAGGCTCGACTTGATCCAACATCGTCTGTAGCATCTATACTGGTATTAAGATCGAACATCTCTGAAGGTCCCTAGCAGAACAAGGAAGAAGGTGGCTGGGGAGCTCGCTCGATCCTCTCTCTCTCTCTCTCTTGATGCTCCGACCACTAATCTTGCATCTGAAGTGCCCAGGAGCACGCTAAGGGTGATCTGCGATGATTGGTAGTGCAAAAGAGGTCCGGGGTCAGTGATCGAGTCCTTGAGGTCATCCTTTCCTAGAGATGTTGTCTATCATTAATACCACCCCATATGGGGCCTACGACACTTCTAATGTATGTTAACAAGCACATGGGTAGAGGGCAAGGTGCCTCGACTAGGTTAGGTGTGGAATAGGTCTTTGATGGAGCAACTAGGGGAGTGCTCCAGCAAGGGTGGCGGAGGAAGCATGATTCTCCAAATCATAGGGTGATCTGGGTGACTTAAGGGTATCTAATCGTGGAGAACCGAAAGGAGATCGAAGTAGGATGAAAAACATGGTCGGAGATGGGTGGTTGGGCTTGGTGGAACATGGCCGGAGCTCAAGAGCTCTGACGAGGGAATCTTATTAACATAAGCTAAATTACTAATCAAATCGGGAAATTAAATGCATAGAATAAAAGATGTAATAAAAATTTACCTAAAAAATGAAGATGCGCAGCTCATATTTGCCACCAAAGGCAGGGAGCAGAGGTAGCCGACGAGGTCACCATGGGTGCACCTCCTTCCTCGCTCAGTCGTGCTTGGACCCTCCAGAGGACTCCTCTTATCACGAGGATACTCTCTATGCCAGAGGTGGGGGCATTAGGGTTCAGTCGATGACCAAAGAAGTGGAGTAAAGAAGGAGGCATTATTTACAAACAAGTGGAGCACCCTTATTGATGGGTGATTTTGGAAGAATCGAAACTATGTTTCATGTACAAAATTTCTTTAATTTATGAATAAATAATAAATAATAATGTAGGTCCCAGTAATGAATAAATGATGAATGAATAAATGGATTTTAAATGGATTTATTGGCTCTTATCTCCCCCTACATTACTCCTTGTCGACAAACTCAATTTTTCACTTCGACGTGGGGTTTAGGGTCATAAAATACCCTTGGTATTTTATTCTTTTTCTTTTCTTCTCCTTATTCTATAATTTTGGCATCAAAAATAATGTTTTATAACTGATAAATGGAATACATATTGAATGTTAATATGTATAACATAATTCTATTTACTTGCATTGGCTAGGGTTATTAAGTCCAAAATGATAGAATAAAGGTGATAAAATGGAGATTCATCACCACTACCATTGATCGAGGTGATATCTTCCCATCATTCATTCCTTAGGGAACTTAGGTCTCATAGTTGGATTCTGTATTAACTTTTTGCTTGATTTCCATTAAAAAGTTCAAATTCAATCTTCATCTTCAACCTCCGATCTACATAATCAGAGGGGATCTGATCATACAAATCGCTCTCTGACCTCGACATTATGTTTATTGTATCCTTCTCCATCTCTTCCACCCTCTGTCCAACTTCTGATCTTCTCAGATCTGAAGGTCGGATTCCCCTCCGACTGCACTTCACTGGAGACCCTCATCCATTCACCTTCCGTAATTTTGACCTAACTTTTTTGTTGGAGTAAACCTCCGAGCATAGGCTGCAATTTACAGATCTCAAAATGCATATAGGAGCAAATGAGCGAGACTTGGGAGTTCGCCTGAAGCTGAATCTATTTCATCCCCCAGATCCATACTCGGTTATCTTTGAACTCCATTGTTCCTACGGATCGACAGAGGAGGAGCTCGGGGAGTTGTACCACCTGTCAGCAACAGATTTGGGTGAGCAACGATCGAGTTCTCCTTAATTGAAGTTTGCCGGAGACACCCCTCTTCCTAGTTCCTCTAGGGCCCTTCATCACTGCATGATCACGAGAAGTCGCCCAGTTTAGATCTCTGCCACCCAAAAAGCATCAAATTTGAGCTGTGAGATCCTCTTTCCAGATTAGATCGAGGCCCTAAACGTGATTGTCAACCTCCACCGTCTGATCATATTTGCAATGCATCAAAGCCATCCAAGGCACCACCTATTTAAAGGGTACAATTATGCCTCTACCCCTGTGTTTATTATATTTTTAAATAAGTCCTTTTGGATACATGTTGGCATGTAATAAATTGAAATATTACACTTTATCCCCGTGTTTTATTTTAATGGCATTTATATCATGTTTAAATTGTTAAGCGTGCATCGCATGTGCCTTTTAAGTTATTTTCAATTAATGGTATGCAATTTTGAGTTATTCATTAGTCCTAGAATTATTATATTTACACTTGAGTCGAATCCAGCGAGGCACACGTGTTTGCACACAAGTTTTTTTGGAAAATTACATCATTCACCTCGAATTTATTTCTATGTATTATTTAGTTTTAGACATTAAATAATTACATATATGCCCTAGTGAGTCTACATTTATTTGACATAATAAAAATTAAATAAAAATCATCCAAACATCTTGAAAAATTCATAAAAAAATATTTTAGGTTCCTATTACATACATCTTGCATCTCAAAATTTTGTTTTCCATTTTTTCATATTTTTTACTATTTTTAAAAATTTAAAAACCTCATAAAAATTCTTTACTTTCATTTAAGAATAGAAATAAAATAAAGTCTTTGCAAAAAAATTAAGAAAATTTGTAGTTGTGTATTTTCATTTATTTTAATTTCTGAACCATTTTCACATTTTTATTCCTCATAAAACTTATTAAACACTAAATAAATAAATTTTCATAAAAAATCAAAGAAAATTCCAATACCATTCTGGAAAATATAAATTCTCCTATTTCATTCTGTAACGTTTCATCCATTTTTGACTTTATTTGTTATTTTAAAAATCTAAAAACTTTTTTTGTGTTTTGTACATTTTATTTTCTATTTTTTATTTATTTAAAGGCTATGGAAATATTTGAAAATTCTGAAAATCACAAAAAATAGTAAAATATAATAAAAAAGTAATAATTTCAATTTATTTTTTGACTATTTTGATACATCTAAAAAATACAAAAAGATTATTTCGGTTTATTTACTTCTTTTCTTAAAGTTTTTCTATTTGTTTTAAAAACTAAAAACATTAAGCTAAAAAAACAAAAGAAGATAATCAAATAAAAAATTATAAAATAAAATTCCATAAAAATACAAAATTCAAAAAAATAAAAATAAAGACTAGTGTGCATAGAAATTCCAATACTCTTTTCATTGATTTTTCAATTAATTGAGTAACCCTCAATATTTTAGTAGCCTCCATGAGTTTTAACATGTAGGCTATACAAGTAAATTAAATAGAACTATTCTCTTGCTACATTTTCTCTATTTATTTTGGCTTGAGAATTGAATAATTTTTTGTTGAGGGAATTTTGGGTTGCAATGACACTACACAGATTTCATAATAATTAAAACCCTAATTTTCCCTACTCAACACTTATATGAAGGGATATAACCTCAAAGAGTTGAGGAGGTGAATGCTAAAATTGCTTGCCCTGGTGCATTAGTTATGAGAAGTCGGGCGTATACTAGATGTGTACAGAAGTCAGATGTCTAACATGCAGTGGGAGTAGCAAACTGTTACTAATTTACTATGGAAATAAAACACTTGATTATAGTAATAACAATATCTTCAACTATGACAAGACTTTGTAGATATTGGCCTCAAAGTCTTATCTTCAAGAACTTAGGAATTTATAGATAGTGATCTAAAAGGGTCCTAACGACAAGTACCTTAGGATATAGAGATATCTAGGAATGAGGGAATTTTGATAAGAATAACAGAAATTACATATCAGTTTTAATGATTATTTAGTTGTATTTTCAACGACGACACTAGAACTGCTTCAAAATTGAGCAATGGTTGCGTAAGATGCTACATTCACATTGGATGCAAGCACTATTACTAGGGGATACACAAGCAACGTAAAAGGATTTGGCGTAGTCTCTTGGGAACAGAGTGACAAGTCAACTTACCTAATTATTTTTCAAAATAGCATATGATTATCACATGAGTATGTATTAAACGATTAGCTCATTAATGTCTCTTTTGTCTAGTGGGAGATTGCTGGATATGCAAACACACATCGAGTCATTACACAATAAATGTTATTGCAAATATCATTCCCTGATCTGAAATAAAGAATAATTAACTTTCATAATAGGCCTTTAGTATAAGTAGGGTTATGTACCATGGCTATCTTGATGATCACACAATTGTTGATTCAATTGTTGAATCGTATAGGTCGGTGCTTGGATAAATATCTAAAGAGTTAGATTGCGGACTTATCAAGCACCGTCAAATGATTGTTAAGAGAGGATCTCCAGCTTGAGTAAGAGATGGGAATCCTTTTTCTAATGGGATGACATCTAACCGACCTCTTGATGTAGGTCCTCTGCATAAGAATATAGATTCGGAGGTGTTAGATAAGTTAGGTCAAATAATTGACAAAATATATAACTAAAGACCGATGTCACACGATGTCACGATATGGGCACGCATTCTCTGACCCGAGAAAGATTTGTTACCATATGATTGAGTATTTACATTTGGCAAACTAATAGGTTGATGGCCAAATCAAGGTCTATACACCAGCACATTGGTGTGCTTGTAAGGGCATATGAGTAATAATATCTCTCAGAGGGATAATACAAGTTCATTTATTGAACCCTAGACATGAGCTCACTCATGAGATGTTGGGAAGGATCAAATTCCGTGCACGGTCGTCTCACTTTGGCAACTTGACTAAATTTGTAAGGTTTGGTAGATTCTTTTGGAAAGTATATGATAAACACCTAGGTATTATATATGCTTTTGGAAAGTATATTATCGATACTGACACCCAATGATGAAATGAGAAACTTAATTATGAAACCCTGAAGGAGATAGTCTAAATAGACCTAAAACTTCAGCTTTATTCTTGGTCTTCTAGTATGCAGGATGAACATGTATTTGGAATTCCTGAGGGTGATGTGATCATAAACTATTGTATAACCGTGATGCTTCCATTCCTAGGGAATGATGAAATGGGTTTGGATTTTAGTGACTTCCCTCAATAGATAAGTAATTTGATCTTGGTCCAAATGTTGAACAGTGATCTAAATGTGATTCAGATGCAATGAAAAGATTAGATTTGTCGTTTTGTTTTAATAAAACATCTATGGGAAGTCCGCAATATCTGGATTTGAGATATGATCTCAATATCCAAGTCACTATCTGTGGAACATACAATTGCCATGTCATTATCTCCAAGCATACGAGGAGAAAGCGCATTATTCTTGAAAGAGTTCAAGGATAATTTCACTGTTGATATTTGTACCCAAACATTGAGAAAATTGATAATTAAATATGATTTAATTTTCATAAATAATACGAATTTGATTCATATTATAAGGAGAGTTATATAAGATAAGTAATTTTGATTTAATTATAAAAAACTTGAATAATGTGAAGGTGATTCATATTATTTCAGAACGCAGAATAGAGATCCTAGATGATTAAATGTGATTTACTTATCATGGATATGAATAATGTGGATAGCACTATCCATATTAATAATATATATTGTAAATGTTATTTATAATATATAAGAGCGAGCCTATTGTAATATATATTTGTTGACTAATTATTCATATGAATTAGATTCACATTGGATAGTTAATTGAAAATATAATTGACATTTTATTTTGGATTGTGAATATGATTTACACATTTCCAAGGGCATGATTTTAATGTTCACAAGATAATTTTGAATTTTTAGTGTGAGATAATGTTGGAATTAGATAATTTAATCTATTCGAAGGAGATTGCCATCCACCAACATAGGCAGTGGCCAGCCACCAATTCCTAATTGAATTAGGCGTCCCCCTTGTTATGGTTGGATATTTATCTCTTTCCCAATTATTACAAGGATAATTGATTTAATTAAAATTAATTTATATTGAATATTATATTTAATTAAATTAATATAATTGTTATTGTGTTTTTACAAAAGATCATCGCCATTGAAAGAAACGTAAATCTATCTCATCAAGTAATTTTGTGTTGTCCATGGATTGAGATCCATGGACTCCAAAAATACAATATAAGAAAAGGTACCCCTTACTCTTCAAGATACAACAACAACATATGATCTCTCTCTCTCTTATTCTCTACACATACTCCCTCTCTCTCTCTCTTAACATGTGGCCATCCACATGATGACCTAGAGAGGAACATCATCACATTCGCATCGCTGTTATGCTATGCTAATGGATCGTTTCCTCATAGATCTTCGTCTCCCTAAGTGTGCCTCACTCGTGAAGAAGACATCAGACCTCGTAAGATGAGATAAGGAGATTCATCACTTGGATGATAACGATGGATTGCGATGAGCACACATTTCATCAACGCGCTCGCAAGTGCAGCCTCCATCGGATCAGACTTGAGACAGGAGGTCTCTTTGTTTAGAGTCTCAATGACAACCATGCTTCAAGAGGTAAACCTAATACTTGTTTGTGTTTTAGATTAAATGATCCGATAACTGTTCTTGGACCATGTGGTTTCATCGTTTGTTTTTTTAAAATTCTACTGCCTGGAGCAACTAGTGCAACCAGTCATTCCTGATCACATACGATGCCATCATCATACTTTCGTGATGCATGTAAGGATTTTCACATGTACTTGAAGTGGTATCAGAGCCATAGGTTAAAGGTTTAGGATATTATCCTTAAACCAAAGATGACCTCATCATTTTTGGTTGCGAACTTTCATCACATATTCTTCTCGTATCCCTTTCTTGTGTAATTTTTCATCTTATTTAAATGTGTTTAAACTTGAAAATATCACTTGGATTATGTTATCCATTAAATAAGGAAACTGTGAGATTTAAGTTAGCGTAATTTGGAATCTGTTTTATGAACTTATGATCTTTTTAATGAACATGAATCCAATGTTTCAGGGATGGCATATCTTAACATAATTAAAGAGTCAATTACAATTTTAAAACACCTAGAAATGCAAAAACTACACTTAGGTTCTGTTATAAATCAAATTATCAAGCCTTGGAACTTATTTTACTTTATTTGGATTTAAATTGATTGAGATATGCTAATTTCAGTGAGGGTCACTCCTAAAAATTACTTCTTAATCAAGAACCTTGTGATTGTTATTTAATCAATTAACTAAATAAATGGTTAATTTCCTGAAATAATTATTGATGAATATTTGTGAAATACTTGTGATGATTATTTCCTTAAATGACATTGCAATAACCAATTTGATAAGATAATGATCTTGGTCAATTTGGTTATAAAGAACTTTCCAACAAACATGGTTGCTTGAATAGGATTGGGGATTTGTTTATCAAACATTTTTATAATATTAATCAAATTGGTTTTGATAAATATCATACGGTATAACTTGGTTGAAAGACTTATTATCATCTCAAATACAAAATGATTAAATCGTATTATCATGACCAGAGGCAGATATGGTGTCTAGTCAGGGGGCGTTGGGGTAGTAGGTTCTCCGTGAGTGGTCTGTCTCACTCCCGTCAGTATTGATGACAATGAGTAAGGAAATGATAATGCTTGAAGCGATCATGACATATTTTTCTAATTATTAAATTTCGAATAATACATATTTTGAGATTATACCATCCTCAAATTAATTATCAAAATTATTTATTGGTTTATTGATTAGAATAATAATTGATTTGTTAAATTAATTAGATCCAATTATACATTCTATTGTGAATAAAGTAGTATTTCCCTTGGAAGAATTAATTATGTGAATAAGATTCATAATAATTAAATAGAATTCTAACATGATATGGAGGATCATATAAGTGACATCCATGGTCTCCCGACAAGGTAAAGGGTTTCGTCGCTAGTGATTATGTCGGAGACACATTTCTGAAGTGACAACTCCTACATACAAGTGCATCTGGAGCGGGATATTTGCATCTTGAAAGAATAAGGCCATGTGCATAGTAACCTTAGTATCGAGTCCTCATTCTATTGGGCGATATTAGATTGTGCGTAGATAGTTCTAATCTTGTTGACGGATGGTTCAATTGACGATGGCTCAACATCGCCTTTGGGGCGGTGAGCCTGGGTGTTAGAGACCAAATTGGGAATACAAGTTGAACTTACAAGGTGGAATGAGTTCCCACTTTTTTTTATCCGAGTTTCAAGTTCACATATAATTGGGATGTAACAAAGGTAGAAAGGAGATCCTGGATCTTGCTTGAGATATAACAGTAAGTATATCTCTTACATTGAAAGTGAATAAGGGAATGAACTTTCAGTGTTGACAAGTTAAGACAACTTTAATATAAAAATTCCTAAATCAAGGTAGAATATATTTATGCAAATTTCTTATTTCAGATAAGCATCATTAAACCCACTCAATACAATACTCAATAACAACTAGTAAATTCTCATGAATTGGATTCATGACCAAGATTTTGTACTTGCAGTTAGATGCATAATGTATGTGGTTGCAATGTGCAAGTTTCCTCATAATAATGAGGAATTACAATCTAATAGACAACATGACAACAACATAGGGTTTATATGTCTCTATAGTCTTGATTTATCATCGAGTGTACTTTGGAAGTATCATTTTGATAATGATCATAATTGTCAAATAATCGTTATAGAATCTAAGAAGATTTTTTGGCAAACATATGTGCTCTCGACATTTAATCATGATTGACATGGTTTACTGTGTTACGTAGAATGGTGGCTCAATAAGAAATGTTGTACTCAAAATGTTTGAGTTCGTACCTGAACCAAAGTCTTTTTGAGTTTAAAGAAATGAAGATACGATGAGTTTTATCATTGTACTTTCTAAACTCAAGTCCTTCATGAATCTTCATAATATTCATATTGTATGAATTGAATGAAGCATGTATAATTGTTGAAATATTCTTTTACTGAAATCTTTTGAGTTCAACATAAGAGATCCTTTATCTTAAGCAATGGTTGTATATAGATGACGGGAGTGCAATGGAAGCATGGGTCTGATCCATGTGAGAAGGAATGTCTAAGGGTGTGTTTGGTTGGCGGGTTAAGGCGGGTTAAAACTGGTAGAGGGTAATCCATTTTTGTGTTTTGGTGTTTGGATAGAGGGTTAAACTGGGGGTGGGTTAGAAGTGGGTTTGGGGTGATATGATTGTATTGGAGTTTGAAAAAGTGAGTAGTTATTTTGATGTAATTGTATTGAAGTTTGGAAAAGGGAGTAGAAGTGGAGTAGTTTATATTTTTTATATGATATGATGGTATACTATATTATTTTTTGATAGGATTGATGATGTAAAATTGATTTATTTAATTTTTTTAAAAAGGAATAAAGTGGGGCCCACGGGGAGAGAGGGGGATGTGGGTTCAGGGGGGTAAACTCCCCTAACCCGCAGGTAACCCGCGAACCAAACACTACCTAAGAGTTGACTATTCTTATATGACATCCATATGACATCCAAAGAGTTGGATGAATGTCAATACAACAATAAGCTGATGTACTGATATTATAACTATCTGGACTATCCAAGATCCGTAGAGAAGGACTCAGATAGTGCATAGAAGTAATCTACATTTAATCATTGGAATTGACTTCCTTATTGGACAAGATAAAAATCTAAGATTGTACCTCATTCTTCAAATAACACTTGCAATTGGTTGGATATGTTTTAGAAGACTAAAAAAATTATTCTTAAGGTTTTCCACATGTATATTGATGCAATTGTTGCAACAATCTCTATTGGATAGTCTGAAACGCCAAAACTCGAGCAGGGACTTATCTGCAAAATCCAGTTGCATCTGAGCTTAATTGCAAATCTGCATTTATCCCAGTATCTAAAAAATTTATTTGAGTATTTCATTGTGAAGAGATCGTCGATATATTTCCATCGAGTCTAAGAACGTAAAAATCCGACTTCGGGAGCCTGAGTTATGGCCATTTTAGCGGAAGGGGATCCAGGCCATATTCGGACTTGGACCCGGATCTGAATTCGGGTCCCAACCCATATAGACAACCCGACCCTCATCCAAAATGCCCTAACGCCTTCCCCTTTGTACAACATCCTTCTCTCCTCCCTCTCCCTCACCGGAGCATCACCGGAATGCAGGGAATCGATGAGCTAAGGCAGCAATCATGTAGGGAGATCCAAGTCACCCAGTGTGCGGTTCTCATCATCGAGCGGAGCGTCAACCGTGATGTTCTTCATGGGAGGAGATTACGAGGTGACACATAAACTTGAGGTACGATGTTCCCTCCCTCTTGCTGTGGATTTCACGCGGATTTTGCCCTATATTTTGAATATCTTAGAGCCTTACGGACCCTTGTGTTACAAATGTTGGATTGCCATACGAATCCAACGTCCTGCATGTTTGGTGATGGAGGGAAATGGTACTTAATCTTAGTTAAGGTCTATGTCTTCTGCGTTAGTTTATTACGGTGGAATTGGCCAACCTGAGGTTGTTACAAAGAGTGATGCACCTGTGTGCATGTATGCAAAATGGCCTGCATACAATACTTTGAAAATTTTCAGATGAATGCCTATTTGAACTACGGTTCGCATCCCAGACCAAAAAAAGATAATAATATCAAGGTATGCATTTTCTGGATGGAAGAATGCAAAAACGGATTACGACTATTATTGTCCCATAATGACAACCATTATTGGCTAATGGCGTTAACCTATAAGAAGTATGCACAAATCTCATTCCTATCGTATTCCAGTCCAATCAGTTTTAAATAGTACTGGATCATAAATTCAGATGGTTCAAATCCATTTTCTCCATTAATTTGAAGTTGTCAAGCAAGATAAGCTTTGATAATCTTGCACAAACTCAATCCAAAGCATGGCATAAAATATAGCAATGGGGCAAGTGCTCCTTCCCCTTAACGGAAGGGTGTGAGCTTATTATAACAACAACCAATTGATATCCACTAAAGTTGAGTACATATTGTTTACTTCCAGAATATCTAATTGGATCATATCTGGGTTTATATACAAACGAGAGATCACTATTAGAGTGTTTTATAGATTTACAAAGTGCCTGAACATCTAGGACAGAACTGTCTCAATCTTCTCAAATTATAGCTATCTATTCATGCGGCCTCTTGTGATGAAAAGCATATATGGGACCAAGAAGAAAGCAAAACAGTATCATGTTTTTAAAAATATGAAGATAGTACCGAGCATGGTGGAAGTTATGCATCTTTAGGATGGTTTGCATTAATTTTAGGGTGCTATTCTGGAAGATTGATTTAGTAAACCTTATGAATATTGATGTTTTTATCTTGAAGTAAATTTGGAAACTGGCTTTAATTTTTTTATGCATTCTGTAGTTGATTTAATGGTATTCCCAGATTATTATGTTGTGAAATCTTGTATTTTAAGATTTGATTTCTGAGCAGCAATTCGGGTTGCTCTACACTTCTTGGTAACTAAAGAACGTAGATGTTGCATTAGTTATTGTATCAACTATGGTTGATCAATATATCAAGTTGGCTTATCTCCTCTACCCTTGATGACGATATTTCCTCATTGTATTATGCACCTAATGGACTGTTGAGCAGACACTGCACATTCGTAATGTATACTTTCAGGGGTATGAGAAGGATACGATTGGGAGAGGTTTTACCGTATTTTGGATGTAAATAATTCTGTACTTATGTTTCTTGTGTAGAATAGTATGGTTAATAACGCATTCCCGAATCAAATGAAAATTTCCCCTGAGACAAATCTCTTTGTTAAACTATAGTTGTGGCATGTTATATCAGGTACGATGATCACCATCCTAAACAATTCAAAGTATCTAAAGGTTACAAGAATCGATCTGGGTCGTGATTATTATGAATATATGGGTCAAATTTCGTAATGAACATGTAGATGGAGCAGGTGCCACCAAGGGAGGGGCATGCACCCTTGGGGCCCCGGGTAGAAGCCTTGATGACCGCGATTTCAGCTGCTATTGTAGCTGCGATGGTTGGGGGACATGTTGCTTGGCACACCGAGGTGTTAATCTAACGGTGTTAGCCTTGGCACTTGCGTACTTTAGCCCGGTGCTCGAGCGCGGGCCAAGTAGTCATGGTTGGTCGGCTAGTGTTTCGCTTGTCACTTAGAGTTAACACTCGTGTACAGGTCAATGTAGGCCACATTGGTCGATATTCCGAGTGGAAGCACTAAGAGGGGAGTTCCGAGAAATGTGATTAATGAAGTTGGGGATGGGACGTGAATCTCCTGTGCATAAAGAGGATTGGGCTAGTCGTGAAGATTGATAGGTTGGAATCTAGATTGTGAATCGGAAGTATAAATTGTGAAGTGGAGTTAAGTGGATGTGTTTGGAACTTAGTTAGGATGCACTGTACCCCACCGCATGCCTACGGAGGCAACCCAACCCTAAGGTATTCTTTTTACCTTAGAGTCATAGTGTGAGGTCTCACCTAGACCAAGACCACAAACTATCCACGAAGCTTGGTTACTCATATCCATATCTAATAACCATAATAAAAATGTGATTCTTGTGAGATCTGGTTATCTAGTTTCTTTCTCTTTTGTACACGTTTAAATTATATCCTACTCGTTGTTGTATAGTTTTATCTAATTTGTATTGGGCAACTTTTCTCATAATGTAACTACGTGTGGATCTGCAGCTCCTCAGCAGTGAGCAGTTTGGAGACGTCACTTTTAGTGCAGCTTCACTAAACTTCTTACAGCACCGTTGGTAGTAGTTTTACCATCTTCTTTACTTGTAGTTTCTTTCTGAGAGACATGACATGTAATGTATAATTGTGGACATCTATATTTATGCTTACATGTATTTTTTATGGACATAGAAATGAATAATAGAATGTAAATGGAATTGCTGAATGGAAATACTCGTGCTTGTGAATAGGTTGAATTCAATGAGAAGCAAAAAAAAATATTTCCTCTGCATGTTGCTATTTTCTCCTGTTTTTGTGAATATGAAATATTCGAATGTGGAACGTATGTCCGTGGATTGGTTTGCTAAGTATCCAGATCCTAGGGGTGTCATAGAATGGTATGAGAGTCGTGGTACTCCATTCCATTTCACGCATATGATTCCTCATTGGTATCGAATATCATATAGTGTGAAAGACTTCTGACCCAACATGAGTCCACAAGAGAATAGCATGTTTACATCCATGTCCATATGTCTCTCTTAAATCAAGCAACACATCTGATGGTGGGATCGAGTGCATCTCCACCTTGAGAGCACACCAATTTCTCAATTAGGGTTGTGTATCCTACATTGCCTATGTAGTGGACTCAACAACACATGACCAGATGATAGAGGATGTTAGAGTTGTGCGAAAGCTTCCTGATGTGTTTCCATATGAATTACCTAGATTACCATCATTACATGAGATAGAGATCGAGATCACATTACTCAGCTGATATCTATCCTTCCATACAGATTGACACCAGCTGAGCTCAAGGATCTCAAAGTACAGTTAGAGGGACTGTTGGAGACGGGATTCATCTGCCCTAGTACATCACCAGGGGTAGCACCAATCCTCTTTGTAAAGAAGAAGGAAGGATCCTTAAGGCTATGTATAGACTACAGGCAGTTGAATAAGAGAACGGTCAAGAACCGTTACCCACTTCCCATGATAGATGATCTATTTGACCAGTTGAAAGGAGCAGTAGTGTTCTCTAAGATTGACCTGTGGTTGGGATACCATCAGTTGAGGATCAAAGAGGTTGATGCAATGAAGTCTACAATCCACATTAGATATGGCCACTGTGAGTTCTTGGTGATGTCGTTTGGACTCACGAATGCTCCTGCCTCATTCATGGATTTGATGAACCGGATATTTCGTCCGTATTTGAATAGATTCGTGATCATGTTCATTGATGATGTTCTAGTCTACTCTCATGATGAATACAAGCATGATTCTCATCTTTGCGCCATACTAGAAAAGCTCCGGGAGCACAGTTGTATGGTAAATACAATAAGTGTGATTTTTGACTTTCTGAGGTGACATTTCTTGACGATGTGGTTTCAAGGGTGGGGTGTTAGCTGACCCCGTCAAGATAGAGGCACTGGTGTCTTGGGTGAGGCCCAAGATGGTTACAGAGATTCACAGCTTCCTTGGCCTCACCGGGTACTACAGGAGGTTCGTCAAAGGTTTCTCTCAGTTGGCTCTACCCCTCACCCGGATGATGCAGAAGGATGCCCCATTTCTCTGAAGCGACAAATGCAAGTTGAGCTTACGAACACTAAAGGAGCGATTAACTTATGTACCCATCCTTACCCTTCCTTCTAGTACCTTAGACTTCATTGTGTACATAGATGCTTCTAAGGAGAGGTTGGGTGCAGTGTTAATGCAATGTGGACATGTTGTGGCGTATGCGTCACGACATCTGAAGAACCATGAATGCAACTACCCCACACATGACTTGGAGTTGGCGGCCGTAGTCTTGCATTAAAGATATGACATCACTATTGTATGGGGTGACATTTGAGATTTTCACAGACCACAAGAGCCTCAAATACATTTTTTATTAGAAGGAACTGAATATGAGCCAAAGGCGATGGGGAACTGCTAAAAGATTATGATTGTACCATCTCCTACCATACTGGTAATGGGAATATGGTAGCAGATGCCTTGAGTAGATGACCACACACTGAGGGTTCGATAGCTTGGTTGTAGACTTGGGATGTGCTCACTACACTTAAGTGGCATTCATTTGAGGGCACATCCGATGCAATGAAAGTGCCAGCCAAGTATAGCATCTTGTGGGACATGATTATTCAGGGCTAACCGATAGATACAAGGATCCATGAACTATACCACAGGTGCTTGAAGGATGAATTAGACAGATTTCGAGTCCGTGAATCCATCGTATGGAATGGGGACCATATATGTGTCCTAGAGGATGAGGAGCTGAAGAGAGAAATCTTGGATGAGGCACATAGATCGAGACTTTCCATACATCCATGCTGCACCAAGATGTACATGGACCTCTACCAACACTTTTGGTGGGAAGGCATGAAGAAGGACGTAGCCGAACATGTTGGCAGATGTCTTACTTGCCTGATGGTAAAGGCAGAACACTAGAGGCCTCCTGGTTTATAGCAACCTCTTCCCATCGTAGTAGGGAAATTGGAGAGCATCTGCATGGATTTTGTTACATCGTTGCCACGCACCCCTAGAAGGCATGATGCGATCTGGGTCATTGTTGATTGGTTGATCAAGTCAGCCCATTTCGTCCCGGTCAACATTACATATACACCAGTACAACTAGCCAAGTTATATATTCAGCACGTCATTCGATTGCATGAGATACCAAAGGAAGTAGTGTCGGTCAGAGATTCCCATTTCTCATTACACTGTTGGGGAGAATTCATGAAAGCCTTTAGGACCAAATTACATATGAGTTTAGCACACCATCCATAGACAGATGGGCAATCCAAGTGGACCATTCAGACATTGGAGGACTTGTTACAGGCTAGTGCAGTTAAGTGGAAGGGATCTTGGAAGGATCACCTTCTACTAGTTGAGTTCACATACAACAATAGCTACCACGCCAGTATAGAAATGGAACCATTAAAGGCATTGTACGGGAGACGATGCACCACTCCTTTGTGTTGGCAGCAGGTGCGTGACAACACCATCTTCACCTCACAGATCATTGAGGAGACCTCCAGGGTGGTGGAGACTGCTAGCAGGGAATAACTGACTGCGTAGAGCCTTCGGAAGAGTTATGCCAACCAGCGGTGTAGAGACCTTGAGTTTAAGGTATGTTGTCCTACACTCGTGCCCTAATGGGTATAATTCTTAGCCAATCCTATGTGATAAAGTATTTCTCATGGTTACAGGTGGGTTCTTACGCGTGTCCCAATGAGGGTCGTACATCATTTCGGTGCAAAGGGCAAGCTAGCACCACATCTTGTAGGACCATTCGAGATTTTAGCCCGTGTAAGGAAAGTGGCCTACAGGTTGGTCCTTCGCCCACACCTCGATGGCATCCACGATGTGTTTCACGTGTCGAATCTGCGAAAGTATATTCGAGATCCCCGACATGTCATCACCTGCGACGACTTTATTGTGGAGCCAAACATCTACTTCCCAGAAGACCCACTGTAGATATCGGACCACACGGTCAAGAGGTTGGGGTAAAAGGAGATCCTTTTAATAAAGTCATGTGGCAAAGTCAAGACGTCGATGAGGCGACGTCGAAACCTGAGGCAGATATGATGGAGAAATACCCTCAATTGTTCACAGGTATGGAATTGAAACCATAGTCGAGTTCTCTTTGAGATTTTTATGGTCTCGGGTTTTGAAATCAACTAGATGATCTTAATTCTTGAGGACAAGAATTTCTTTGAGATTTTTATGATGTGAAACCCCAAAACTCGAGAATGGACTTATTTGCAAAATCCACATGCATATGGGATTAATTGCAAATATGCATTTATTCCAGTGTCTAAAAAATTTATTTGAGTAGTCCATTGTGTATAGTTTGTCGATAGCTTTCCAATGAGTCTAAGAACGCAAAAATTTGACTTCGGGAGCTCGGGTAATGGCCATTTTAGCGGGAGGGGGTCCAGGCCATATTCGGACTTGGACCCGGATCCGAATCCAGGTCCCAACTTATATAGCCATCCCGACCCTCATCCAAAATGATCTAACTCCTTCCCCTTCATCCAGCAGTCTTCCCTCCTCCATTCCTCCTCCCTCTCCCTCACCGGAAGTGCTCCTTCCCCTTAACGGAAGGGGGTGAGCTTATTAGAACAACAACCAATTGATATCCACTAAAGTTGAGTACATACTCTTTACTTCCAGAATATCTAATTGGGTCATATCTGGGTTTATATACAAACGAGAGATCACTATTGGAGTGTTTTATAGAATTACAAAGTGCCTGAACATCTAAGACAACACTGTCTCAATCTTCTCAAATTATAGCTATCTATTCGTGCAACCTCTTATGATAAAAAGCATATATGAGACCAAGAAGAAAGCAAAACAATATCATGATTTTTAAAAATATGAAGATAGTACCGAGCATGGTGGAAGTTATGCATCATTAGGATGGTTTGCATTAATTTTATGGTGAGATCTATTCTGAAATATTGATTAAGTAAACCTTATGAATATTGATGTTTTTATCTTGATGTAAATGCATTCTATAGTTGATTTAATGGTATTCCCATATTATTATGTTGTGAAATCCTGTATTTTGAGATTTTGATTTTCTAAGAAGCAATTCGGGTTGCTCTACACTTCTTGGTAACTAAAGAACGTAGATGTAGCATCGGTTATTGTATCAACTATGGTTGATCAGTATCTCAAGTTGGCTTATCTCCTCTACCCTTGATGACACCATTTCCTCATTGTATTATGCATCTAATGGGCTGTTGAGCAGACACTGCACATTCATAGTGTATACTTTCAAGGGTATGAGAAGGATACGATTGGGAGAGGTTTTACCGTATTTTGGATGTCAATAATTCTGTACTTATGTTTCATGTGTAGAATAGTATGGTTAATAATGCAATCCCTAATCAAATGAAAATTTCCCCTGAGACGAATATCTTTGTTAAACTACAGATGTGGCATGTTATATCATGTATGATGATCATCAACCTAAATAGAATCAACCTGGGTCATGATGATTATGATTATATGGGTCAGATTTCGTGATGTACATGTAGATGGAGTAGGTGCCGCCCAGGGAGGGGCATGCACCCCTGGGGCCCCGGGTAGAAGCCTAGATGACCACGATCCCAACTGCTATTGTAGTTGCCATGGTTGTGGGACATGTTGCTTGGTACACCAAGGTGCTAATCTGACGATGTTGGCCTCGGCACTTGAATGGCTTTAACCCAGTGCTCGAGCGCATGCCAAGTAGTCATGGTTGGTTGGCTTGTGTTTTGCTTGTCACATAGAGTTAACACTCGTGTACAGGCCAATGTAGGCCACATTGGTCGGTATTCTGAGTGGAAGCGCTAAGAGGTGAGTTCCGAGAAATATGGTTAATGAACTTGAGGATGGGATGTGAATCTCTTATGCATAAGGAGGATTGGTCTAGTCGCGAAGATTCGCGAGTTGGAATCCATATTGTGAATCAAAAGTATCAATTGTGAAGTGGAGCTAAGTGGATGTATTGGGAACTTCGTTAGTATGCATTGTACCCCATCGCATTCCTACGGAGGCACCCCAACTCTAAGGTATTCTTTTTGCCTTAGAGTCATAGTGTGAGGTCTCACCTGCCAAGACCACAGACTATCCATGAAGCTAGGTTACTCATATCCATATCTAATAACCATAATAAAAAGAGATTTTATCACTTGTGCCCCTCCGAGATCTCGCAATTTCAGTTATGCCCCTATCTTTTTGGTAATATCAGTTGTGCCCCTCACTTCTTGCTATTTTATCACTTGTGCCCTTCGGGTTAGTGACCGTCCATCCACAGTGCAAACGGACGTTAAATTTGAGGACATAAGCGGTATTAATATTAAAAAAAGGGTTATATTGTCATTTTCTGCCCACTTCCTCATCCTCTTCAGTCTTCTTCCTCCCTTCTCTTCACCCTCCACAGATCCTCCCTCGTCCTCCTCCGCCCCCGCACCTCCCTCCTCCGCCGCCCGCACTGCCCCCTACACCTCCCCTCCTCAACCAGCCCCCGCGTCAACCAGTAAGCTCCAATTGACTTGCATCCCCAACGCCCCTGCGACCTACCAACGAGCTCCGCCCCTGGCCCCTGCGACCAGCAACCCCCCCTGTGACTGACCAGCAAGCCAAAGGCAAAGAGGGCAAAGGATCGTCGCTGTGGACTTCTGGCATGTGTGGGGATCAAGGAGGCTTCAAGGGCGGTCAGCAAAGGTGGCTGGCGGTGGTCGGAAGCGGCACGGGGGCGTGTCTGGCCACGGGGATGCAGCTGGGTCGCCCAGGAGGGCGGCGTGCAGTGGTTGGTGGAGGCACCGCTAGTTGTGGCTAGGCAGACGGCGAGGAGCTCCGACCGCTCGCGTAGGCAGCTGGGGCAATACGCGTGGGTTTCACAACTCTGGAGAAAAGCTCGCTGGTCGTCGCCAGCTCTGCCTCATCAAGTTTTCTGGAGACACAAAGCACTGGAGAAAAGCCCTCCGCCCCCCGCACTGCCCCCTCCGCCCCCCGCACAGCCTCCCTCCGACCCCCGCACCCCCCCTCGTACAGCCCCCCTCCGCCCCCGCACCCCTCCCGCACTGCCCCCTCCGTCCCCTGCACCTCCCCTATGGCCCCCTCACTCGGCGCGAAGGTCGTCATTGCCCCAGGACGAAAGAGCCACCGTCCCCTATAACTCCCCGCCGTCATAAGCCCTGATACTGTCGGGTTCCTTCCTCGGGACGAAGCACGCAGTGGAGCTCGGGCCTCTCCATTCCGTCCTCCTTCTATCCATGTCCAGATGAAACTGGAGTTTAATTTTTGTTAAATTAAGATAAATTTTTTACTAATTGATTGATAAAAATTCATCAAAAAATTCAAGAAAATTCACCGTTTGATCCGTAATGAGTGATATATCCGTGAAAATGCAAAAATTTTAGAGATTTGATGGATGCATGAAGGTGTCACTAAGAGAGAGAAATAATGAAGAGAAAGGATTAAGAACAAATGGAGGAGGAAGATGATGAAGGAGATGTCTGGACAATAATACCCCTCTTAACTGCACCAGGGTTTGAAAAAACCATGGTTATGTCAACTTTTTGACGGTCAATCTGACGGAAGGGCACAGGTGATAAAATAGCAAGAAGTGAGGGGCACAAATGATATTAACAAAATGATAGGGGCATAACTGAAATTGCGAGATCTCGGAGGGGCACAAGTGATAAAATCCCTAATAAAAATGTGATTCTTTTGAGATCTGATTACCTATTTTATTTCTCTTTTGCACACATTTAAATTATATCATGCTCGTTGTTTTATAGTTTTATCTAATTTGTATTGGGCAACTTTGCTCATAGCGTACCTACATGTGCATCTGCAGGTCCTCAGCAGTGAGCAGTTTTGGAGACACCACTTTTAGTGCAGCTTCACTACACTTCTTGTATCACAGTTGGTAGTAGTTTTTTTGTCTTCTTTACTTGTAGTTTCTTTCTGAGAGACATGACATGTAATGTATAATTATGGACATCTATATTTATGCTTACATGTATTTTTTATGGGCATAGAAATGGATAATAGAACGTAATGGAATTGGTGAATGGAAATACTCATGCTTGTAAACAGGTTGAATGCAATGAGAAGCAAAAAAATTTATTTCCTTTCATGTTGTTATTTTCTCCTACTTTTGTAAATGTCAAATATTCGAATGTGGAATGTATGTGCGTGGATATGTTTGTCGAGTACCCGGATCCTAGGGGTGTCATAGATAGTTAGAATTTGAAATTTCAGTGGGAGAGCCCTTAGACTTGAAGAATGTCTCTATGACCGAGATATTAGAATACACTCATTGTTTATTTCTAAATGTTGGAGATAAACATGAATCTGGTATAGACCTATCGTAAAGAGTTATGATGGATATATTTCATATAGTAATCTAACATCTAGTGGACTTTACTAAATTAGAAAATTAATGAATAGTTCATTAACATTTCTAAATACTGAAAATTAAATCTTTAAAGATCAATAGGAGGATGAAGGTCATTTGACAATGATATGGCATCAAGCCTTGGACGTAAGTCTATTTATGAGATCTATAGACAAGTAAGAGATGAAACTTTACAGTATCTGACATTTCTACTCTTACATACCTGTGAATATTTTATTCAAAGTAGAAAGTGTCCAATGCACCCTTCTTTGGGAATGGTGTTAGATGCCAATTATTCAAGATTTCATACATATTGATGTATGTGGATCATTTATATCACAATAAACATTGATGATTTTTGTGACATGAGATTTCTTTCCTTCATATTACAAACTTTTGAAATGTTCAAATATTTCACAATTTGGTTTAGACCCAAAGTTTGAAGGAAGCTGACATGAATTTTATTTGACCTAGGTAGTCAGTACCTATTAGATGAATTCATGGAATACCTTTTAGAGAAAGGAATATCATTCGTTTCTCACTCCTCCTAAAACACAAAAACTCAATAGGGTTCTAAAGATAGCTGACATGAATTTTATTTGACCTAGGTAGTCAGTACCTATTAGATGAATTCATGGAATACCTTTTAGAGAAAGGAATATCATTCGTATCTCACTCCTCCTAAAACACCAAAACTCAATAGAGTTCTAAAGATACAATTGGATCATGTGTGACATGATTTTATCAATGATGAATCTTAGCATAACTACATCTTAGTTTCCAAGGTATATATGTAGTAGAGACTACAATATATTTACTTAACAAGATTCCGTGTAAATCAAAACATGGATATGTTGGACATGCGAGCCCCCAACGAGCCATTATGCAATAAATGTTATTGCAAATATCATTTCCTGATCTGAACATGAGCTCACTCATGAGATATTGGGATCGTTAAATTCCATTCATGGTCGTCTCTCTTATGAAGCTTGAAAGAATTTAGAGGTATGATATATACTTTTGGAAAGCATATGATCGATACCAAATCCGAATGATCAAATGAAAATATTAATGATAAAACCCTGAAAGTGACAATCCAAAAGAGATCTACAACTTCAAGTTTATTAAAGGTCTTCCAGTAGGCAGGATGTACATGTATTGGGAATACCTGAGGGTGATGTGATCATAAACGATTGTATAACCATGACGCTTCCATTGCGAGGGAGTTATGAAATAGATCTAGATTTTAGTGACTCCTCTCGGTAGAGAAGTAACTTGATCTTAGTCCAAATGTTGGACATTATGCATTGAGAAGATTAAGTTTACAAACTTGATTTAATCAAGCATCTATGGGAGGTCTGTAAGATCTGGATTTGAGATATGATCTCAATGTACAAGTCACTATACGTGGAACAATACAATTGCCCCGTCCTTATCTCCAAGTATATGCGGAGAAAGCACACTATTCTTGAAAGAGTTCAAGAATAATTCCTTTGATGAATTATGTATCCAAGCAACAAGATACTAATAATTAAATGAGATTTAATTATCAATAATAATATGAATGAAGTTCATATTACAAGAATGATTATCCAAAATAATTAAATGATGAGATTAAAGGCTTGCATCTTCATCATGGATTGCGGGAAGCACGCATCTCATCATCGCACCCGCAAGTGCCATCTTCGTGGATCGAACTTGAGTCAGGACGATCTCTTGCTTTAGAGATAATGTGATCGCAACCACGCTTCCAGAGGTATTCCTAATACTTTGTGGTTAGATGAAACGATCCAAGAAATGTTCTTGGGATCATGTGGTTTCTTCATATCATTTAAAAATTTTAAATTCCGCTGCACCGAGCAACTAGTTCGACTAGTCACTCCGATCGCATTGGATGCGATCATCACGCTTCTGTGATACACTTAAAGATCCATATCATTTCAAGTGCTATCAAAGCCAGGTTGGAGGTTTTGTATACAATCCATAAACCTAAGAGGATTCGGGCTCGTTAGGGTTCTTGAAAATTTTATTGCATTTATATTTTTGTTTCTCTATTTTGTGATCATTTTTGGCCCTATTTAAAATGTTTAAACCTAAAAATATGTAATAATGTTCCCCATTAATTAAGGAAACCATGGTATTTGAGGTTGCGTGATTTGGAATCCGATAACTCTAATTATGCTCATTTTATTGAACATATACCCATTGTTTCGGGGATAGTGGTTAGTGACGTAATTAAAGAGTTAATTACAGGTCTTAAATGCCTGGAAATGCATAATTATCACTTGGCTTCTGTTTCAAATCAAATTATCGAACAAAATAAATTTAGTTTGCATTAATTGGATTTAAATGATCGAGTTCTGTTGATTTCAGTGAGTAGGGGTCACTGCTGGAAATTAACAAACTTGATCATGAATCTTGTGATTATCATTCAAATAAAGTAATGGAAATTAATTGTTAATTTTCTATAATTATTATTGATAAATATTTATGAAATATTTAGAGATGATAATTATTTCCTTGAATGACATTGTATTAACCAAAATGATAAGATAATTGATCTTGATCACAATTGGTTAATATGAAATTTCCAACAAACATTGTTTTTCATGAAAAACTCTAGTTCATCCAACAATAGTTGTAGGACACCTTTTACTTGCAAAACCTTTTTGCTTGAATAGGATTGGGGATTTGTTTAGCAAATCTCCTTATAATATTATCAAAATGATTTTGATGAATATTATATTTGTATAATTTCGGTTGAAAAACCCATGATCATCTCAAGTACAAACTGATTGACTCGGCATTATCTTTTCCTGAGGCGGATATGGTGCCTATCCAGGAGCGTTGGGGTAGTAGGTTGCACCATGTGTGGTCTGTCCCACTGCCGTCGGTAATGGCCATGATAGCGGGTAGGGAACGAATGATGCATGAGAGATCATGATGTATTTTTCTAATTAATAAAATTCGAATAATACGTATTTTGAGATTATACCATCCATTCAAGTAACAAAAAAAGTTTGTTGGTTGATTAAATTGAATTAATAATTGATTTAATATGGTTAAATGAATTATGTCCAACTAAAATCACTTTATTATGAATAGTTGTACATTTCCCTTGGGAGAAGTAATTACATGAATAGGATTCGTGGTAATTAATTAAAATTTGAATATGAGGTGGAGGATCACATAAAAGACATCCATGGTCTCCCGTCAAGGTGAAAGGTTTCATCTCCAGGGGTTGTATATAGGAGACATCTATCCAAAGTGACAGCTCTTGACGAACCGTAAATATGGCCCTTTAATAGTGTAGAATTAACACTCAGACTGTTATTGCAGTCGGGCTAAATTAGGTCCATCAAAAATCATTTAATTGATATATCAATAAAATCAAATGGCCGTATTTATATTTTACTTGGGCAAGCCCAAGGTCGAACTCAGGGACATGAGCCTCTTTCGTAATATTCGGATTCTATTTATCTATACTAAGTGTTGGGTTAAAGATCGTAATTCAATGACACATATGAGGACAAGACAACAATATGCATTAAGTAAACATGAAACATGCATTTTTATTTGATTTTTGATCATGCAAATAGGTACGATGAAATGCAATGCAAATAAGACAAAGTATGCCCTAATCATTGACGATCCGCAAAATCGGCCCTTTAATAGAGTGTTTTTAGCACTCGGGATCATCATCGTAGTCGGGCCGATTTTGGTCATCAAAGAGACCACCTCATTGATATATGTCAAATAAGAATGCGATGGTCATTAATTTTTATTTTACTTGGCAAGAAACCAAGGTCGAACTCAGGGACACACGCTTCTCTCGTATTAATCGGACTTCTATTTATTTAACTAGGTGTTGAATTAAAGGCATATAGGTCAAATGTATGCAAAGACACAATGATGCATTAAAGTCAAACATGCATTTTTTTTATCAATTTTTAACTATGCAGATAAATGCTAGGAAATGCAATGCAAATGTTATGCCCGAAATGATCATTACTAAATCCATAAAATGTACGAGTTGAACAGAATCAGAAAATGAAGCAATTTTCATTTATATAGCAAGCATGCATGAGAAACAAGGAAATCAGGACACTGAGTTGACCAATATAGAGCAGTACAGATCGAAGTGTCAAAGTGAGAATCTAAGCATGCCAGAATAAAGATGATAAAAAGAGCTTCGAAATGAAACTGAAATCACCATAATCGGATATACGAGGCTCAAGATATGCAAGATCAAAGGCAAGGGCATAAATGAAAGAAAACATAAAAAGATATCTACAAATCAGTCCCTGGGAAGGTCTAAAATGCAATAAAAATAAGTGTGGGGCCTTCCCTGTAAATAAACCATACGCGCGGGGGCATATTTGCAATTATTGAAACCCGCAAGGGTATTAGTGCAAATAGCCCCAGGCGCGCAAGTGCTGCACGTGCTCAGGACCTGTTTGCAATTTTGACTAACTTCATGGGCGACTCTGCAAATAACCCAGGAAGCACGTGCCAGGCACGCGCTATCTAGGCTCGGAGGGCGGCTCGGGCTTGGCAGAGGCTCGCTGCTGCTTCGGGTTGGCTCGGGATACCCGAGCCTCCAGGCTTGGTGACGATGAGGCTCGGCGTGGGCTCAGGGACTGCCACGTGGTATCAGGACCTGGATGTAATTTCCAGAAGGTGCGAGGGCGCCGATGCAAAAAGCCCACACCCACGTGCGTGAGGCACGTGAGCTAGGCTCGGATGGGGGCGAGGTTCGGCGTTACTTCGGTTGGCCGTTGCAGGTGGCTCGGGCCACGTGGTGGCTCGAGGTTGCCTTGGGCGAAGCTCGGTTCCACCGAGCCTCCGCGCTCCGAGACGGTGACGTGGATCCTCCAGGGCCGTTGGATCTCCGTCGTGGGGCAAGATCCAACGGTAGCTGCTTCTCCTCCCTCCTTGATGGCTGGCGGCGCGATTGGAGCTCCGGCGTGAGGCCTGGAGCTCCGCCGCGCCTCGCTACACTCGGTGAAGCTCGGGGAAGATCGCTTATGCTCTGGCGATGAAGGTCCGATGTCGGAGGACCTGCCAGAGTGGCTGAACTACGCTGTCGACGCCTGATCACCGGAGGCGGAGCTCTAGAACTCAGCTCCGCCCACGGTCCGGCCGTTGGCGATGGTTGACCTGCAAGGGGTTAGGGTGTGCGTGCGTGCGAGATGAGACGGACGGAGGGCGTATGTGGTGCGAAGAAGGCGAAGCCCTTAGTGGGTCCTCCTCCGCCTCCGGCGGAGGAGGATGCCTGGGATGGAGGAGGTTGTGGAGGAGTAGAAGGGCGATCGGAGTAGTTTCCGTGGAAGGAGGGGTGATGGCGTTGCTCGTGGAGTTAATAATGGAAGTCAGAGATGGAGGTATCAACCTGGAAAATGAAGAGAAAATAAAGAAAGAGTTACAGAATGGATCGGATGGCTTACCTGGCCGGAGATGGAGGTGGCGCCTGGGCTGGGCATCGGAGAAGATGCCCTGGTCGTCGCACGTCGAGGTCGGCGATTCCTCGGAGCTCGAGCGGGGTTTTAAGCCTCCGCGACGCAGCGGAGCAGCTGCCGATCTCACCGGGGTATTTGGGGTCGTCATAGCTCGATCCGAGCTCCTCCCCCTGTCACAGGGAGGAGCAGGAGGGCTGGGCCTCAATCCCTTGGTTGGTGGATGAGGGTGAAAGAGGGATGAGGAGGTGTATTTAAAGGAAGGGGGTGATGGTCCAGGTGCTTGGAGCTGAGGATTGCGAGGGGATTATGGAGCGACTGGAGGAGGGTGGTGGATGGAGGACGTGCACGCGAGGATCGTGGGAGGATTGGCTCGGCCATGGGGTGGTTAGAGCATAGCGAGGATGATCAGTGCTATGGCTAAAATTAGAGGTGTGGAGGAGGTCTGCGAAGCGGGACGCCCGGGCAGAGCTTGCGGGAGGAGGAAGACGAGGCCTCGGCCGTTGGATCTTGCGATCCAACGGCTGAGAGAAGGGTGCGGAGTGACGATTGAGATAAGATCGGGAGCGGAGCGATCGAAGGGATGCGCTCACGCCACGTGTCGGTTTGAGAGAGAGGCGCGAATGGAAGGAGCAGATGCGAAGGAGGTTTGATCAGATGGCTGAAAATAAAAGAAAATCTAGCGGCTCAGATTAGAGAATTTAGGCATGATCAGATGGTCTTCAAAGCGCCACGTGGCGCGCTCCTGGTGAGGCGCAAGCGTGCGGTGATGATGGAGGCGGAGGAATGATCAAACGGTCGAGGAGAAGGCGGGTACGTGGAGAGCAGCCAGCCGTTGGATCAAGAGGGCGATCCGACGGCTGGCAATCGATGCGGAATATACAAGGGAGGCCGGGCCACGTGGCGCCCCCAGATTGAGCCACGTGGCCCAATCAGATTATTGGAAGAGAAGTTTTGATTTTGGAGGGCTAATTTGGCCGAATTTGAGAAAAC
The DNA here is from genome assembly GCA_037367405.1 of Ottelia alismoides. Classification (NCBI taxonomy): domain Eukaryota; kingdom Viridiplantae; phylum Streptophyta; class Magnoliopsida; order Alismatales; family Hydrocharitaceae; genus Ottelia; species Ottelia alismoides. The sequence goes on from JAZKJV010006386.1 coordinate 52,426, forward strand.
TGAAAACATGAAAGTTGTAGATCTTGATGAGATCTACAAGTTTCATGTTGACCAAAACTAGAGATGAGATCAACTGTAGCCTCCAAATTTTTAAGGGTATCTTTAAGTCTAAAAATACCACTGATTTTTGTTTTGCCATTTTTTGTGGTTTTTAATTTATTTAGGACTTTGTTAATTATAGGACATTAACAGGGTTTTATTGACAAAACTTTTAGCAAGGGGGTTAACTATAGGAAATAAATATGATGAAACTGAGGTTCATCACCCCCTATACTTAAACTATGCTCGTCCTCGAGCATCAAAAAGAATGACTAGGTTGGATTAACCCCCTTGTGCAAGTGAATACAGGATCCAATCTGATCAAGTCGACTCGACTTTAGAGATCCAAAATTCTAAAGTTCAACCCATCCTTAATCAAGAGGCTTCCAATTCCTCTACTTCTCTAGACTCTCTCTGATGTACATATAAACTAAAGGATATGAAGTTTAGTGTTGACTGCAATTTCGAGAGTAGAGTCAAGTCTTCACCCAAAGTCTTAGTCCGAGAAAATCTCCTAAGGACCCAATCCTCTACACTGGGGAATAAATCAAATCTTGCATTCAGTCCACCGTCTCTTTAGTTGTCAGACTTAGAAAATGTAGATGACATGCCAGAAATGGAGGGCATGGGATTGTGTCAATTCTTCTCTCCCTTTCATTGGAACAAGGATTCTCTCTAGTGCCTTTTTACGCAACACATTTTTTTGTGTTGATCAGTGCGTCCGTCAAGAGAAGTTGGAGCTGTCTGCACTTGTTTTCCTGGGATTACACCGGGGTGTGTCTCTTTTGAGTACCTATCGTACCTTCGACACCCAGACTTGTAGCATTTATGATGCAGAGCCCTTTTTTGGTGCAAGCCCGACTCCTGGTCCTAATAGCGGTGGTCCAAGTGGACACTTTGAAATGGTTGGGAGCGCTCGCCTTTGGTGGAAGCTCTTTGATATTTGACTTTGTGGAATGAGAGCTTTTCTTTGAATTTCATTGACTTGTATAATTGGTGGCTAGCTCCACTGCTTTTACCAAGAGTTGGCGCATACTGATCAACAATTTTTTTTATTTAATCACACCCTGGCACTTAGGTCAATATCAAGAGATTTAGTATAAAAACCAAGTTCTCATACTGGCTAATAATGCTGACACTCAGGTTTCATGAAGCCTCCAAAGATTTTATCCCATCCTCGAGCATCATTAGATCAAATCCAAACTTGATTCCCTCATCCCAATCCCTCAGGTGAAGAGTCAACTCATCTCAATCAAAACATCAGTCGTGCATGTGTTGTGCTGATCATATTCTTTATGTCTGAGACTAAGCATGGAATATAGCATGCAAATCCAGAGACCTAGGGGAATGTGGATGATTAAGTCTAAGACCCTGATGACTAAGGCTGGTTAATCCTAAAATCTCAAAGACCTCAAAAAGCTAAGTTTCCTTGACCAATTCAGATCCTGGGTGAAAGTGTAAGTGTAGAGGACTAATCCAACTTCTTCATTCAAAAACAAGACACGCATATATTTTTTTGAACTTTAAGAGATATTATAACTCCCTAAACTTAATTGAGCATCTGCGATTCAGCCAGTATGGATGTAAGTACAGGCCGAAGCCCGTTGCTTGAGGACGGGACCTTGCGCGATGTCCTCTAAACCATCCAATCTGCTAAGGGCGAACCCTCACTGAACGCGGCTGACTTAATTGGGTTTAGTAGTCACCAATGACTCTTAAAGGATTTTTAGGATTTTTCTGATTTTTATGGATTTTAATAAAGTTAAAACACAAGTTAAACTCAACTTTCCTTGAAAAGAGAAGGCGATTTTTCAAAACCATGTCACACAAAATAAAAAGTTTCAAAACATTTTCAAAAATCATTTTTGAAAATATTTTTATAAAAATAGCGTAACATAATATCGAAAAGCCGCGAAATCATTTGAGTTCTCTTAGTCCAAAGAGTTTTACGTTAGCTAAAAAGTTTTAAATTTTTCAAAATTTTCAGATTATAGCTAAAGTAAATATACGGTATATACGGTATACCCCCTATACTTAAACTTTGCTACGTCCTCATAGCACTAGATGTTACAAGTACATAGGTCCATTTAAGTATATAGGAATATACGGGAGCTAAGAGGGGCTCCCCCTATACTTAGGTTAGAAATAACCTAAGTATAAAGGCAAGAAAAGAGGAGTAGAGAAATCACAGGGACTCGGGTCTCTCCTATACTTAGGCTGAGATTAGCCTAAGTATAAAGATGGAAATTGATGTTGGGAGAGACCCAAGGTGAACGAAGAAGAGGGATGGATATACAAGGGAGCGGATGAATCTTCGGAGATAAAATGGAGTGACTAAGGTTTTAGGGTTGTGTAGCAAACATGGCTCAATTCAAGCAAGCAAAAACCCTTAGTTTCACCAACTCACACATGAAACCAACCGAAGTTGGTTTATTATCTTGTCAGTTTTATTGGTGATAAAGCATTAGATATTTACGCGAAGAAAATGTGAAATGAAAATCAAGGCGTATGCGCGGGTGTTGCTCTCCCAAAACCGAATTTTACTCCATTTTTGGTTGACTTGCAATTAACAGTCCCGATTTTATTTTGAATTATCACTGATTAAGGTTAGCACCTCAATCAGAAAATCATCGTCTACCGTTCATTTCATTTTCCATTAATCCTAGGTGATCAATGAAATCCGAGAAAAACATGCATTCGATAAAAACCGCGATCTAGGCTAAGCGAGAAATCATGCAGTGATTTGACAAGAACACGTGAAAAACTGGGGACGTTTTGAAAACCAAATCCAACATGTATGCAAGTCGAAAAAGCCGCACCTAATCATGCATCTATTAGCGGTGATTGATTTTCATGAATTTTAGCTAAGTGATGCGAGATTATGTGCGTATAGAATTTAGTGTGTCCTACCTACGATCAAGTCCGTAATCGTATGGAAAAAATTAAAATGAGCTCAGAGAGCCGCGTGCCTAGTCCTAGGTCGACACTCAAGTGGAGACGATCCCCACACAGCCACGATCGTTCGATTACAATCGCGAGTCTTCGATCGAAGACCGCTGTAAAAGACGAATTATTATAAGCAAAAATAAAATGCGACACACATTTTTTTTTCTTTTCTTTCTTATCGACTCCAAGCATGCTTCTGCGGCTCCTCGCAGCGGGGAGTATCCTGCTCCTCGCTTCCTTGATCCATCAAGGGCCCTGCCACAAAAACAATAGTTAGATATCAAATAAGGAAGAAAAAATTTTATATGCAAAATATATGATCATTTGACCTATAAAAAGAAACACTAAATTAAACGCACAAAAATCCAAAAAATATAAGAAATGAGCCGTGTCCCCGGCAATGGCGCCATCTGACGATCCGCAAAATCGGCCCTTTAATAGAGTGTTTTTAGCACTCGGGATCATCATCGTAGTCGGGCCGATTTTGGTCATCAAAGAGACCACCTCATTGATATATGTCAAATAAGAATGCGATGGTCATTAATTTTTATTTTACTTGGCAAGAAACCAAGGTCGAACTCAGGGACACGCGCTTCTCTCGTATTAATCGGACTTCTATTTATTTAACTAGGTGTTGAATTAAAGGCATATAGGTCAAATGTATGCAAAGACACAACGATGCATTAAAGTCAAACATGCATTTTTTTTATCAATTTTTAACTATGCAGATAAATGCTAGGAAATGCAATGCAAATGTTATGACCGAAATGATCATTACTAAATCCATAAAATGTACGAGTTGAACAGAATCAGAAAATGAAGCAATTTTCATTTATATAGCAAGCATGCATGAGAAACAAGGAAATCAGGACACTGAGTTGACCAATATAGAGCAGTACAGATCGAAGTGTCAAAGTGAGAATCTAAGCATGCCAGAATAAAGATGATAAAAAGAGCTTCGAAATGAAACTGAAATCACCTCAATCAGATATACGAGGCTCAAGATATGCAAGATCAAAGGCAAGGGCATAAATGAAAGAAAACATAAAAAGATATCTACAAATCAGTCCCTGGGAAGGTCTAAAATGCAATAAAAATAAGTGTGGGGCCTTCCCTGTAAATAAACCATACGCGTGGGGGCATATTTGCAATTATTGAAACCCGCAAGGGTATTAGTGCAAATAGCCCCAGGCGCGCAAGTGCTGCACGTGCTCAGGACCTGTTTGCAATTTTGACTAACTTCGTGGGCGACTCTGGAAATAACCCAGGAAGCACGTGCCAGGCACGCGCTATCTAGGCTCGGAGGCGGCTCGGGCTTGGCAGAGGCTCGCTGCTGCTTCGGGTTGGCTCGGGATACACGAGCCTCCAGGCTTGGTGACGATAAGGCTCGGCGTGGGCTCAGGGACCGCCACGTGGTATCAGGACCTGGATGTAATTTCCATAAGGTGCGAGGGCGCCGATGCAAAAAGCCCACACCCACGTTCGTGAGGCACGTGAGCTAGGCTCGGATGGGGGCGAGGTTCGGCGTTACTTCGGTTGGCCGTTGCAGGTGGCTCGGGCCACGTGGTGGCTCGAGGTTGCCTTGGGCGAAGCTCGGTTCCACCGAGCCTCCGCGCTCCGGGACGGCGACATGGCTCCTCCAGGGCCGTTGGATCTCCGCCGTGGGGCGAGATCCAACGGTAGCTGCTTCTCCTCACTCCTTAATGGCTGGCGGCGCGATTGGAGCTCCGGCGTGAGGCCTGGAGCTCCGCTGCGCCTCGCTACACTCGGTGAAGCTCGGGGAAGATCGCTGATGCTCTGGCGATGAAGGTCCGATGTCGGAGGACCTGTCGGAGTGGCTGAACTACGCTGTCGACGCCTGATCACCGGAGGCGGAGCTCTAGAACTCAGCTCCGCCCACGGTCCGGCCGTTGGCGATGGTTGACCTGCAAGGGGTTAGGGTGTGCGTGCGTGCGAGATGAGATGGACGGAGGGCGTATGTGGTGCGAAGAAGGCGAAGCCCTTAGTGGGTCCTCCTCCGCCTCCGGCGGAGGAGGATGCCTGGGATGGAGGAGGTTGTGGAGGAGTAGAAGGGCGATCGCAGTAGTTTCCGTGGAAGGAGGGGTGAAGGCGTAGCTCGTGGAGTTAATAATGGAGGTCGGAGATGGAGGTATCAACCTGGAAAATGAAGAGAAATAAAGAAAGAGTTATAGAATGGATCGGATGGCTTACCTGGCCGGAGATGGAGGTGACGCCTGGGCTGGGCATCGGAGAAGATGCCCTGGTCGTCGCACGTCGAGGTTGGCAGTTCCTCGGAGCTCGAGCGGGGTTTTAAGCCTCCGCGACGCAGCGGAGCAGCTGCCGATCTCACCGGGGTATTTGGGGTCGTCATAGCTCGATCCGAGCTCCTCCCCCTGTCACAGGGAGGAGCTGGAGGGCTGGGCCTCAGTCCCTTGGTTGGTGGATGAGGGTGAAAGAGGGATGAGGAGGTGTATTTAAAGGAAGGGGGTGATGGTCCAGGTGCTTGGAGCTGAGGATTGCGAGGGGATTATGGAGCGACTGGAGGAGGGCGGTGGATGGAGGACATGCACGCGAGGATCGTGGGAGGATTGGCTGGGCCGTGGGGTGGTTAGAGCATAGCGAGGATGATCAGGGCTATGGCTAAAATTAGAGGGGTGGAGGAGGTCTGCGAAGCGGGAAGCCCGGGCGGAGCTTGCGGGAGGAGGAAGACGAGGCCTCGGCCGTTGGATCTTACGATCCAACGGCTGAGAGAAGGGTGCGGAGCGACGATTGAGATAAGATCGGGAGCGGAGCGATCGAAGGGATGCGCTCACGCCACGTGTCGGTTTGAGAGAGAGGCGCGAACGGAGGGAGCAGATGCGAAGGAGGTTTGATCAGATGGCTGAAAATAAAAGAAAATCTAGCGGCTCAGATTAGAGAATTTAGGCGTGATCAGATGGTCTTCAAAGCGCCACGTGGCGCGCTCCTGGTGAGGCGCAAGCGTGCGGTGATGATGGAGGCGGAGGAATGATCAAACGGTCGAGGAGAAGGCGGGTACGTGGAGAGCAGCCAGCCGTTGGATCAAGAGGGCGATCCGACGGCTGGCAATCGATGCGGAATATACAAGGGAGGCTGGGCCACGTGGCGCCCCCAGATTGAGCCACGTGGCCCAATCAGATTATTGGAAGAGAAATTTTGATTTTGGAGGGCTAATTTGGCCGAATTTGAGAAAACTGAAAACATGAAAGTTGTAGATCTTGATGAGATCTACAAGTTTCATGTTGACCAAAACTAGAGATGAGATCAACTGTAGCCTCCAAATTTTTAAGGGTATCTTTAAGTCTAAAAATACCACTGATTTTTGTTTTGCCATTTTTTGTGGTTTTTAATTTATTTAGGACTCTGTTAATTATAGGACATTAACAGGGTTTTATTGACAAAACTTTTAGCAAGGGGGTTAATTATAGGAAATAAATATGATGAAACTGAGGTTCATCACCCCCCTATACTTAAACTATGCTCGTCCTCGAGCATCAAAAAGAATGACTAGGTTGGATTAACCCCCTTGTGCAAGTGAATACAGGATCCAATCTGATCAAGTCGACTCGACTTTAGAGATCCAAAATTCTAAAGTTCAACCCATCCTTAATCAAGAGGCTTCCAATTCCTCTACTTCTCTAGACTCTCTCTGATGTACATATAAACTAAAGGATATGAAGTTTAGTGTTGACTGCAATTTCGAGAGTAGAGTCAAGTCTTCACCCAAAGTCTTAGTCCGAGAAAATCTCCTAAGGACCCAATCCTCTACACTAGGGAATAAATCAAATCTTGCATTCAGTCCACCGTCTCTTTAGTTGTCAGACTTAGAAAATGTAGATGGCAGGCCAGAAATGGAGGGCATGGGATTGTGTCAATTCTTCTCTCCCTTTCATTGGAACAAGGATTCTCTCTAGTGCCTTTTTACGCAACACATTTTTTTGTGTTGATCAGTGCGTCCGTCAAGAGAAGTTGGAGCCGTCTGCACTTGTTTTCCTGGGATTACACTGGGGTGTGTCTCTTTTGAGTACCTATCGTACCTTCGACACCCAGACTTGTAGCATTTATGATGCAGAGCCCTTTTTTGGTGCAAGCCCGACTCCTGGTCCTAATAGCGGTGGTCCAAGTGGACACTTTGAAATGGTTGGGAGCGCTCGCCTTTGGTGGAAGCTCTTTGATATTTGACTTTGTGGAATGAGAGCTTTTCTTTGAATTTCATTGACTTGTATAATTGGTGGCTAGCTCCACTGCTTTTACCAAGAGTTGGCGCATACTGATCAACAATTTTTTTTATTTAATCACACCCTGGCACTTAGGTCAATATCAAGAGATTTAGTATAAAAACCAAGTTCTCATACTGGCTAATAATGCTGACACTCAGGTTTCATGAAGCCTCCAAAGATTTTATCCCATCCTCGAGCATCATTAGATCAAATCCAAACTTGATTCCCTCATCCCAATCCCTCAGGTGAAGAGTCAACTCATCTCAATCAAAACATCAGTCGTGCATGTGTTGTGCTGATCATATTCTTTATGTCTGAGACTAAGCATGGAATATAGCATGCAAATCCAGAGACCTAGGGGAATGTAGATGATTAAGTCTAAGACCCTGATGACTAAGGCTGGTTAATCCTAAAATCTCAAAGACCTCAAAAAGCTAAGTTTCCTTGACCAATTCAGATCCTGGGTGAAAGTGTAAGTGTAGAGGACTAATCCAACTTCTTCATTCAAAAACAAGACACACATATATTTTTTTGAACTTTAAGAGATATTATAACTCCCTAAACTTAATTGAGCATCTGCGATTCAGCCAGTATGGATGTAAGTACAGGCCGAAGCCCGTTGCTTGAGGACGGGGCCTTGCGCGATGTCCTCTAAACCATCCAATCTGCTAAGGGCGAACCCTCACTGAACGCGGCTGACTTAATTGGGTTTAGTAGTCACCAATGACTCTTAAAGGATTTTTAGGATTTTTCTGATTTTTATGGATTTTAATAAAGTTAAAACACAAGTTAAACTCAACTTTCCTTGAAAAGAGAAGGCGATTTTTCAAAACCATGTCACACAAAATAAAAAGTTTCAAAACATTTTCAAAAATCATTTTCGAAAATATTTTTATAAAAATAGCGTAACATAATATCGAAAAGCCGCGAAATCATTTGAGTTCTCTTAGTCTAAAGAGTTTTACGTTAGCTAAAAAGTTTTAAATTTTTCAAAATTTTCAGATTATAGCTAAAGTAAATATACAGTATATACGGTATACCCCCTATACTTAAACTTTGCTACGTCCTCATAGCACTAGATGTTACAAGTACATAGGTCCATTTAAGTATATAGGAATATACGGGAGCTAAGAGGGGCTCCCCCTATACTTAGGTTAGAAATAACCTAAGTATAAAGGCAAGAAAAGAGGAGTAGAGAAATCACAGGGACTCGGGTCTCTCCTATACTTAGGCTGAGATTAGCCTAAGTATAAAGATGGAAATTGATGTTGGGAGAGACCCAAGGTGAACGAAGAAGAGGGATGGATATACAAGGGAGCGGATGAATCTTCGGAGATAAAATGGAGTGACTAAGGTTTTAGGGTTGTGTAGCAAACATGGCTCAATTCAAGCAAGCAAAAACCCTTAGTTTCACCAACTCACACATGAAACCAACCGAAGTTGGTTTATTATCTTGTCAGTTTTATTGGTGATAAAGCATTAGATATTTACGCGAAGAAAATGTGAAATGAAAATCAAGGCGTATGCGCGGGTGTTGCTCTCCCAAAACCGAATTTTACTCCATTTTTGGTTGACTTGCAATTAACAGTCCCAATTTTATTTTGAATTATCACTGAATTTAAGGTTAGCACCTCAATCAGAAAATCATCGTCTACCGTTCATTTCATTTTCCATTAATCCTAGGTGATCAATGAAATCCGAGAAAAACATGCATTCAATAAAAACCGCGATCTAGGCTAAGCGAGAAATCATGCAGTGATTTGACAAGAACACGTGAAAAACTGGGGACGTTTTGAAAACCAAATCCAACATGTATGCAAGTCGAAAAAGCCGCACCTAATCATGCATCTATTAGCGGTGATTGATTTTCATGAATTTTAGCTAAGTGATGCGAGATTATGTGCGTATAGAATTTAGTGTGTCCTACCTACGATCAAGTCCGTAATCGTATGGAAAAAATTAAAATGAGCTCAGAGAGCCGCGTGCCTAGTCCTAGGTCGACACTCAAGTGGAGACGATCCCCACACAACCACGATCGTTCGATTACAATCGCGAGTCTTCGATCGAAGACCGCTGTAAAAGACAAATTATTATAAGCAAAAATAAAATGCGACACACATTTTTTTTCTTTTCTTTCTTATCGACTCCAAGCATGCTTCTGCGGCTCCTCGCAGCGGGGAGTATCCTGCTCCTCGCTTCCTTGATCCATCAAGGGCCCTGCCACAAAAACAATAGTTAGATATCAAATAAGGAAGAAAAAATTTTATATGCAAAATATAAGATCATTTGACCTATAAAAAGAAACACTAAATTAAACGCACAAAAATCCAAAAAATATAAGAAATGAGCCGTGTCCCCGGCAATGGCGCCATCTGACGATCCGCAAAATCGGCCCTTTAATAGAGTGTTTTTAGCACTCGGGATCATCATCGTAGTCGGGCCGATTTTGGTCATCAAAGAGACCACCTCATTGATATATGTCAAATAAGAATGCGATGGTCATTAATTTTTATTTTACTTGGCAAGAAACCAAGGTCGAACTCAGGGACACGCGCTTCTCTCGTATTAATCGGACTTCTATTTATTTAACTAGGTGTTGAATTAAAGGCATATAGGTCAAATGTATGCAAAGACACAACGATGCATTAAAGTCAAACATGCATTTTTTTATCAATTTTTAACTATGCAGATAAATGCTAGGAAATGCAATGCAAATGTTATGACCGAAATGATCATTACTAAATCCATAAAATGTACGAGTTGAACAGAATCAGAAAATGAAGCAATTTTCATTTATATAGCAAGCATGCATGAGAAACAAGGAAATCAGGACACTGAGTTGACCAATATAGAGCAGTACAGATCGAAGTGTCAAAGTGAGAATCTAAGCATGCCAGAATAAAGATGATAAAAAGAGCTTCGAAATGAAACTGAAATCACCTCAATCAGATATACGAGGCTCAAGATATGCAAGATCAAAGGCAAGGGCATAAATGAAAGAACATAAAAAGATATCTACAAATCAGTCCCTGGGAAGGTCTAAAATGCAATAAAAATAAGTGTGGGGCCTTCCCTGTAAATAAACCATACGTGTGGGGGCATATTTGCAATTATTGAAACCCGCAAGGGTATTAGTGCAAATAGCCCCAGGCGCGCAAGTGCTGCACGTGCTCAGGACCTGTTTGCAATTTTGACTAACTTCGTGGGCGACTTTGTAAATAACCCAGGAAGCACGTGCCAGGCACGCGCTATCTAGGCTCGGAGGCGGCTCGGGCTTGGCAGAGGCTCGCTGCTGCTTCGGGTTGGCTCGGGATACACGAGCCTCCAGGCTTGGTGACGATGAGGCTCGGCGTGGGCTCAGGGACCGCCACGTGGTATCAGGACCTGGATGTAATTTCCAGAAGGTGCGAGGGCGCCGATGCAAAAAGCCCACACCCACGTTCGTGAGGCACGTGAGCTAGGCTCGGATGGGGGCGAGGTTTGGCTTTACTTCGGTTGGCCGTTGCAGGTGGCTCGGGCCACGTGGTGGCTCGAGGTTGCCTTGGGCGAAGCTCGGTTCCACCGAGCCTCCGCGCTCCGGGACGGCGACATGGCTCCTCCAGGGCCGTTGGATCTCCGCCGTGGGGCGAGATCCAACGGTAGCTGCTTCTCCTCACTCCTTAATGGCTGGCGGCGCGATTGGAGCTCCGGCGTGAGGCCTGGAGCTCCGCCGCGCCTCGCTACACTCGGTGAAGCTCGGGGAAGATCGCTGATGCTCTGGCGATGAAGGTCCGATGTCGGAGGACCTGTCGGAGTGGCTGAACTACGCTGTCGACGCCTGATCACCGGAGGCGGAGCTCTAGAACTCAGCTCCGCCCACGGTCCGGCCGTTGGTGATGGTTGACCTGCAAGGGGTTAGGGTGTGCGTGCGTGCGAGATGAGACGGACGGAGGGCGTATGTGGTGCGAAGAAGGCGAAGCCCTTAGTGGGTCCTCCTCCACCTCCAGCGGAGGAGGATGCCTGGGATGGAGGAGGTTGTGGAGGAGTAGAAGGGCGATCGGAGTAGTTTCCGTGGAAGGAGGGGTGAAGGCGTAGCTCGTGGAGTTAATAATGGAGGTCGGAGATGGAGGTATCAACCTGGAAAATGAAGAGAAATAAAGAAAGAGTTACAGAATGGATCGGATGGCTTACCTGGCCGGAGATGGAGGTGGCGCCTGGGCTGGGCATCGGAGAAGATGCCCTGGTCGTCGCACGTCGAGGTTGGCAGTTCCTCGGAGCTCGAGCGGGGTTTTAAGCCTCCGCAACGCAGCGGAGCAGCTGCCGATCTCACCGGGGTATTTGGGGTCGTCATAGCTCGATCCGAGCTCCTTCCCCTGTCACAGGGAGGAGCTGGAGGGCTGGGCCTCAGTCCCTTGGTTGGTGGATGAGGGTGAAAGAGGGATGAGGAGGTGTATTTAAAGGAAGGGGGTGATGGTCCAGGTGCTTGGAGCTGAGGATTGCGAGGGGATTATGGAGCGACTGGAGGAGGGCGGTGGATGGAGGACATGCACGCGAGGATCGTGGGAGGATTGGCTGGGCCGTGGGGTGGTTAGAGCATAGCGAGGATGATCAGGGCTATGGCTAAAATTAGAGGGGTGGAGGAGGTCTGCGAAGCGGGAAGCCCGGGCGGAGCTTGCGGGAGGAGGAAGACGAGGCCTCGGCCGTTGGATCTTGCGATCCAACGGCTGAGAGAAGGGTGCGGAGCGACGATTGAGATAAGATTGGGAGCAGAGCGATCGAAGGGATGCGCTCACGCCACGTGTCGGTTTGAGAGAGAGGCGCGAACGGAGGGAGCAGATGCGAAGGAGGTTTGATCAGATGGCTGAAAATAAAAGAAAATCTAGCGGCTCAGATTAGAGAATTTAGGCGTGATCAGATGGTCTTCAAAGCGCCACGTGGCGCGCTCCTGGTGAGGCGCAAGCGTGCGGTGATGATGGAGGCGGAGGAATGATCAAAGGTCGAGGAGAAGGCGGGTACGTGGAGAGCAGCCAGCCGTTGGATCAAGAGGGCGATCCGACGGCTGGCAATCGATGCGGAATATACAAGGGAGGCCGGGCCACGTGGCGCCCCCAGATTGAGCCACGTGGCCCAATCAGTTTATTGGAAGAGAAATTTTGATTTTTGAAGGCTAATTTGGCCGAATTTGAGAAAACTCAAAACATGAAAGTTGTAGATCTTGATGAGATCTACAAGTTTCATGTTGACCAAAACTAGAGATGAGATCAACTGTAGCCTCCAAATTTTTAAGGGTATCTTTGAGTCTAAAAATACCACTGATTTTTGTTTTGCCATTTTTTGTGGTTTTAATTTATTTAGGACTCTGTTAATTATAGGACATTAACAGGGTTTTATTGACAAAACTTTAAGCAAGGGGGTTAATTATAGGAAATAAAGATGATGAAACTGAGGTTCATCTATCATCGACAAACTTGAGTCATTTAATCATAGGTCAAATCAAGGCTAATTATTGAAGCTACATTTATATATTTAAGAATCAGGCATGTGAATCATTATACTAAGGACATTTAGCTAATAAAAGCATACATCAAAACTCGTAGTGTCAAATCTGGAATATAAGCATGTCATTATGAAAACAATGAAACAAGCTTCAAAACGCCACTGAAATCGACTCAATCGGAGCTAGGATGCTCAAGATATTTACGAGTGAAGACAGGAGAATAAATTCAAGAAAACATAGAAGATAACTAGCAAACAGGTCCCTCGGAGGGGCTAAAATGAAAATAAAATAAAGTACAGGACCTTCCCTATAAATGGCCATACGTGCGGAGGTATTTTTACAATTATTAAAACCCACAGGGGGTCGGCTGCAAAATACCCCAAGTGCGTGTGGTTATCACGTGATGTCATGACCTTTTTGCAATTAGGAGAACTCAGTAGGGCCTCTATGAAATTTTCCCATCCATCACGTGCTTGGGACACATGAGGCCAGGCTCGGGTGGTGCTGTAGGATCAGCTATTGCTTCGTCTAGTGGCTCAGGCTTGGACACCAGTTCAGCTGGCTCGGGAGAGGCTCGGAGCGTTGGGGAGGCTCAGTATAGGCTCAGGGAACCCGATCTTATAGATCTGGTGCTGAGGCTCAGATCGGCTTCGGTGAAGACACGTTGACAATTAAAGACCGCCCGATCATCGAGATCGGACGGTAGCTGGAAACTACGAATGACATCGACGTGGAATCGTGTATGCCCTTGGATGATCTCCGGGTGTATGCCATCCAACGGTGACTACTTCTCCATGGGCATCTTCCTCCTCCGTAAGGTGGCGGCGCGACTGGAGCTTCGATGAGGTGCTTCGAGCTCCACCCCAGTCCTCCTTGCCTGTTGAAGGTCCGAGAAGAATCCTAAGAGCCTCCCGAAGTCAACTGAAGCTCTAAGGTGGATTGGAAGTGACTGGCTGCTCCTGTCGATGAGGCATCGTCGATGGTGGAGGAGGAGATTGGAGATGGGCCTTGCTCTTTGACCATTGACGATTCTACAAGCATTAGTGTATAACCGAAGTGAGCGGATGCGAATGTGAGTGTAGTGAAAGGGCTGCGTGCGAAGGGAGTAAAGCCCCTATGGTATTCACCGCCGACGAGCGGTGGTGAAGGTGGCGGAGGGTGATAAGTTCCTAGAGAAGAGAAGGGTGCAGTCGGGATTGTGCGCGAAGAAGGTGGATGAGAGGTGGATCTAATGCGATGAACAATGGAGGGTGAACGTGTGACTTTAAGCCTAATTAATTAAGAGAATAAAATTAAAAAATAAAAAGAAGATATGAGGGACTTACCTGGTTCTTTGGCAGTCGTTGGCGGCTTGGGCTGAGCGTCGCTGGCACTCCGATCATCCCTGGACTCCATCAGCCAGGTGGAGCAGCTTGGCAAGGCTGAGCCTCCGCGATCCTAATCTACCATGGCCAGGGGTCATCCCCAGGGGTCTCCATCTTCACGCCTCGATCGGACCTCCAACTGTCACGGGGAGGAGGAGAGGGGTTGGGCGAGGCCCCACGTAATGGTGGACCGTGGTGAAGGGTGGAGGAGAGAAAGTATTTGAATAGAATGGATGGTGACTCCGATCATGGCATGTGTGGGTGACGCGGAGATTATGGAGCGACAGAGAGGACATCGTGGGGTGAGGGATGATCCGAAAGGATGATGGGGATACATTGTGGGGTGGTTATTGAGAGAGAAGATTGACATAGATGGTGGAGAAAATGGAAAGGGAGGAGAGAGTTGGCAAGGTGGGTGATCGTGTGAGAGGGAGGGTCTGGAGGTAGGGGATGAAGCTTCGACCGTTGGATCTTACAATCCAACGGTCGAGAAGAGGGTGAGAGGTTGGGATAGAGAGGGACAACTTAATTAGGAGGTGATGGAGCATGCCACGTGCCGTGCTGTGGGAGAGGCGCTAGCGGCCAACTGTGATGAGATCAGGAGCATGATCAGACAATAGAGGAAACGGTGGTAAGGATTTGCTGAGATGGAAACTGCTGGAGATGATCGAATGGTGGAGAATCAAGGTGGGGGATGCAATGACAACGGGGCACATGGCTCAACCAGAAGGAGCCACGTGGCCCAATCAAATTATTCTAGAAGAAAAATGAGAAAAAAGAGTAGGAAGATGGTCGAATTTGGAAAAACTCAAAACATGAAAGTTGTAGATCGCGATGAGATCTACAAGTTTCATTTTGATCAAAAACAAAGATGTGGTCAAACAAAGATAGAAAATTTTTTGAGAACTTTTTTAAGGATGAAAACACCACGATTTTTAATTTTACTATTTTTCTTTATTTTTAATTTATTCAATGACTCTGATAATTACAGGGATTTGTCTGGTTTTTATTGACACTTAGTCTAAGGTAAGGGGTTAATTTCAGTGAATTGAGAGCATGAAACATGGTTTCATCAACCCCTATACTTAAACTATGCTCCTCCCCGAGCATCAAAGAAAATGAATGAGCTGGATTAACCTCCTTAAGCATGTGTGTACATGATCTGCTGATCTGTTCATGTCCTCTTAATTTTAGAGATCCAAAATCTTAGAGCTCAACCCAACCTTAATCAAGAGGCATCCAATTCCTCTAGTTTTCCCAGACTCTCTCTGCCCCTTCTGCACCACCTGTACCTGTACATCGAGTCCATCTTGTACAGGAACAGGCATCGAGGCCTCAGAGTAGCTGGGATCAGACTTACACCCAACAGGACCAGCATGCACCCCCACAAGTAGAGACCGGATACGAGGAGCCTCCGCAAGTGTACGAGATCAACGGGCTTTGGTATAGCCATGACCCGATTGTCAGGCAGGCCGAAATGGGGAAGGGTCAGCCTCACCGCCCATCCCCAGCATACCAAGAAACCAGACCCGTTCCTGCACTGCGCTTTCAGTCCAGGCCAGAACAAGGGTACCAGCCTCAGCAGTATCAACAACAACAACGCACCTATCAGCAGGGGCCAGCACCGTCCCATCAGCAGCAGCAATATCGGCATGGCCAGCAGGGCCAATACAGAACCTCGTCTGCACATCAGCCAGCCCAGCCCACTGAATTGGAGTCCCTCACCTTGGCGATCCAGACCCTGTCTGATAGGGTCCAACAGATGCAGAATGATTATCTGGATATGAGAACCGATATCAATCGTGTCTCTCGTACCCATGACCATACATATAAACTAAGGGTATCACATTTAGTGTTGACTGCGTTCACAAGAGTAGAGTCAAAATGTCACCCAAGGTCTTGGTCCAAGAAATTCTCCTAAGGACCGAATCCTCAACACTAGGGAATAAATCAAATCTTGCGTCCAATCCACCATCCCTTTAGTTGTTAAACTTGAAAGTGTAGATGGAAGGCTAGTGATGG
Organism: Ottelia alismoides; assembly: GCA_037367405.1. Lineage (NCBI taxonomy): Eukaryota > Viridiplantae > Streptophyta > Magnoliopsida > Alismatales > Hydrocharitaceae > Ottelia > Ottelia alismoides. The sequence goes on from JAZKJV010006386.1 coordinate 68,511, forward strand.
AGGGCATATTTCTTCTCTCCATTTCATTGGAACAAGGATTCTCTCAAGTACCTTATTACGCAACACATATTTTTGGTGTTGATCAGTACGCCCGTCAAGAGAAGTTGGAGCCATCTGCACTTATTTTCTTGGGAATACACCGGGGTGTGTCTTTTTTTAGTACCTAACGTACCTTCAAAACCCAGACTTGTAACATTTACGATGCAGAGCCCTTTTTTGGTGCAAGCCCGACTCCTGGTCCTAATAGCGGTTGTCCAAGTGGACACTTTGAAATGGTTGGGAGCGCTCGCCTTTGTGGAAGCTCTTGTTGAAATTTGACTTTGTATGGAATGAGCTTTTCTTTGACATTTCATTGCTTTGTAGTATTTTTGGCTATCTCTACTGCTTTTACCAAGAGTTGGCGCACACTGATCATCATTTTTATTTATTTCAAACCTTGGTACTTAGGTCAATCTCAAGATATTAGTATAAGAACCAAGTTCTCATACTGGCTAAAGATGCAGACACTCTGGTTTCATGAAGCCTTTAAAGATTTTTCCCATCCTCGAGCGTCATTAAATCAAATCCAGACTCAAATCCCTCTTCCCAGCCTCAAGTGAAGAGTCAACTCAACTCATCGAAACCGCAATCGTGCATGTGATGTGATGATCATATTATTAAGGTAGGAGACTAAGCATGTGATATAGCACGCAAATCTAGGAACCTAGGGAAATATGGATGATTAAGTCTAAGACCCTGATGGGTAAGGATGGTTAACTTAAAATCTCAAGACCTCATAAATCAAGTTTTCTTGAACATTTCTGATCTTGTGTGGAAGTGAAAAAGGTAGGGGAATTAATACAACTCCTTTAATTTTTTTGAAAACTTTGAGAGACATCATGACTGCCTAAATACAATTAAGTAGATGCATATGCATTCCGCCAGTATGGTTGTAAGTATAGGTCGAAGCCCGTTTCTTGAGGATGGAGCCTTACACGATGTCCTCTAAACCATCCACTTTGCTAAGGGCGAACCCTCACTAAACGTGGCTACTTATGTGGGTTTAGTAGTAAATTTGACTCTTAAAGGATTTTGGATTTTCTTATTTTTATGGATTTTGAATAAAGGTTAGAACATAGGTTAAAACTCAACTTTCCTTGAAATCAAGAAAATAATTTTCCAAACCATGTTAGACAAATAAAGATTTTCTAAAGATTTTTCAAAATAAGAGAAACTTATTTTTCAAATCACTTTTAAAAAAATATTTTTATTTAAAAATAATGTAACATAGTATAGAAAAATCTCTAAAACATTTTGTCCACTTAATCTAAGAGATCATACTTTAGACCAAAAAAGTTCTAAATTTTTCAAAAATTTCAAAATTTTTCAAAATATAGCTAAAGTACATATAATGTATATACGGTATACCCCCTATACTTAAACTTTGCTATGTCCTCGTAGCATTAGAATATACATGGCTATAGGTCCATTTAAGTATAGAAGAATATACGAGAACTGATGTGGACTCCCCCTATACGGGTTAGAAATAACCTAAGTATGGAGGCAAGGAAAGATGAGTGAAAAATCACGGGGACTCAGCCCCCCAATACTTAGGCTAAGATTAGCCTAAGTATAAAGATGAAGAATTGATGTTGGGGAAGACCTGAGGTGTACGAAGAAGATGGACGGATATACAAGTGAGTGGATGAATCTTCGAAGATTAATGGAGTATTTAAGTTTTAGGGGAGGGTATCAGAGCAAACAAGGCTCATACAAGCATGCAAAAACCCTTTGATTCACCAACACACAAATGAAACCAACAGGTGTTGGTTTATTATCTTGTTGATTTTATTGGTGATTAAAAACATTCTAGTTTACGCGGGAATAAAAAACATGTCAAAGTGAAAAATCCTACGTAAACAAGGGTGTTGCTCTCCCAAAATAAGATTTTACTCCATTTTTGGGTCGACTTGCAATTATCAGTCCTAATTTATTTGCTTAAGGTTATGACTGAATTAAGGTGAACACATAAATCAAGCAGTCATCGTCTACCGCTCATTCCCATTTTCCATTAACCTGGGTGATCAAGCCAGGAAGGGAGGTCAAGAAAAAGCCATGTAGCAGATAAAAACCATGATCTAGGATAAGCGAGAAAACATGCAGTGCCTTGGCAAAATTTGTGAAAATCGAACTGAATTTAAAACCAAAATCATTTGCATGCAAGTCGATTGTATACAAGAAATGAAAATGTAGGACACATTTTTTTTATTTTCTCCAAGATGATTCTACGGCTCCTCGCAACAGGGAACACATGCTCCTCGCCTCCTTGAACTCCAAGGGCAATGCCACAAAAGACAATGTTAGATACCAAATCGAAAGAAATTTTTAATGATTAAAATGCATGAAAAACACAAGTCCTAAGAAAAAGATTAATACTTAAATAAATAAATAAAAATCTAAACACGAAAGATTAATCGTGTCCTCGACAACGGTGCCATTTGAGGCACCGTAAATCTGGCCCTTTAATAGTGTAGAATTAACAATCAGGTTTTCATTATAGCCAGTCTAAAATAGGTACATCAAAAACCATTTAATTGATATATCAATAAAATCAAATGATCGTATTTATATTTTACTTGGGAAAGCCCAAGGTTGAACTCAGGGACATGAGCCTCTTTCATAATATTTGGATTCTATTTATCTATATTAAGTGTTGGCTTAAAGATCGTAGATCAATGACACATATGAGGATAAGACAACAATATGCATTAGGTAAACATGAATCATGCATTTTTATTTGATTTTTTATCATGTAAAAAGATGATATGAAATGCAATGCAAATAAGACAAAATATGCCCTAATCATCAACAAACTCGATTCATTTAATCATAGGTCAAATCAGGGCCAATTAATGAAGCTACATTTATAGATGTAAGAATCAAGCATGTGAATAGGTCATTTAGCTAATAAAAGCATACATCAAAACTCGTAGTGTCAAGTCTAGAATATAAGCATGTCAATATGAAAACAATGAAACGAGCTTCAACACGCCACTGAAATTGACTCAATCGGAGCTAGGATGCTCAAGATATGCATGAGTGAATATAGGGGCATAAATGTAAGAAAACATAGAAGATAACTAGCAAACAGCTCCCTGGGAGGGGCTAAAATGCAAATAAAATAAGTGTGGGACCTTCCTTGTAAATGGCCACACATGCGGAGGTATTTTTACCATTATTAAAACTCGCAGGGGGTCGGTTGCAAAATACCCCAAGCGTGCGTGGTTATCTCGTGATGTCAGGACCTTTTTGCAATTTGGAGAACTCATCAGGGCCAACATGAAATTTTCAAAGCCATCACGTGCTTGGGACACATGAGGCCAAGATCGGGTGGCGTTTTAGGCTCGGTTGTTGCTTTGGCTAGCGTCTCAAGCTTGGACACCGGTTTGGCTGGCTCGGGAGAGGCTCGGAGTGCTGGGGAGGCTCAGTACAGGCTTGGGGAACCCGAGCCTATAGATATGGTGCTAAGGCTCGGATCGGCTTCGGTGAAGACATGTGGACGATCAAAGACCGCCCGATCATCGAGATTGGACGGTAGCTGGAAACTGCGGATGACGTCGACGTGGAACCCTATATGTCGTTGGATGATCACCGAGTGTATGCCATCCAACGGTGACTGCTTCTCTCTGGGCATCTTCCTCTGCTGCAAGGTGGCGGCGCGACTGGAGCTTCGGCAAGGTGCCTGGAGCTCCACCCCCGTCCTCCTTGCCGGCTGAAGGTTTGAGAAAACTCATGAGAGCCTTGCGAAGTCAACTGAAGCTTGAAGGTGACGTGGAAGTGACTCGCTGCTCCTGTCGATGAGGCATCGTCGATGGTAGAGGAGGAGATCAGAGATGGGCCTTGCTCTCAGAGCATTGACGATCCTACAGGCATTAGTGTATAGTCAAAGCGAGGGGATGCGAATGTGAGTGAAGTGAAAGGGCTTCATGCAATGGGAGTGAAGCCCCTATGGTCTTCACCGCCGGCGAGTGGCGATGAAGGTGGCAGAGGGTGACAAGGTCCTGGAGAAGAGAAGCGTGCAGTCAGAATTGTGCACGAAGAAGGTGGATGAGAGGTGGAGCTAATGCGATGAACAATGGAGGGTGAACGTGTGACTTCGAGCCTAATTAATTAAGAGAATTAAAGAAAAAATGAAAAAAAGATCGGAGGGACTTACCTAGTTCTTTGGCGGTCGTCGATGGCTTGGGTTGAGCATTGCTGGAACTCTAGTCATCACTGGACTCCATCAGCCGGGTGGAGCAGCTTGGTGGGGTTGAGCCTTCGTGATACCAACCTACCATGGCCAGAGGTCATCACCGGGTGTCTCGCTATCTTCGTGCCTCGATCGGACCTCCCCCTGTCAATGAGAGGAGGAGAGAGACTAGGCGAGGCCCCACGTAAAGGTGGACCGCAGTGAAGGGTGGAGGAGAGGGAGTATTTGAATAGAATGGATGGCGACTCCGGTCATGTCATGAGTGGGTGGCTTGGAGATTATGGAGCGATGCAGAGGACATTGTGGGGTGAGGGATGACCAACAAGGATGATGGGTGATGGGGATACGTCGTGGGGCAGTTATTGAGAGAGAATGTTGACGAAGATGGTGGAGAAAATGGAAAGGGGGAAGAGAGTTGGCGAGGTGGGTGATCGTATGAGAGGGAGGATCCGGAGGTAGGAGATGAAGCTTCGACCGTGGGATCTTACGATCTGACGGTCGAGAAGAGGGTGCTGAAGAGCGGTTGGGATAGAGAGGGGCAGCTTGATCGGTAGGCGATGGAGTGCGCCACGTGTCGTGCTGTGGGCGAGGCACTAGCGGCCGGCTGTGATGAGATCAGGAGTGTGATCGGACGGTAGAGGAAACAACGGTATGGAGCGACTGAGATAGAAACTGCTGGAAGCGATCGAAGGGCGGAGAATCGAGGCGGGGGATGCAAAGACAACGGGCCACGTGGCTTAACCAGAAGGAGCCACGTGGCCTAATCAAATTATTCCAGAAGAAAAATGAGAAAAAGAGGAGGAAGATGGCCAAATTTGAAAAACTCAAAACATGAAAATTGTAGATCTCGATGAAATCTACAAGTTTCATGTTGTCCAAAAACGGAGATAAGGTCAAACAAAGATAGAAAATATTTTTGAGAGCGTTTGTAAGGATGAAAACACCACGATTTTTAATTTTGCTATTTTTCTTTATTTTGAATTTATTCAATGACTCTGATAATTATAGGGATTTGTCTGGTTTTTATTGACACTTAGTCTAAGATAGGGGTTAATTTCAGTGAATTAAGAGCATGAAACGTGGTTTCATCACTCCTCATACAAGTTCACCTGAATCGGGCCTTTCGCTTCTCGAATGAGTAAGGCCGTATGCGTAGTGACCCCAGTATCGTTTCCTCATATTATTGGGGTGATATTGGATTGCGCATAGCGAGTATTAAGCCTGTTGAAAGTTGGATCAATTAACAATGGGTCAACATCAACTTAGTGGTGGTGGGCCCGGGTGTTAAAGACCGAATTGGGAAATGCAAGTTGGACTTGCAAGGTGGAATGAGTTCCTGTTTCCTTTTGTCTAAGTTACAATTTCTCATATTATTGGGATGCAACAAGGATAAGAAAGGAGATCCCATATCTTGCTAAGATATAATGGTAAGCATATCTCTTATATTAAAAGTGATTAAGGGAATGAACTTTCAGTGTTGACAAGGCAAGACAAATTTGATATAAAAATTCCTAAATCAAAGTAAAGTATTTATGCAAATTTCTTATTTCATATAATCCTTCATTAATTCCACTCATTATTATACTCAATAAAAACCAGTAAAATGTCATGGATTGGATCCATGATCAAGATATTGTACTTGCAGTTGGAGGCAATATGCAAGTTTCCTCATAATGATGAGGAATGACAATTAAAATAGACGGTAGGACATCATCTTAGGGTTTTTATGTCTCTATAGTCTTGATCTCTCATCAAATGTACTTTGGAAGTGACATGTCGATGAAGACCACAATTGTCAATAATCCTTATAAAACCTAAGAAGATAATTTGGCATACATATGTGCTCTAAACATTTAATCATGAAGGACATGGTTCTCTGCATTATGCAGAATGGTAGGTCTATAAGAGATGATGTATTCAAATTATTTGAGTACGTGCCTGAACCAAAGTCTCTGGGTTAAGATAGATGTAGAAATGATGAGTATCATCATTCTACTATCCATACTCAAGTCATTCATGAATCTTCATAGTATTCATATTGTATGATTAAAATGAAGCATATATAAATGTTGAAATACCCTTACGTTGAAATCTTTTGAGTTCAACATAAGAGAAGCTTTATCTTAAGAAATGGTTGTTAAAAGATGAAGGGAGCGCAGTGGAAGAATGGGTCGGACCCAAGTAAGAAGGAAAGTCAAAGAGTTGACCTTACTTATATGACTTCCATATGACATCCAAAGAGTTAGATGAATGCTAATACTGCAACAAGCTGATGCGTTGATAGTATGACTATCTAGTCTATCTATAATCCTTAGAGAAGGATTCGAATAGTGCATCGAAATAATCAACATCTACATTTAATCATTAAAAAGGATTTGCTTATAAGATAAGATTGAAGTCCTATAATTGTATTTCATTCTTCTGATGACATTTGCAATTTGATTGCATATGTTTTAGAAGATCAGAAATTTTGATCTTAAGGTTTAATGGTCATCGACATAGATATTGATGCAATCGTTGCAACAATCTCTATTAGATAGATAATGTCATATTTTTAGTGGGAGAGCCCTTAGTCTTAGAAAATGTTTCTATGACCTAGATATTTGATTACATTTATTGTTTATTTTCAAATGTTGGAAATGAACATTATTCTGGAATAGACCCATCATAAATAGTTATAATTGATATATTTCGGATAATTAATCTAGCATCTTGTGGACTCTACTAAATTAGAATATTAATGAATAGTTTATTAACATTTATAATACTGAAAATTAAACCTTTAAAGATCAATAAGAGGATGAATATCATTTGACAATGGTCTGGTATCAAGTCTTGGACATATATCTATTGATATCATCAATATACTAGTAAGATGTTGAACTTTAGATTGTCTAAAGGTTCAAAGCTTACATACTTATAAATATCGTATTGAAAAGTAGAAATTATCCAATGCACCCTTCTCTGAGAATGGTATAAGATACCAAGGTATTCATGATGTCATACATATTTATGTATTTGGATCATCTGTATCACAATAAGCATTGATGATATGTGATATCATTTGATGATTATTGATGATATGAGATTTCTTTCCTTCACTTGAGAAACCTTTGAATTGTTCAAAGATTTCACAATTTCGGTTTAGAACCAAAGTTTCAAGGAAGATTAAATGATCTAACCAAGGTAGCAAGTACCTATTAGATAAATTCAAGGAATATCTTATGGAAATGGAAATATGATTTCCATCTCACTCCTCCTAATAGACCAAAACTCAATAGAGTTGTAGGGAGATATGATTGGATCGTGAGTGACATGATTTGATCAATGATGAATATTAGCATAATTACCTTTTAGTTTACAAGGTATATATATATATATATATATATATATATGTAGTAGAGACTACAATATATATCCTCAATACGATTCCATACAAGTAAGCTGGAATCTAGCACCAGAGAGTGCTACTTCATTAGGAAAATAAAGGATGGTATTGGATACCTACTTTATGACCTTGAGATTCTTAAAGAATACATCTCCGAGAATATGATTCTTAGATGATAACTTTCTTCAGAATCAATATGAAAATGAAGTGAAGGAACTCATTTAATCTTGAGATGATAATGAGGCTCCTGAAATCAGAAACTAAAAGGATAATTACAGATGAAAAACACATACATCTTTAAATGAGTTTGAAGAAGACTTTCCATGTGTTAGAGAAATCTGACAATGATCTTACTTCATGTGATGAATCTTTGGAAGATCATGACATGGAAAGATGGATGTTAGCAATAAATTCTAAAGTATACTTCATATACAAGTGTTGTATGTGGACCTTCGAGGATCCACCAATATGAGTAAGACCCACTAAGATATAAATTAATCTTTAAGAGAAAGAGGGAACCTAATGAGAAGGTAGAGACCTTCAAAGCACGTTTCATATTCACAAGATACACATCAAAGAGAAGACATCACTTGCGATGAGACTTGCTCTTTAGTGACCATGCTTAAACCCATCAGACTATTGCTTACTATAGCTACACAACTTGACTTTGACATCTACGAGATGGAAGTTAAGATTGCATTCCTCTATGAATACCTCTTCAAGGATGTTCATATGAAGTAGCCCCAGGGCTTCATGGTTGAGGAAAGCAAGATGTGCAAGCTTAAGGAACTACATCTATGGACTCAAATAATTTTATTGTAGTTGAAACGTTAGATTTGATGAAATTATAAATGTTATGATTTCAGATAGAATCTTGATGAACCATGTGAAGCTTAGTGGGAGTGTCATTGTGTTCATCATGCTAAATGTAGATGATATCCTAATCATATGTAATGATATAAGGATAATAGTAAGTGTTTTATAGACTAGCTATTCCATACCTTGAGTATGATCTTAGTTCTGATGTTATTTATAAGCAAAGAGAAAAGGGTATTGGAACCGTCATATTTGTGGTACACCTTGGACATATTCCATTCTTGGAAAACCCCAAGGAAGGCTTCCTTCCCTTAAGATATGGTACTAACCTATCTGAAGGAATAGCACCTCAAGGAGTTGAGGAAGTGAATGCTAAAATTGCTTGCCCTTGTGCGTCAGTTATGAGAAGCCGAGTGTATGCTAGAAGTGTACAAAAGCCAGATGTCTGTCATTCAGTGCGAGTAGTATGTTAGCAATGTGAGCCCCGGGCGAACCATTCCTACAATAAATGTTATTGTAATAAATGATTTATCAATAAAAGTTATTGATTATTTTCACTCCCTTTCTGAGATTGAATAAATGAATGCACTATATGGTCCCTCTGTATAATAAGGGTTATGTACCATGGCCAACTTGGTAATCATATTGCTATTGATTCATTGAATGAATCATAGAGGCTGATGCTTGGATGAATATCTAAGGAGTTAGATAGAGGACTCATCAAGCATCGTCAAATGATTGTTAAGTGATGATCTCCAGACTGAGTAGGAGATGGTAATCCTTTCTCAAATGGATGATATCTGACTGACCTCTTGATGCAAATAGTGATTCAGAGGTGTCAGATTAATTGAGTCAATGGGTTGACTTAATGAGATCGAGACAACTAAAGACCTATGTTGAATGCTGTCACAACATAGGCATGCATCCTCTGACCAGAGACAGATGTGTTGCTATATGTTTGAGTATGTACATTTGGCAGACCAATAGGTTGATGACCTAACCAAGTTCTATACACCGGCGAGCTGGTGTGCATCTAAGGACGTATAAGTAATACGATCTCTCAAAGGGATCATACAGGTTCACTTATGAATCGGGAGACATGAGCTCACTCATGAGGTATTGGGACTGATCAGCATGCAAATAGTGATTCAGAGGTGTCAGATTAGTTGAGTCAATGGGTTGACTTAATGAGATTGAGACAACCAAAGACCTATGTTGAATGCTGTCACAACATAGGCATGCATCCTCTGACCGGAGACAGATGTTTTGCTATATGTTTGAGTATGTACATTTGGCAGACCAATAGGTTGATGACCTAACCAAGTTCTATACACCGACGAGCTGGTGTGCATCTAAGGACGTATAGGTAATACGATCTCTCAAAGGGATCATACAGGTTCACTTATGAACCGGGAGACATGAGCTCACTCATGAGGTATTGGGACTGATCAAATTCCATGCATAGTCGTCATGCTTTGGAAGTATCACATGAATTTGAAGGTAATATATATGCTTTGGGAAAGCATATGATCTATACCAATTCCAAGTGACCAAAATTGAGAAACTTAATGATCAAACCCTGAAGATGACAATATAAATGTGATCTTTATCTTCAAAATGATCGTAGGTCTTCCAGTATGCAGGATGTACAGGTATTGGGAATACCTGAGGGTGATGCGATCATAAACGATTGTATAACCATGACGCTTCCATTCCGAGGGAGTGATGAAACACGTTTGGATTTTAGTGACTCCTCTCATTAGAGAAGTGACCTAATCTTAGTCCATGAACTGGACATTGATCTGAATGAGATTCAGATGCAATAAGAAGATTGGGTCCACGGTCTTGATTTGATCAAGCATCAGTGAGATGTCCATGGGATATGGATTTGAGATATGATCTCAACATCCAAGTCACTATACGTGGAACAATACAATCGCCCTGTCCTTATCTCCAAGTATATGAGGAGAGATCGCATTGTTATTGAATGGGTTCAAATATAATTCCATAAATCTAAGCAATGAAGAAATAATGATTAAATGTGATTTAATCATCTTGATGTGTGTAGAAATTATCCAATATAATTAAATATGATTTAATTATTATGGATAAGAATAATGTGGATAGAAATATCCAATTATTCATAATATATTATAAATGTGATTTATAATGTATTAGAGAGAGATAATTATAATTTATATTTGTTGATTACATATTATGTGTATTGGATACACATTGTGTAATTAATTGACAATGTAAATTATATGTTGTTTTGGGTTGTGAATGATTCACAATTTTTCAATGGCAAGATTGCAATATTCTCAAATATAATCGTGGATTATTTTTGAAGAATATATCACAACAAATTTGTTGGAAATAAATAATGAGAGAGATTTCCATGGAGATATGCAATCTCATGACATCTCATGAGATTGCCTCCATATGGAATGGAGTGGGCGGCACCCAACTCCTAATTGGAATGGGTGGCCGTCCACATGGAATGTACATGGAGATGTGATCTCCATGTATATTCTCTCCTTATTTGTTGGTATAATTTAGGATTGATTTATATTTGATTTTGTCAAATATATTTTAATGTAAACTAGATCATAACTTGTTAGTTTTACCAACAACAATCTTGACCATTGGATTGACATAAATCAATCTCATCCATTGATTTTATATGTCCCATGGATTGAGATCCATGGATCCAAAAATCCTATAAATAGAGAGGCATACCAAGCTCTCTAGAGCTATGCAATATTGGAGCACAAACTCTCTCTCTCTCTCTCTTTCTTCTCACACGCCATCCCTCTCTCCCTCTTCTTGGTCGCCGTCCACCAAACCCTAGAGGAGAGTCTCGTCGACGCTTTCGCCACCGCGTCGCCGCTTCGACGTTCTTCGGTTCTCCGTCATCTTGGAGTGCTACACTCGCGAAGGATATGTTCGATCTCGTACGATGAGATCAGGAGCAACCGTTCTTGGATCATGTTCTTGGATTGCGAGGACTACGTGGTTCATCCCCGCGCTCGCAAGCGATCTCACCGACGATCGGACTTGAGACAGGAGGTCTCTTTCTTTAGAGACTTGATCAACCACGCTTCAAGAGGTATTCCTTTATACTTGTTGTGGTTATAGATGAAACTATCCGAGAATCCTTCTTGGATCATGGGGTTTCATCGCATGAAAAATTTTAAATTCCGCTACACAGAACAACCAGTATGACTAGTCGTTCTGCATCATATTCTATACGATGATCACGCTTCTGTGATGCGCTTGAGGATAAATTTCATATCCTTCAAGTGGTATCAGAGCCTTAGGCCGACGGTCTCGAATATGATTCGCAAATCGAGGACGACTAGGATTCGTTAAGGTCGCGAAAGTTTTGTCGCATTTGATTTTCGCAGATTTGTTTAGTAAATAATTTCCGCCATGTTTAAAATGTTTAATCACGAATTATTTACTTGTATTTTGTTCCCCATTAAATAAGAAAACTACAGGATCTGAGTTTGCATAATTCGGATTCCGTATGCTCGAGATATGGTTGTTTTAATGAACATGTATGCACTGTTGCGGGAACTGTAGATCTTAACATGATTAAAGAGTTAATTACTATTTTGATCCGCCTCGAAATGCGTGAAACATCCTAAAATCAAGTTAGCAATCTATGAAAATTGCGTTTGTCTAATTTGGATTTAAATTGGTTGAGATATGTTAATTTTAGTGAATAGGGGTCACTACTAAAAATTGCAGTCCTGATCAAGAACCAAGTGATTGTCAATTAGAGAAATTAATTGTTAATTTCATGTAATAATTATGGAAAATATTTGTGAAATATTGGAAGATGATTATTTCCTCAATTGACTTGGCCTCAACCAATTAATTGATTAGATTTGATCTAAATCATAATTGGAAATACAATCATCAAACTTAATACTTGAATAGGATTGGGAATTTGTGTAGCAAATTTCCTTATAATAAAAAATGTTTTGATTGTTACTATATGGTATAATTTTGGTTGAAAAATCGATGATCATCTCAATTATAAATTGATATATTTGGCATTATCCTTTCATGAGGTGGATATGGTGTCTAGTCGGAGAGCATTGGGGTTGCGGGTTGCAACATATGTGGTCCGTCCCACTCTCGTCGGTACTAGCCATGACAACGGGTAGGGACTCGATAATGCCGGATAAAATCAAGGTGTATTTTCTAATTATTAAAATTCGAATTAACACGTACTTTGAGATATTACCATATATACGTATTCAAGTTAAATAATCAAGTTTGTTGATTTAATTAGATTGATAATTAATTTAATATGATTAAATTGATTATGTCCAATTGAGACACTCTATTATGAATAGAGTTGTCACTTCCCTTGGAAGAATTAATTATATGAATATGATTCATGATAATTGATTAAAATTTCAATATAAAAAGGAGGATCACATAAGTGACATCCATGGTCTCCCGTCAAGGTGAAGGGTTCCATCGCCAGGGATTCCATGTGGGAGACACCTGTCCGAAGTGACCGCTCCTGTATGCAAGCGCATCTGGATCGGGCTCGTCACTTCTCGAAAGAGTAAGGACGTATGCGTAGTCACCCCAATATCGGGTCCTCATATTACTGCGGTGATATTGGATTGCGCATAGCGAGTTGTATTCCTGTTGACGGTTGGTTCAATTAATGACGGGTCAACATCACCTTAGAGGTGGTGGGCCCGGGTATTAAAAACCGAATTGGGAAATGCAAGTTGGACTTGCAAAGCGGAATATGTTCCCACTTTTCTTTATTGGAGTCATAGGTTCTCATATTATTGGGATATGACAAAGATAAGGAGGAGATCACAGTTCTTGCTTGAGATATACCGATAAGTATATCTCTTACTTTGAAAGTGATGAAGGGAATAAACTTTCAAGGTTGACAGAGCAAGAACAATTTGCTTTAAAATGCCTTAATCAAATATCATAAATATGAATATATGATTATATGTTCTAATATAGTGCATTCTTAATTTCAGAAAATGAAGTCCTTGAATCCACTTAGTAGGCTTCTTGTGGTCAACCAATTGACCGGCCCAAATTACTCAGATTGGATCCGTAATTTGGAGCTTGTTCTCTCTGCAGAGCGCATAAGTTATGTGCTATCCGAGGACAAGCTTGAGAGCTCTAAATCCAAGGAAGAAAAAGCATATAATGACAAGTATGATAAAGGTCATGTCTTCGCTAGATGCTATATCCTGGGTTCTCTCTCCAATGTTCTACAGAACCAACATGTGGATATGAGCACATGCCAGGAGATAATGCAGAATCATAAAGATATGTTTGGTGACATCAACCGCACCCAACGTTACAATATTATGAAAGAGCTCGTTCGCTGCAAGATGCAGGAAGGAACTTCTGTTCAGGAGCATGTACTTAAAATGTTTGGGTATTTGTCTGAACTGGAGACTCTTGGGGCCAACATGGATGCAGACATGCAAGATGACTTCATTCTGCTATCCTTGCCCAAGTCTTTCGATAATTTTGTGGTTTCTTTCCACATGAACAAGTTGGACTTGTCGAACGTTGGTCTTCTTGCTGCATTAAAGTCTGCAGAAGACGTAATGAAGAAAGATGGTCCCGCTGGCAGTGCAATGGTTGCACAGGTCAGAGGGAAGCGCGGTCGGAAGCAAGGTTCTCGGAAGGGCCCGGCCCAGAAGAGAAAGAAGAAGAGTCAAGGCGTTGGCTCATCTTCTAATGCATCCACACTAATAGCGTTGAAGAAATCCGACATCTGTCACCACTACAAAAATCCAGGGCACTGGAGGCATAATTGGCTGGAATAACTGAAGTCGTCAGACAAAGGTAAAGCCCCAGCAGGTATGAAATCTATTTTCATCATTGAAACCAACTTTCTCGTTAGACGAGAAGGAAGTTTGGTTGTAGATTCTGGTGCTTCTGTTCATGTATGCAATTTATTGCATTTGTTTCAGGAAACTAGAATCTTGAAGAAGGCGAGATAGTCATCCAGATGGGATCTGATGCAAGTGTTGCAGCAGTAGCCGTCGGGACTTGTCGACTATCATTATTTAGTGGTAGAGTCCTAGTACTTAAAGAGTGTCTTTATGTACCTGAAGTTAGAAGGAATTTAATATATGTATCTAAGCTAGTTAGAAGTGGATATTCATTCTTGTTCTGTAATAAATTAGTCATAAATCATTATGATAAATATATTATAGAGGGTATTTTAACTTCTGGAGGACTCTATGAATTGTGCATTAATGATCATGTCATGAATGTTATAACCACTAATAAAAACCCTAAGAGATCCAGGGAGAATAAAAATCATTCGAATATGATTTGGCATCAAAGGCTTGGTCATTTATATGTTGATTGGATCAACAAATTGATAAAGGATGGACCTTTGAATTTTCTATAGGTTCAATCTTTACCTACCTGTGAACATTGTATTCGAGGTAAAATGACTAGGATGCCTTTCCGTAACAAGGTTATAAGATGCGATTTACCTAATACATACTGATGTATGTGGTCCCTTCAATACCGCGACTCGAAATGTATATCGATATTATTTGACGTTTATCGATGACCATTCGCGATACGAGTTTATCTTCATATTACGTCATAAATCTGAGACCTTTGAAAAGTTCAAAGAGTTCAAGGATTTGGTTGAGAACCAAACCGATAGGAAGATTAAACGGATTCGATCTGATCAAGGTGGCGAGTACCTATAAGATGAATTCAAGGAATACGTTAAGGAGAATGGAATTGTTTCCAATCTCATTCCTCATGGAACTCCCCAACTTAATGGTGTTGCTAAAAGACACAACAAGACCATCATGAACATGGTCCGTTCAATGATGAGTAAAGCACATTTACCTCTTAAGTTCTGGGATATGCAGTAGAGACTGCAATTTATATCCTGAATAAGATTCCTAGCAAATCTGTGCCTAAGACTCCTCATGAGCTCTAGTATGGAACTAAACCTAGTGTTAATCACTTGAGGGTTTGGGGTTGCATGGTTCATGCTGAGAACATGGACGCAAGTAAGCTAGAATCTTGTACTCGTGAGTGTTACTTCATTGGGTATGTTAAAGATGGTATTGGATACCAGCTCTATGACCCTGAGACCCAAAAGGTTTTTGTCTCTAGAGATGTGAAGTTTCTGGAGGATGATTTCCTTAAAGGTCAAGACAAAAATGAAGTAGAGGAACTCATTGAATCCCATGAGGATTCTGAGGTTCCTAGACCAGAAACTGAAGAGATAAATAAAGATGAAACACCCATACCTCTTCGAAGGAGTTCGAGGGTGGTTGCACTACCTGAAAGGTATGGATTCCATGTGTCAAGTGAGACTGACATTGATCCTACTTCATTTGATGAAGCACTCGCGGATCAAGACATGGATAGATGGATGCTAGCAATGATGTTAGAGATTGACTCCATGCATAAGAATGGTGTATGGGCCCTAGAGGATCCACCTAAAGGGGTAAAACCCATTGGGTGTAAATGGATCTTCAAGATAAAGAGGGGACCTGATGGGAAAGTGGAGACTTTCAAGGCATGACTCGTAATACACACAGAGAAAAGGCATCGATTACGATGAGACATTCTCTCCAGTGGCTATGCTTAAATCCATCAGGACACTGCTAGCTATAGCTACATATCTTGACTAGGACATCTGGCAGATGGATGTCAAGATAGCTTTCCTCAATGGATACCTCGAGGAGGATATCTACATGGAGCAACCCCAGGGCTTCATAACTAAGGATGGCAAAGTACGCAAGCTGAAGAAATCCATCTATGGGCTCAAGCAAGCTTCTCGTAGCTGGAACATCAGATTTGACGAAACCATAAAGAGTTATGATTTTTGAAAAATCCTAATGAACCTTGTGCATACAAGAAGACTAGTGGGAGCGCCATTGTGTTCATCGCGATTTATGTAGATGACATCCTTATCATTGGGAATGATACAGGGATGATGAACAGTGTAAAGATTTGGCTGTTCCATACCTTTGAGATGAAAGATCTCGGAGAAGCCTCTTACATCGTATGCCTGAAGTTGTTCAGAAACCGAGAAAAGAGGATCTTGGGATTGTCACAACATGGATACATTAAGAAGATTCTTGAACGATTCCGTATGGATAGTTCCAAGAAAGGATTCCTACCCTTAAGACATGGTATCCACTTGTCTAAAGGAATGGCTCCTCAAACTATTGAGGAAAAGAAGGCCATGGCTGGATGTCCTTATGCATCAGTTGTAAGAAGCTTAATGTATGCCATGATGTGTACTAGGCCAGATATGTGCCATGCAGTGGGAGTGGTAAGTTGTTACCAATCCTGCTATGGAGAACAACACTGGAATGCAGTAAAGAACATATTCAAATATCTAAGACGGACGTAAGATTACATCTTGGTCTATGGAGATGGTGATCTCCAAGTCTTGGGATATATAGATTCTAACTTACAATCGGATGTAGATGATCGAAAGTCGACATCGGGGTTTGTGTTCTTGTTGAATGGTGGTGCTGTGAGCTGGAGAAGCAAGAAGCAGGACACTACTGCAGATTCAACAACAGAAGTCGAATACATTGCCGCATCGGATGCTGCAAAGGTGGCAGTGTGGTTGCACAAGTTCATCCTGGAGCTTGGCATAGTTTCCTCTGATACTCCCATCCCATTACTCTGCGATAACACGGGAGCCATTGCCCAGGCAAAGGAACCCAGATGGCATCAGAAGAGAAATCACGTGGAAAGGAAATATCACATCATTCGGGAGATACAAAAGCGTGGTGACATCATCATCACCAAGGTGGCCTCTGCCGACAACGTTGCTGATCCTCTTACCAAACCTCTGACACAGAAGGTTTTCGACCAACATGTAATGATTATGGGTTTAAGGATTGTACCTGAATGGTTCTGAGGGCTAGTGGGAGATTGTTTGCAATGTGAGCCATGGGCGAACCATTCCTACAATAAATGTTATTGTAATAAATGATTTATCAATAAAAGTTATTGATTATTTTAACTCCCTTTCTGAGATTGAATAAATGAATGCACTATAGGGTCCCTCTGTACAATAAGGGTTATGTACCATAGCCAACTTGATAATCATACAGCTGTTGATTCATTGAATGAATCATAGAGGCTGATGCTTGGATGAATATCTAAGGAGTTAGATAGAGGACTCATCAAGCATCGCCAAATTATTGTTAAGTGATGATCTCCAGCCTGAGTAGGATATGGCAATCCTTTCTCAAATGGTTGATACCTGACTGACCTCTTGATGCAGGTCCTCTACATGGGAATAGTGATTTGGAGGTGTCAGATTAGTTGAGTCAATAGGTTGACTTAAGGAGATCGAGATAACCAAACACCTATGTTGAATGCTGTCACAACATAGGCATGCATCCTCTGACCGGAGACAGATTTGTTGCTATATGTCTGAGTATGTACATTTGGCAGACCAATAGGTTGATGACCTAACCAAGGTCTATACACCGACGAGCTGGTGAGCATGTAAGGACGTATAAGTAATGCGATCTCTCAAAGGGATCATACAGGTTCACTTATGAACAAGGAGACATGAGCTCACTCATGAGGTATTGGGACTGATCAAATTCCATGCATGGTCGTCATGCTTTGGAAGCGTGACATGATTTTGAAGGTATGATATATGCTTTGGGAAAGCATATCATCTATACCAATTCCCAGTGACCAAGATTGAGAAACTTAATGATCAAACCCTGAAGATGACATTATAAAAGTGATCTTTATCTTCAGAATGATCGTAGGTCTTCCAGTATGCAGGATGTACAAGTATTGGGAATACCTAAGGGTGATGCGATCATAAACGATTGTATAACCATGACGCTTCCATTCCGAGGGAGTGATGAAACATGTTTGGATTTTAGTGACTCCTCTCATTAGAGAAGTGACGTAATCTTAGTCCATGAACTGGACATTGATCTGAATGAGATTCAGATGCAATGAGAAGATTGGGTCTACGGTCTTGATTTGATCAAGCATCAGTGGGAGGTCCATAAAATCTAGATTTGAGATATGATCTCAACATCCAAGTCACTAGACATGGAACCATACAATCGCCGTATCCTTATCTCCAAGTATCTGAGGAGAAATCGCATTGTTCTTGAAAGGGTTCAAGAATAATTCCATAAATCTAAGCAATGAAGAAATAATGATTAAATGTGATTTAATCATCTTGATGTGTGTAGAAATTATCCAATATAAATAAATATGATTTTATTATTATGGATAAGAATAATGTGGATAGAAATATCCAATTATTCATAATATATTATAAATGGGATTTATAATGTATTAGAGAGAGCTAATTATAATTTATATTTGTTGATTAATTTTTATGTGTATTGGATACAAATTGTGCAATTAATTGACAATGTAAATTATATGTTATTTTGGGTTGTGAATATGATTCACAATTTTTCAATGGTAAGATTGTAATATTCTCAAATATAATTGGGGATTATTTTTGAAGAATATATCACAACAAATTTGTTGGAAATAAATAATGAGAGATTTCCATGGAGATATGCAATCTCATGAAATCTCATGAGATTGCCTCCATATGGAATGGAGTGGGCGGCACCCAACTCCTAATTGGAATGGGTGGCCGTCCACACGGAATGTACTCGAAGATGTGATCTCCATGTATATTCTCTCCTTATTTGTTGGTATAATTTAGGATTGATTTATATTTGATTTTGTGAAATATTAATCTAAATTAGATCATAACTTGTTGGTTTTACCAACAACAATCTTGACCATTGGATTGACATAAATCAATCTCATCCATTGATTTTATATGTCCCATGGATTGAGATCCATGGATCCCAAAACCCTATAAATAGAGAGGCATACCAAGCTCAATAGAGCTATGCAATATTGGAGCACAAACTCTCTCTCTCTCTTTCTTCTCACACGCCAACCCTCTCTCCCTCTTCTTGGTGGTCGTCCACCAAGCCCTAGAGGAGAGTCTCGTCGACGCTTTCGCCACCGTGCCGCCGCTCCGACGTTCTTCGGTTCTTCGTCATCTTGGAGTGTTACACTCGCGAAGGAGACGTTCTATCTTGTACGACAAGATCAGGAGCAACCGTGCTTGGATCATCTTCTTGGATTGCGAGGAATACGCGGTTCATCGCCGTGCTCGCAAGCGATCTCACCGACGATCGAACTTGAGACAGGAGGTCTCTTTCTTTAGAGACTTGATCAACCACGCTTCAAGAGGCATTCCTTTATACTTGTTGTGGTTATAGATGAAACGATCCGAGAATCGTTCTTGGATCATGTGGTTTCATCGCATGAAAAATTTTAAATTCTGCTGCACGAAACAACTAGTACGACTAGTCGTTCTGCATCGTATTTGATACGACAATCACACTTCTATGATGCGCTTGAGGATAAATTCTATATCCTTCATAGTAAACTATTGCTAATCCTACTATGGAGATAAAACACTTATATGCAGTAATAACAATATCTTCAAAGATGACAAGACTTAGAGATAGTGATCGCAATGTCTTATCTTCAAGAAATTAAGACTTTATAGATAGTGATGTAAAAGGTCTTAACTGTGGATACCTTAGGAGATAGAGATATTCAGGATAAAGGGTATTGTAATAAGGATAATGAAAATAATATATTGGTTATAATAATAATGGAGCTGTAGTGTCAAGGACACTATAACTGACAATATTGGGTATTGGTTGCATAAGATGCAACATTCGCATTGGATGAGAGCACTGTTACTACAAGATACGCAAGTGCCGTAAAAGGACTTGGCGTAGTCTCTTGGAAACAGAGTGATTGATCAGCTTACCTAGCTATTTCTCTAAATAGCCTATGATTGTCACATGAGTGTGAGTTTAAATTATTAGCCCATTAATGGCTCTTTGGGCTAGTGGGAGATTGTTGGACATGCGAGCCCACGGTGAGCCATTATGCAATAAATGTTATTGCAAATATCATTCCTTAATCTGCGATGAAGAATAACTAATTTGCATAATAGGTCCCTTAGTACAAATAGGGTTATGTACCATGGATGTCTTGACATCATAAAGATGTTGATTCAATTGTTGAATCATAGAGGCTGGTGCTTGGATGAATATCTAAAGAGTTAGATTGAGGACTCATCAAGCACCACCAAATAATATCAAGATGCGATCTCCAGTCTGAGTGGGAGATGGCAATCCTATCTCTAAAGGCTGATATCTGACACACCTCTTGATGCAGGTCCTCTACCTAGGAATAAAGATTCAGAGGTGTCAGAATAGTTAGGTCAAACAGTTGACTTAACGAGATCGAGATAACCAAAGTCCTACATCGTATGCTGTCACGATATAGGCACACATCCTCTGACCTGCGACAGATGTGTTACTATATGTCTAAGTATGTACATTTGTTAAACCAATAGGTTGATGGCCTAATCAAGGTCTATATACTGGAGAGCTGGTGTGCATATAAGGGCATATGAGTAATACGAACTCTCAAAGGGATCATACAGGTTCACTTCTGAACTAGAAGACATGAGCTCACTCTTGAGATATTGGGATCGATAAATTCTACGCATGGTCGTCTTGCTTATGAAGCTTGACAGAATTTAGAGGTATGATATATGCTTTTGTAAAGAATATGATTCATACCAAATCCCATTGATCAAATGAGAATCTTAATGATAAAACCCTGAAGATGAAAATCTCAAAGAGATCTATAACTTCGGGCTTATTCAAGGTCTTTCAGTATGCAGGATGTACAAGTATTGGGAATACTTCAGGGTGATGTGATCATAAACGATTGGATAACCATGACGCTTCCATTCCGAGGGATTGATGGAAAAGGTTTGGATTTTAGTCACTCCTCTCGGTAGAGAAGTAACTTGATCTTAGTCCAAATGTTGGACATTAATCTGAATGAGATTCAGATGCAATGAGGTGATTATGTTTACGGACTTGATTTAATCAAGCATCTATGGGAGGTCCGTAAGATCTGGATTTGAGATATGATCTCAATGTCCAAGTCACTATACGTGGAACAATACAATCGCCCTGTCCTTTTTCTCCAAGTATCTGCGGAGAAAGCACATTATTCTTGAAAGAGTTCAAGAGTAACTCCTTTAATGAATTAGGTATCCAAGCAACAAGATATTGATAATTAAATGAGATTTAATTATCAAGAATAATATGAATGAGATTCATATTATTAAAATGATTATCCAAGATAATTAAATGATATTTAATTATCAAGGAAATGCAGAATATGGATAGTACTATCCATGCTATCCATATATCAATGTATATTACAAATATGATTTATAATATATTGGAGAGAGCACGTTTGTAAATAATATTTACTAATTGATTGTTAATGTTAATTGGATTCATAATAAGCAATTAATTGGAAATGTAATTTACACTTTTGTTTGAGTTGTGAATGTGATTCACATTTCTTTAATGGCATGATTGAAATATTCGCTAATTTATTCGGAATTAATTTAGTGAATATATTTGCAATAAATGTTGTTGCAAATAATTAAAAGATAATGGGAATTTATCTCATAAAATAAAGAATATAAAAATCCACCTAATGGAGAGGTGGCATCACCCATGAATTATTCAAGGGTGTCGCCCCTTCTTTTTAGGAGGAGGTTTTTATCCTCTTTATTATCTTGTGTTAATTAATTTTATTAAGTTAAATTATGTTGATGATAATGCAACATATATTTAATTTAATATAAATTAATAATTTGTTGCTTTATTAAACAATAATGATCATGGCCATTGATGAAGAACACAAATCAATCTAATTGTTTATTTTGTGTCCCCCATGGATTGTGATACATGGACTCCCAAACTACTATATAAGAGAGGGAAACCCTAACCCTTCAAAAACACACATTAAGTTGCTCTCTCTCCTTCTCTCATTCCCATGCCCCATCTCTCTCTAAGAGTTATCGTCCACTCTGAGTTCTTGAGAGAACTACAGTCGTCGCTATGTCGTCGTGCTGTCGGATCTCCGTCTTACTTGGTGGCTCTAGCACAAGTATAAGACATCGGATTTCGTTGGATGAAATCAGGATATTCAAGGCTTGGATCTTCATCGTGGATTGCTGAAAGCACGCGTTTCATCATCGCACCCGCAAGTGCCATCTTCGTGGATCAGACTTGAGTTAGGAGGATCTCTTGCTTTAGAGATCAAGTGATCACAACCACGCTTCTAGAGGTATTTCTAATAGTTTGTGGTTAGATGAAATGATCCAATAAATGTTCTTGGGATCATGTGGTTTCATCATATGATTTAAAAATTTTAAATTCCGCTGCACGGAGCAACTAGTGTGACTAGTCGCTTCGATCGCATTGGATGCGATCATCATGCTTCCGTGATGCACTTAATGATTTTCCCATATCTTTTCAAGATATCCTCATAAGATATGATTTGGAACCTAGCCTTCTGTTGTACACATGACGATTTGGGGTTGTTTGGTCCATAACTTTGTCATGGATGCAACTAAGCAGGAATCTAGCAACAGAGAGTATTGCTTCATTTGGAAAATAAAGGATGGTATTGGACACCTATGTTTTGACCTTGAGATACTTAAAATATCCCATCTTTAAGGATATGATTTTTAGAGGATGATTCTTTTGAGAATCAATACAAAAATGAAGTTAAGGATCCCATTGAATCTTGAGAGGATAATGAGGATCCTGAAATCAAAAACTAAAAGGACAAGTAAAGATGAAACACTCATACCTCTTTAAATGTGTTTAAGGATGGAATCCATGTGTTAGTTACATCTGACGATGATCTTACTTCATATAATGAAGCTTCTGAGGATCATGACATGGAAAGATGGATGTTAGAAATAAAGTCTAATACAGACTTCATATACAAGTGTTGTATATGAACCCTCAAGGATCCACCTATAAGGGTAAGACCCATAAATGTGTAAATGGATCTTCTAGAGAAAGAGGGAACCTGATGAGATGGTAAGGACCTTCAAAGCACGATTCATATCCAAAAGCTACACACTGAAGAGAAGACATTGCTTGCGATGAGACTTGCTCTTCAGTGACTATGCATAAACCCATCAGAATATTGCTAACTATACCTACACAACTTGACTTTGACATCTACAAGATGTATGTCAATATTGCACTCCTCTATGAATACCTCTCCGAGGATATGACATGAAGTAGCCCCACGGATTCACGGTTGAAGAAAGTAAGGTGTGCAAAATAAGGAACTCCATTCATGGACTCAAATAAGCTTCTTATAGTTGGAACCTACGATTTAATGAAATTATAAAGGTTATGATTTCTGATAGAATATTGATGAACCGTGTGAAACTCAGTTGGAGTACCAATGTGTTAATACATCTTGATAAATGTAAATAATATCCTAATCATTTGGAATGATATAAGGATGATAATAAGTATGTTGTAATCTGGTTACTATACCTTGAGACATGATCTCAAGGATATCTCTTAGATCTTAGTTCTGAAGGTGTTCAAAAGCAGAGAAAAGAGGGTATTGGGACCATCATATTAAGTGACACACCTTGGACATGTTATATTCTTAGAAACCACAAGGAAGGCTTCCTTCCCTTAAGATATGGTACTAACCTCTCTGAAGGGATATCACCTCAAGGAGTTGAGGAAGTGAATGCTAAAACCTGTTGCCCATGTGCATCAGTTATGAGAAGCCGGGTGTAGGATATATGTGTACAAAAGTCAGATGTCTGCCATGCAGTAGGAGTAGTAAACTATTACTAATTCAACTATGGAAATAAAACACTTGATTGCAGTAATAACAATATCTTGAAAGATGACAAGACTTTAGATATAGTGATTTTTGAGTCTTATCTTCAAGAAAATAAGCCTTTATAGATCGTGATCTAAAAGGTCTTAACTGCAGATATCTTAAGAGATAAAGATCTCCATGAATAAGGGTGTTCTGATAAGGATGATAGAAACTACATATTGGTTTCAACGATTATTAAGTTGCAGTGTCATAGACACTAGAACTACTTCAAGATCGAGTATTAGTTGCATAAGATGCAACATTCACATTAGATGTAAGCATTCTTACTGGGGGATATGCAAGTGTCGTAAAAGGAATTAGCATAATCTCTCCGGAACAAAGTGACTGATCATCTTAACAACCTATTTTTCTAATTAGCCTATGATTTTCACATGAGTGTGGGTTAAAATATTAGCCCATTAATGGCTCTTTGGGATAGTGGGAGATTGTTGGACATACGAGCCCACGATGAGACATTATGCAATAAATGCTATTGCAAATATCATTCCCTGATCTGAAATGAAGAACAACTAATTTGCATAATAGGTCCCTTAGTACAACTGTGATTACGTACCATGACCATCTTAATGATAATACAACTGTTGATTCAATTTTTGAATCATAAAGGCTGGTGCCTGGATGAATATCTAAAGATTTAGATTGAGGACTCATAAAGCATCATTAAATGATTGTTAAGAGATGGTCTCCAGCCTGAGAAGGAGATGGCAATCCTTTCTCTAAAGTTTGATATCTAACTGACCCCTTGATGGAAGTCCTCTTCATATGAATAGAGATTTGGAGGTGTTGGATAAGTTTGGTCAAAGAGTTGACTTAATGAGATTGATATAATTGAAGATCTATGTCATATGATGTCAGGATATAGGCACACATCCTTTGACTAGAGACAGAGGTGTTACTATATGTCTGAGTATGTACATTTGGCAGACCAATAGGTTGATGGCCTAATCATGGTCTGTACACTGGCACGCTGGTGTGCATGCAAGGGCCTATAAGTAATACGATCTCTCAAAGGGATCATGCGAGTTCATTTACTGAACAGAAGACACGAGCTCACTCATGAGATGTTGGGAAGGATTTGTTGGACAAGCAAGCCCACGGCTAGCCATTATGCAATAATATTGTGAATATCATTCCCTGATATGAAATTAAGAATTATTAATTTGCATAATAGATCCCCTAATACAATTAGGATTATGTACGTGGACATCTTAATGATCATACAACTATTGATTCAATTGTTGGATCATTGAGGCCGGTGCCTGTATAAATATCTAAAGAAATAGATTGAGGACTCACTAAGCAATGTCAAATGATTATTAAGATATGTTCTCTAGCCCAAGAATGAGATGGCAATCCTTGCTCTAAAGGCTGGTATCTGACCGACCTCTTAATGCAGGTCCTCTGCATAGGAATAGAGATTCAGAGGTGTAAGATTAGTTAGGTCAAAGAGTTTACTTCATGAGATCAAGATAACCAAAGATCTCACAATATAGGCACACATCCTCTGACTGGAGATAGATATGTTGCTATATGTATGAGTATGTACATTTGGCAGACCAATAGGTTGATGACCTAACCAAAGTCTATACACCGGTGTGTTGGTGTACATGAAAGGACATATGAATAATACGACCTCCCAAAGGGATCATACAATTTCATTGCTGAACTGGAAGACATGAACTCACTCAATACATATTAGAAATAATCAAATTCCATGTAAAGTCGTCTCGCTTTGGAAACTTGAATGAATTTGTAGGTTTGATATATGCCTTTAGAAAGTATATGATCAATACCTAGGTATGATATATGCTTTTGGAAAGTGTATGATCAACACCAACTCCCAATGATCGAATGAGAACCTTACTTATAAAACCTTTAAGAAGACAGTCTAAATAGATCTAATACTTCGTGTTTATTCTTAGTCTTTTAGTATGCAAGATGTACAGGTATTAGGAATACCTAGGGGTGATCTGATCATAAAATATTATATAACCATGACTCTTACATTCCTAGGGAGTGATGAAACATAACTGAATTTAGTGACTCCTCTCAGTAGAGAAGTGATCTGATCTTGGTCCAAATGTTGGGCATTGATCTGAATGTGATTCAGATGTAATGAGAAGATTATATTAGCAGTCTTGATTTAATCAAGCATCTATGAGAGGTCCGCAAGATCTGGATTTAAGATGCGATCTCAATATCCAAGTCACTATACGTGGAACCAGGGGCGGAACTAGCATATAAGTTAGGGGGGCCATGGCCCCTCCTTAATTATTTATTTCACTTATATAATGTTGTTAAATTTTAATATGGCCCCTGCTTAACATTAAAATATAGAGGAAATAAGGCCAAATGTTATCACTAAATGCTCATTGTCTTATTGGTAACGTGTTGTTCCCTTTATTAAAAGAATCAAGGTTCGAATCTCATGCTTGCACTTTTTGTCAAAAAAAATTAACTCTACTTGGCCCCCCCTATATAAAATTCCTGGTTCCGCCCCTGCGTGGAACAATACAATCGCCATGTCCTTATCTCCAAGTATCCTTGATATATGATCCTTGAAATAGTTCATGGATAATTTCACAATACATGTGCATTATCCTTGAAAGAATTCATGGATTATTTCATTGTTTATATACGTATTTGAGCATTGAGAAAATGGATAATTAAATCTAATTTAATTATGATGAATAATATGAATTTGATTCATATTATAAGGAGAGTTATCTAAGATAATTAAATGTGATTTAATTATCAAAGATGTGAATAATCTAAATGTGATTCATATTATTTGAGCACATGAGAATGGATATCCAAGATGAATAAATGTGATTAAATTATCATGGATATGAGTAATATGGATAGCACTACCCAATTATTCATAGAGAAGAAGAAGAAGAAGTGGTGCATGAATGAATTACCTGGTGTCTATCGTCGGGAAAGAATGGGCTAAAGGCCGTAGATCCTTAGTTGTGTCTTGTAGTTTCCTCCATATCTCGATGAGAAGATCGAGGCTCAACAACACACATGGAGGAGCTGCAATGTGAAGACTACTTCACGGATCCCTTTGAAATCAGAATGGTCATCGTCGACTCAATGTCTTTGTTCTACTATCAACAGAACTCATGCAAAAGTTGGTGACTCAACTACTTTGGATGATAGATAAAGTGTGAAGAGGGCAACCAAGGGGTTTTGAGGAGAGGAGGCTAGTGTTTGTGGAAGCTTCTGTATTCGTTGGATCTATACTCGAACGAGGGAAGACAAATAGGGAGAGAGAGAGAAGGCTCGATGGTGGTGGTGGTCATTAGATCGGTGTTGTCACACTTTTCACGGGTTTTTAATTACAAGAATTATGAACAAGTCGTTGAAACCCAATCAAGAGTTAACAAACAAATTTATTTTTTCTTTCTCAAGCTATTATTTAATTACAATAATACTTAAGCGAGAGAAATTTTTGCTACTTATTTGCATGTATAGCTAACATGATCGAACGCAGAAAGGATACAATTCCTGAGGTTTATTCAAATAAACGAAAAATCAATTTAAAGAAATAGGGAATCTTAAATGCAAACTACCTAGATTTTTTGTAAAATTTTTACTGATTTTTTATTTTTATTTTCTGACTTTCAAATTTTTAATTTTTGCATTTTTTTTCAAAAATAAGATTTTCAAAACAAATTCAAGCACAAAAAAATGCATTTTTTTTATTTTTCAAATATAACAATAATTTCAAAAACATCTAAGAAAATCTTTTTGTGTTTTGGTGATTTTTTTATTGTTTTTACATTTTTAGATATTTTTAAATTTTTAGGATTTTCAAAATGAATAAAATAGGATAAATTGCAAATAGTGAGAAAACATGATTATTTTCATATTAAAAATATCAAATAAATGCAAAAATTATAAAAATGATTTTCTTAAAAACCATAGGAAATTATCTACAAACAGGATTTGAAATCACATGTTTTGATTTTTCAACAACTTTACATGTTTTTGTTAAGATTTTTAGTATTTTGCAATTTTTTGGGTTTTATAAATAATTAATACAATTTGAACAGGAAATAAAAGACAAGGAAAGTAAACTATTCTGTTTTTTTAGAGTTTTTAAAACAATATTCAAATTTTCAAGATTTTTAAAAGTTCAAACATGGAAAAATGACACGTCTTTGATGTTTTAATATTTCCAAATAAAAATAAAATGCAATGCAACATTTAAACAATAACAAGGAACGGAGCAAAAATATAACAAAAATTCTAGAATTATTTGACCATGAAAAACATTTATTTCAACAAGATGAGTATGAAAATCAAAGTCTGGAAATTTAGGACTGAAAGGTAAATTTTGAAAAGATTTCTAGAAATTTGTAAAGCTAAAACAATTGTAGGTCTCTTTACGCAATTTTCACTAAAAAGCATATGCAAGTGCAATTTACCCAAACAAATGTGCAACGTGTATGCTTTGAATTTGGTAGGGCCTTCTATGCAATTGTCAGAACTTTAGGGAACTTTATGCAATTTGCCAAGTTTTTATTACCCTTGCCCCTTGGGTTCTTCATTCTATTCTCGATCTCACACCCAAAAGCAAAGGGGACAAGGGGGGAGCCACATCCTTGTTCTCTCCCAAGTAAGGAGGGTAGCGACGGTTGATGAGACGGTACGACATTGCGATACGGCGGTTGATGGAGATGCACGTGGGCTCGTGCAAAGGACATCTGCAGATCGACGGTGACGGTGAGTTACGGCTCAGATGGCGATGGCACGCGAGATGACTGGAGGACGATGAGCACATTGCGAGCGACGCGGGCCACAATTGCAGGCGGTCGTGGTCTTCTTCAGGCACAGTCGGGCGGTGGATGCCGCTACAAGCTGGAGGGGCGGCGCCTGTCGTGGCTTTTTATTATTATTATTATTTTATTTTATTTAAACAAAAACTGCAGAACTCTTTATATTTTTTATTTT
Source organism: Ottelia alismoides (assembly GCA_037367405.1). NCBI lineage: Eukaryota > Viridiplantae > Streptophyta > Magnoliopsida > Alismatales > Hydrocharitaceae > Ottelia > Ottelia alismoides. Next base: position 97,766 of record JAZKJV010006386.1, read on the forward strand.
TTGTAATCTATTTCTTTATTCTTGCAAAATAAATGTTAGAAAGAAAAACTATATATATATTGTTTTTTGTTTTTTTATAAACAAATTGGGATGTGAGAAAGATGACTCAATCCCAAATTCAAAGTGGAATACATGAATGGGGATCCGTCAAAAAATGAGGAATGGATTTGTGTCTCCAACCACCGTACACGGCCAAAGTTGGAAGATTGCGTGAGGAAGAATGAGAACGCAAACAGATCGAGATGTGAAGGTGAACAATCGAATCGGATTCGTATCAAATCTTTATGTGTGATTCTAATATCAGAAAAAAATTACAACGAAATAAAAATTCGAAAATGAAACTATGATTGATCTAGGTTAAAAATAAGAGAAAATGGTTCTTACCTTAGGAGCAGAAAAGACCACGATTGCCCGACAATGGCTGACTCACAGTCACTGGACGACTCAAAGGCTAGGCACCCTTCTGCGACAAAATAGCTCTTAGAGAATAGACTCCTCTCACCAAAGATTGATCAAATTGAAATGAGGGAGGAGGAGCCATATAAATAGACAAGAAAAGAATTTAAAATTTAAAATTTAAAATGAGATAAAGATAAGGAAATTTTTTGAAACAAGATAGAGATAAGAAAGGAAATTAGAATTATTTACAAAAATTAATTTCTAAATTTTTGTATTTTTATCACTTTATGAAATTCATTAATAAATTTAATTATTTTTTTATTTTTTTATATGGTTATTTAAGAGAATTGATTATATACATATATTATATACACAGGGTACATTATATACATAATTAAATTAGGGGATTAGCTTTTTGCTTTAAAATTTTTATTCTTATTTTTATTCTTATTTTTATTTTTAAATAATTATTATAAAATATTTACAATTATTTATAAATACAGTATGTACAAATAAATGGTAAAATGGCACAAACCACCCTAGAAAATCATCTTTCAAACTGTAACTCCAAAAATAATGAAAACAAACAGATATCATCTAAGTACATCCGCAGGAAAAGGAGCATTCTCGAAAAGAATTCAGCATCAGCTATTTTAAAAATAATTTAGATTAGAATATAATTGAAGTGAGTTTGGTTCAATTTGAGTTCATATAGAGCAGAAATTGGTCTTTTAATTATTACTTTATGGCTTTTCTGGATGTGGTTACTTTTATTTTGTTCATGATTTTATTTTGCAAAAAAATATTATTTAGAGAACATTTTATTTACAACTTTTCATTTGAAAATTATTTAACTTGAGGTCAATTTATGTATAAATAAAATGCAATAAATATAAAAATATTTACAACACATTTGTTTTGGATTTCTACTTAAAGACCCTATCTAACCCTACTTTATTCCTGGTCGATCAGGTCAAGTCTTGACCTTCTCTCGAGGTTCGGGTCAACCTATATCTATTACATATATACAACATTTTTTTCTTTTCTTTTCTTTATTTTTCCTTTTTTCTTTATTTAATTATTTTAGGTGAAAATAGTAATAGATGTACAATTTTTGCACAAAAATGCAAGTTAGTAAGAATATGGAGTTAATATTATATACAAGTGTTTTATAAGGGATTTTAAGATAAAATAAGTAAATAAAAATGATGAAATGCATATTCATCAATGGGGTTGCTTGGCCGAGAAGAATGGGAGGAAGGAGATGAACTCTCCTCCATTGGATTATGCCCCGATAGAAGGGACTAGAAGATGCCATGTGGAAAAGGTTAAAGAAAAGGGAAATAAGGTAGTCATTGGATTTTATCTGATCCAACGGTCTTAGATGAAGGGTGCATGTAGATAGGGGGGACGTGTAGTGGCTCCAAGAGCAGCTACATTTCGCCTCAACAAAATTCAGAAATGAAAATAAAAAAAAGTAAAATAAAATATAATAAATCTTCAAATAAAAACTTCTTCAAAAAATTTGTTAATATCAATGAGATCTACAACTTTCATGAAAAACGAAGACCAAATGACGTCATCTGTACAAACTCAGTTTTTGGTGGTACTCTTTGTATATAAAATACCATAAATTTACATTTTTTTAATTTTTATGATTTAATTGAAGAAAAATTCAAAATAAAATCTAATAAAATATAATAAAAAGATATACATGTTAATATACATTTTTCGAGATATTTAGTAATTAAGAAATTAAATGAATAAAATTAAAGAGACTTATATACATACTCTATATATGCATACTCATAATGTTGTATTTTCTTGGATTTTTTAGATTTTATTTATACATTGATATTTACATACTTTATTAAAATACAAGTCAAAGAAAATAAATGAAAGCGAAATAAATTAAAGAGAGTTAATTCTGTACATGAAATGATAAGTTAAAATTAGTAAATATGTATAATATACGATGAGGACCCAAAACCCAAGTTTCACATATGAACTTCCATTCTTTTGATTTGGTCCAAGTTTATAGATAATTGAATTTATTATTTCAAAAGTATATGCATTTTCATAGGAGATTGTATTTGATAAATAATTTACTTTACAACATTTCGATGTCAAACTAGGGTTTTCTTTTATTTGACATATATACAAGTTGTGAAGTTTTTGGTATTTCCCTTTTTTTAATTTTAGTGATAATTACACATTGGGATTAGTTTAAATTAGTTTAAATATGTAAGAACATAGTCTAATATATAGGTGACTTATATACATAATGTTTTCTTTTTATTAATGCAAATATGAATTTGAAAATATGTGTCTTAACATATGAATGAATGATTATAATGCACTGTAAATGCCTAAATACACATAATTAATGGGTGGAAAAGATATATTTTCAGATAATGGAAAGATGAATACATATTCATCACCAATGGCTGAGATGTAATTGTTCCCTTCCGTCTGAGGGCAACGCTATGTCAAACTCCTACGTATTCTCTTCTTCTTGGACTCAAGAAAAGCAGAGAACCCAATGGATGTTGAGGGAGTTTCTAGTTCTCGAATAGCATACACATGTTCGGGTCATCAAACCATGTATGAGAAGAAAGTAGCTCCAAATCAATGGTAGTTTCTCATTATGTTGCTATGACATGGGCTCATACTACACTCTAGGAAGTGGGGGATCGTGCTGCCTTGAATGGCATGGTACATCGAACTTATGCAGAGGAGGCACTTGATTCGAATGAGAGATGGTTGGATGAAACTTAATAAATGGGGCGGCTACATCTGCTCCACGTAGTTGTGTAATTAGGACACCACCGATGTTACACCACTCAATTTTTCATATGATCCACAAGGGGGTTCCATGAGAAGGCGGGGCTTCTAATGGTGTTAGTTCTGATGAGGAAGAAGAGCTAATATGAGATGTATTGTTGTTGATGAAGAACCTCGAGTTGATGGGTTTCCAAAAGTGATGAGGTCCTCAATTTCCTTTCTTGATTGTTGGTGTTGAATGAGATTATGGAGAGGCTAAAGAAGGATCCTTGATGACTCACTATAATAAAGGGTTGTGGTTCCTAGCGTTGAAGCACTGCTTTGATGCTCACATTTACGAGCTAATTGAAGCTCCTGATATTAATGTGGAGGTCATTGAAGAGGAGAATAGACCGACTTGAGACTTAGGAGTATCGGTCCACAGGTATGTCACTAAAGAATGATGAATAAAGCTCCCCCATCATCGTGATTAGATGGGAGCTAAGATTCAATAAATGTAGTCAGAGGTGGGAGTCGTAGAGAATATAGATCAAAAATGGATGGGGAGAGCATGGGGTGATATCAATTGATAAGAAGGATCAGGCATTGGGTTCATCTCGAAGAATATGGTTTGGGCCTTAACGCGTCATGGAAGCATGTAGGTCGCATCAAATACGATCTAGGGCAACTAGTGATACTAGTTGCAACTGACAATGGAATTTAAAATTTTAATACGATAAAATCACATGATTCGAGAATACTTCTCAAATCATTTCATCAAGATTACAAACGAGCAAGTATGATTACCTCTTGAAGCATGTTTGTGATCGCTAATCTCTAAAGTAAGAGATTATCCTATCTCTAGTCCCATCTGATGAAGAATGCACTTGTGGGCACATGGATGATATGCATATCTCCCACAATATGAGTTGGTGATCTGGGAAAAGAAAATCCTGATTTCATCTCGCAAAGTACATATCCTTCTTCACGAGAAAGAAGCACTAAAAAGGTGGAGATCTACGAGAAGTCGATTAGACAGCACAAAGGTGACGTGATGACGATGATGCTCAACAACCCTAAAGTGGATGAGCATTAGGTTTTTAGAGAGGGAGGCAATGGACGTATATGAGAGAGAGAGAGAGAGAGTTTATTACTCTTCCAATTGTATATGTGTTGGGAAAAAGAAAATACTAGGTCTACCCTTTCTTTTACACTATATTGGACGGTGGAGATGCACTCCTAATTCAAATCAATAGTTGATATTTTGTTGCAAAAAAATATCAACAATTAATTAAATTTAAAATAAAATAAATGTGTTGTAGATAATCTTAACATATTTAGTTACAATTAATCAAGATTTTCATGAATGAAATAGGACTAGGCAGCCTCCTCCATAAAAGGGAGAAGGAAAAAGCCTCCTTCCCCTTTAATTAAGGTGACATCAAAGCCCTAATTGGAGAGAGAAACTCTCTATCCAATTATCATCTAATGTTATCTTATTACACTAAATCTTAATTCATGGAATCTTGCCAACAAAATATCACTATATTGCAAATTATTTGGGACAATTACAAACAAATCCATTGACTATTGTGAATCAAATTCAATCATACAATATACAATATGAAATACAAATTACATTTATAATTAATTTTATAATGTGAATCAAATTTACATCAACATTTAATTCGCAAATCCTATTTACAACTAAATCTCTCCAACATATTGTAAATCACATTTACGATATTTATGATTATTATGGATAGTAATATCCACATTAATCACGTCTCCAATAACTAAATCATATATTATCTTAGATGTCAATTCTCATGTGTCCAAAAAATATTAATCATATTCACATTATTCATGATAATTAAATCACATTTAATTATCCATTTCACATTGCTCATATATATTATCAACTATTTAATTATTCTTGAACACTATTGAAACTAATGTTCTTTCTCACTGGATACTTTGTAATAAGGATAGGGTGATTGTATATTCCATATATAGTGACTTGGATTGAGATAATATCTCAAATCCATATATCAAGAACCTCTCAAAGACGTTTTATTAAATCAAAGCCGTAAATCTAATCTTCTCATTACATATGAATCATATTCAGATAAATATCCAACAACTAGATCTAGTTCATATTAGTTATCTATTGAGAGGAGTCACTAAAATCCAAATTTCTTTCAACACTCCCTCAGAATTTGTGTCACGATTATATAATCGTTTACGATCACATCACCCTCGAGTATTCCTAATACCAGTGCATCTTGAATATTGGAAGACCTAGATTAAACCTGTAGTATTGGATCATATTTGAACTGTCTTGTTTAGTGTTTTATCATTAAGTTTCTCATTAGATCATTAAGAGTGGGTTTTGATCATATACTTTCCAAAAGCATATATCATACCTATAAATTTTGTCAAGCTTCTAAAGAAATGACCATGCATGGAATTTGATCCCAATATCTTATGAGTGAGCTCATGTCTTCCGCTTCAATAATGAACCTACATGATCTCTTTGAGAGATTGTATTACTCATTTTCCCTCGTATGCACACTAACTCGCCAGTGTATAGACCTTGACTAGATCATCAACCTATCGGTATGCCAAACGTACACAGTCAAACATATAGTAACACATCTGTCTCCAAACAAAAGATGCATGCCTATATCATGACAGTATATGTCATAGGTATTGGTTATCTCAATCTTTCTATGTCAACTCTTTGACCTAACTTATATAACACCTCTGAATCGCTATTCCTATATAGAGGACCTGCATCAAGAGGTCAACTAGATATAAGACTTTAGAGAAGAATTGTCATCTTTTTCTCAGGTTGGAGATCCTTTCTTCACAATCATTTGACGATGTTGTATGATTCCTCAATCTAACTCTTTGGATATCATCCAAACACCATCCTATATTATTTGACCATTAAATCAATGGTTGTATGATCATTAGGATGGCCATGGTACATGACCTTAATTGTAAAGAGGGACCTATTAAGAAAATTAGTTATTCTTTATTTTAGATTAGGGAATGATTTACAATAAAATTTATTGCATAATGGCTCGTCGTGGGATTGCATGTTCAACATAATTTTCACCGCATGAGGAAGAACAAGATTGGGAGAAAATTATAGTAAAGAAAAAAAGTGAAAGAAAAAGGAAATGAGGGAGAAGAGTAGGATATGTTTACCAAAAGATGGGTGATTGACTGCTTGCGAAGAAGAAGATTCGCCTCTTCAATCGATCCTCAAGTCGCCAATGTGCGATGAGCTGGGCATCAACAAAGGGTGCAACTACAATAGAAGGCGGTCCAGCTTCTGGATCTCTTATGAGAAGACATTAGTTGTTGTTCTATACGTACTCATCTCTCGTTGTCACCAAGGTGAGGGATAAAGCTCATGCTCTCCTCACAAAGATGGAAGATACGAATGACTGAGGTATTCTCCTCTATTTTGATGTGTAGATGTTAGGGTTGAAACTAGGAGGAGATGGTGGAGACTGTAGCTTTACAGTTGTTGAATGAGGGTGCTGGAAGGAGGTTAATGAGGTGGAGTGGGGATGGAGTGGTTATGGGTAGAGCGGAGTTAGGTTATTGGTGGTTTTTATGCAAAATGTAAGGGAGATGGGAAGAGTTAACCTTGGGTCAACATTTGAAGGGTTCTGATTGGGTGAGTGAAATACCCAAAAAGATGTTGTGGAGAAGTTGTGTGGTCTCACAAGGCATACCACAGTCGATGAGGTGACCGAGCGCGACCCTCAATGGATAAATTCAACAACTAACCTACAATATAATAATAAAATAATGAAAAGAAAGTGTGGGGTCAATTTGACTATAAACCCTACTAATAAAAGTGCATAGCGGACAAGTACAATAGGGTGTCAAACACAAGGAACAAGCTGTTGTAGAGGGGAAGGTTTTATAGGGTGGGGCTCTGAAAGTTATGAAGGTGGAGAGGGATGTTTCAAATGGATGCAAGAATAAATGAAGGTGTGGGTTGAGGGCTTTGATGGTCGCGCGAAGTAGATTGAGGATAGTGCTAAGTGGAGGAGGTGTTGGATTGGAAGGAGGTGGTATAGTAATAGCACTAGAATAGGAAGGGGAGCGGGCTCGGTAAGGTTTAATGCTTGGGAGATTGAGATGCGGAAGGTGGAAGATGAGTAGTGATAGTTGGATCGTGAGATCCAATGGTCAGGAGAGAGGCACGAGTGAGCGGTCTAGATCAGATCATATGATCTGAACTAAGGGTTGTGGGTGACGCACGGTGGATGATCATTATGATGGTAAAGATTTAATCCAAGGGTGTGAGTGAAATGAATACGTTGTGGTATCTGGGCCACTAGGTGGGCCACCATCTTGCAGCTGAGATGAGGGATGTGGCTTGGATCCCATCTGGAAGGTAGATATAAGGGCAGAGGTTGAGAGGTATAGAACATTGGAGATGGAGGATGCGTAGTGAGGTGAATGGCTATGGAAAGGAACAGGTGGCTCCAAAGAGGTAGATCACGTGGCTGCTCCAGAGGACACCATGTGGCCCAATCAGAATATTCAGAAAATAGGAAATCAGGAGAAATTCAAAAACAAATAGAGGGAAGCAAAGTCAGCAAAATGTATAAAACATGAAAATTTTATGTCTTGTTGAGATCTACAAGTTTCATGTTGGACAAAAATATAAAAGAGATTAAATAATAAACACAAAAAATGGAAGTATTTTTAGTGAATAAAAACATCGCTTTTAAAAGGTTTTGTTATTTTTTGTCTTTTTATTTCATGTTAACATCAAAATAAATATCTATAATATTTAATCTAATTTTTAGGGAGTTTTTAATAGGAAATAAAACAAGGAAAATAAAGAAAATAAAAGGTTTAATTTATACAAAATAGTTAAGGTTATTTATAGGAAGAGGGTTTATTATTAATAATGCAGAATTAATGCATATTTGGATCAAGTTGCCTATACTCTGAGGATAAATAAGGAGTATAGTGATGATCTATCAAAGATTCATCACACCCCTATACGTAAACTCCGCTCGTCCTCGAGCATCTATAGAATGAAGGAGTCCTATTGATTCCCGATAGTGCATGTGAATTTTCAAGATTCAATTTATCAAGGCCCTTAATTTGAGTGATCCAAAAATTCTGGGATCAACCAGACTCTAGTCAAAAGGAATCTGGAATACAACTTGTTTAATTATCGGATTCTATGTTTTGTACATATAATATAATGATATGACATTTAGTGTACTACAATCATGAGAGTCGATATGTCACCTAAGGTCCCAGTCTAGGAGTCTCTCCTCTAGACCTAATCCTCATCACTAGGGAATAAGTTTGTTATTGTATTCAATCCACCGTCTCATTAGTTTGTCAGACTTTAAAGTGTATATGGAGGACCAAATAATGGAGGGCATAGGATTATGACTTTTCTTCTCTCCCTCACATTGGAACAAGGATCCTCTTGAGTGCCTTATTACTCAACACATGTATTTTTGGTTGTTAACTAGTGCGTCCATCAAAAGTTGTTGAGTCGTATGTACTTGTTTTCTTGGGAGTACACTAGTGTATGTCTTCTTTAAGTATCTAATATACTTACACCCAAACTTTTATCGCTTACGATGTAGATCCCTTTTTGAGGTACTAGTTCGACTCATTTGGCCAAATTAGCTTTCGTACAAGTGTACACTTTGAAATGGTTGGGAGCGCTCACCTTTGATGTAAGCTCTTGATTGACTTTGTATTAAGAGAGATTTTCTTTCAATATTTCTTTCTTTCTTTTCTTTGTGGCTAGCTCCACAGCTTTTACCCATATTCAACATGCATTGATCAACAAATTATTAGTTTCATCACACCTTGGCACATAGTTCAATATCAAAAGATAGCATGTGAACTTGTTCAAATACTGGCTAGGGTTTGCTGACACTCAGGTTTCTTGAAGCCTCTGTTGACTTTATCCCATCCTCGAGCTTCATTAAATCAGGTCAAGACTCAAATATCCAGTCCCTGTTCCTCAAGTGATAACTCAACCCATCACATCACTTTATGCAATTATGAAAGTGAGGTGTTGATTATATTCTTAGAAGGTAGATATGAAGAGTGAAATATATCACTCTGATCTTTCAAACTAGTGGAGTGTGGATTATTAAGTTCCAAACCATAATGTCTAAGATTGGTTAACTCAGACTTTCAAGATCTCAAAAACCAAGTGTCCTCAAATCCTTAAGACTTAAGTGATAGTGAATATGTCAGGAATACACCAAACTCCAAAGTTCGTGAATTTTTGTGATTTTTGGATTTTGCAATTTTTATGTTATTTTTTATCTTAAGAGAAATAATGATTGGCACAAGCTCATATGAATAGTTGCTTCCACTTCTAGCCAGTATTGATGTAGGTACGGATCATTAGACAACTATCCATGTTACTTCCAGACGATGTCATTCGCATTGTCTTTTAACCACCTACTCTGTTAAGGGAGATCGTAGTTTCCTCACTGAGAAGTAGCTACTCATTTTTAAGATTAGTAGTCAGAATCGCTTAATCAAGAAATTTTTTTTCAGATTTCTAAAGACTTTTTTGAATAAGGTTAATTTTATTTACAAAAAACACAAATTTAATCCCTAAATTTCAAAAATATTTCTAAAATATTTTGCAAACCTTGTCACATAATATATATAGATTTTGAAAACATTTTTCAAATGATTTTCAAATGAGTCAACCCCTATTTTTCAAACAATGTCAAATATTTTTCAAAATAGTCTCACACAGTTACAAAATTTTTGAAGTATTTACAAATATTTTTATGAAAATCAGTTCAAAAATAAAAAATACTTATACCCTAGCCCCAAAAAGTTATGTATAAAGTATATATACAATATATACATCATACCCCTTATACTTAACCTTTTTTATATCCTCGTAGGAAAAAATAGATATGAAGCATAGCTCAGGTAAAAAAATCAGGTGATATGGCATAAATGGCTCAGATGATCCCCCTATACTTAGGTTAAAATAACCTAAGTATAAGAGGAACAATAAGAGGGAGGAAAATATTTGACTCGGGCCCCTCTATACTTAGGATATGAATAGCATAAGTAGAGAATATGCAATAAGAATAAAGAAACCCGTGATGAATACTAAGAAAATGTACAGGGTTCCCCCCTATACTTAGGCTAAAGAGTAGCCCAAGTAATTGGATGCTGAATTAAGGATGGGGAACCAGTGATTAGCTAGGGATAGAGGGGGATAAAAGCACGATTGGATCTACGAAGATGGGGAATGGATAAAGAAGGGTTGGGAAGAATACACAAATTAGGCTGAACCAAGCAAGCAATAATACAAATAATTTCACCAACATACAAATGATGGTCATGAAGGTTCGATCGTATTTATCTTGTCTTGTTTTAGTTTGTGATCATCTAGAAATTCAAGATTGTTACGCAGGGTTTAAAGATAGGCTTTGGTCACCATCCTAGGGATACGTCCTCACCTCTTAAAATTCAATCAACAGTTGCGTACAATGAGGGTATTGCTCTCCCATAAACCAAGGTTCATTTTATTCCTTTTATTTTTTGTCGACTTGCATAAATAGTCCCAATTATAGCTTAAGGTTATCATTGTATTAATGTGAGAGCACAAATCAAGCAATAATCATCTAGACGGCCATTCCCAATTTCCTTTAATCATGAGTGATAACTCAAGAGGGAGAGGAATCGAGAAAAGAATGTAGACGAGAAAATCAAGATGCATGTTTAAGAGAATAACTTACAGTGCCTCCAGCAATCTTCTTGCACACGAAGGACTGTATTAAAATTTTATGATACATGCATGAAATTCGCGGAAACCACACCAAAAAATAATACTATTAGCGAGGAGAATGGGATTAAATTGGTATAGATAGATCGATGATTATGTGTGTTTCAATGAGTTAGGGAGATGAAGTGAATCTCCTCGACTCTTATTGTTTTTCATATCCTACAAATTAAACAAAAAATATTTGAAATGAAGGAAGCTCAGAGAGCCAAGTGCCTAACCCTAGGTTCGAACACTCAAGTTAAGCCCCACCCGAACTGAGGTGAAACAGGCTCCACACAACCCATGCAATGTTCAAGTTTATCTTACACTAGCGAGCCCTCGAATGTGGATAACTAGAAATGCAAACGACAATTATCTACAAAACAAATGCATGAAAATATTCCAATTAAAATCCCTTTCTTTCTCCTGAGTTTCTTTTGTGGCTCCCAACAATGAGAGCTCCCAACTCCATTTCTCAATGTAGATCAAGCGTCCTCCATCTCCATGGGTCCTGCCACAAAGAAAATGTCTGAAAAACATCAAGAAATTTAGTTAAGAATTATGCATAAACAACCACAACATAAAGACCTACATTTTAAAATAATCAACTCAATGTAATAAAACAAAAATCCAATAAATAAATAAGGATGAGTCATGTCCTCTATAACGATGTAATCTGATGAACCACGAAATTGCCTCTTTAATAAGTCATTTTTAATATCGTAGTATAGAAGACGACTTTGGACATCACGCAGAATACCACCCCTTTGAATTAGTGGAAAATTATTTTACTTGGCAAGTCTACCAAGGTCGAACACATGGACATGAGCCTCCTCGTCGATCTATCAAACATTATAGCCTAAATTAGAGTAAATACATTCTCTGATCTAGGTCTTCATATATGCAGACAGAATATGCACATCATAAAATTCACTACAAAAGATAATATGCATGAAATAAATGATTCAATTGACTAGACATTTAAATCATGATGCATACAAGATGAGAGATCCATACATGTCATGCAATATGAAATAAAATGTTATGATCCAATGATAATGTGGGACCATGAAACGCATAATGACAATGCATTTTTTATATTTTATTTTATACAAAATAAATGAAATGCAAAAAATAAGAAGCTATGAATGACATGATGAGAAATGTGCATTTTTTGTTTGGATTTTAGCAATGATGCAAGAATGCAATGCCATGATGTATAATGATGGAAGAACAATTGTTCCCTGAAATAGATGATATATTAAGCAATTAAGGATGATTCAATTTCATTATCAAATTGGAGTTCATAAATGCATCATAAATTCAATAATGGTATCATCGTAAGGAGCAAATGACACAATGAGCATCTAAAATTTCACATCTTAAAGTATATATCAAATCAGCTAAATAAGCATGCCATTATGAGCAAATTAATAATCAAAAGAAATTGAAATCACCAAATTTGGAGTTCATATGCTTAAGTTATGAATAAAATAGTGAGAGGGTATAATGTAATAAAAATATAGAGATAAAATAGATAAAAGTTTTATTTAAGTCTTAGGAGGGACATAAATGTAATTAATCAAAACTGGCAAGGCCCATTCATAAATTTCCCAAGCGTGTACGTGAGGCATGCACTTGAGAGGACATGTTTGCAATTATTAAAGATCTACATGGCTAGAATTCAAATTGCCCAGACCACGCGTGAGATACACATGAGTGATCCTAGTGAGGGTCGACTAGAGGAGCGGGTAGTGAAGCAACACGTGGCATGGTGTGGTGGAGTAGGACCACCCAAGGCTGGGACGCTCGAGTGGGTAGATCCAATGGCTGCATGGCCTCTTAGATTCAAGAATAGTATGTTGGGTGTTCCTCTTATGTAGGCACCATAGGATCAATATCCAAAGAAACATGCTTTTCGTCATCATCTGTTGGTGATGGCGCAAGAGATATGCCCCAACGACCTTTCAATGGTGAAGAGTTGTGGAAGAACGAGGGGGACTAGGCAAGGATCTGGCGGGTGCTACAAGCGGGTGCTATGGCTGAGAAAGCACGGTGGTGGCTATTCGTCAGAAGTGTCGAAGGATATCTCAGCATGGATGTGTCACCCGATCAATGAAAATAGAAGGATCCTACAAATGAAAGTCGAAGGTGAGTCGAATGGAATGGGATAGAGGTCCTGAACAAATGGTAGGAGGATGGGACCTATATCTCTTGGTATTAAAAGATCTTGAGGTAGAGAAAAGTGGGGGAGGTGGTGGAGAAGGGAAAGGGTGATCAAAAGGTAGCACGAGGATGATGGATGACCGGTAGAGGTGATGGTGCAATGAAGTGGATGGGGTATGGTGTATGTGCATCGGAATAAAAGGAAAAAAAGAAAAGATAAAGAAGTAGGAGTACTTATCAGAGAAGAAACCACGATGGAGGAGGATCTTGGACTGAGGCTCTGATCGAGCCTCGGGTCGTTGCTCGTCAAAGGCAACCGAGCCTCAAATCTCAATCGGTCACTAAGTGACCGAGACATGGTTGGACTACCATGGGTCAACACAGGGGCATAAAGGCATCATCAAATCATCAATTCGGCCCTCTTGAGTCACGGGAAGGGAAAGAGAGGCTGGGCCTCAGCCCATGTATTGGTGGACCAAGAGGAAGTGGGGCGGAGGGGAAGGTTTTAAAGGGTGGTGCTCCGGCCATTACGTTGGTGGAGAGGGATGTTTCTGTTAGACTTGTGAGCCCTGGGCGAACCATTCTTACAATAAATGTTATTGTAATATTTAAGTTTATCAATAAAAGTTATTGATGTTTCACTCCCTTTCTAAATTTATATGAATGAATGCACTATAAGGTCCCTCTGTACAATTAGGGTTATGTACCTTGGCCAGCTTGATGATCATATAGCTGTTGATTCATTAAATGAATCATAGAGGCTGGTGTTTGGATGAATATCTAAAGAGTTAGATAGAGGACTCATCAAGCACCGTCAAATGATTGTCAAGTGGAGATCTCCAGCCTGAGTAGGAGATGGCAATCCTTTCTCACATAGGCTGATATCTGACCGACCTCTTGATGCAGGTCCTCTGCATGGGAATAGTGATTCGGAGGTGTCAGATTAGTTAGGTCAATGGGTTGACCCAACGAGATTGAGATAACTTAAGTCCTATGTTGAATGCTGTCACAGCATAGGCATGCATCCTCTGACCGGAGACAGATATATTGCTATATATCTAAGTATGTACATTTGGCAGACCAATAGGTTGATGACCTAACCAAGGTCTATACACCGGCGAGCTGGTGTGCATATAAGGGTATATGAACAATATGATCTCTCAAAGGGATCATACAGGTTCACTTGTGAACCGGAAGACATGAGCTCACTCATGAGGTATTGGGACTGATCAAATTCCATGCATGCTCGTCATGCTTTGGAAGCATGACATGAATTTGAAGGTATGATATATGCTTTGGGAAAGCATATGATCGATACCAAATCCCAATGACCAAGATTGAGAAACTTAATGATTAAACCCTGAAGAAGACAGTATAAAATGATCTTGATCTTCGGGTTGATCATGGGTCTTCCAGTATGCAGGATGTACAGGTAATGGGAATACCTGAAGGGTGATGTAATCATAAACGATTGTATATCCATGACGCTTCCATTACGAGGGAGTGATGAAACAGGTCTAGATTTTAGTGACTCCTTTCAGTAGAGAAGCAATCTGATCTTAGTCCAAGTATTGGACATTGATCTGAATGGGATTCAGATTCAATGAGAAGATTGGATTTGCGGCCTTGATTTAATCAAGCATCTGTGAGAGGTCCGTAAGATCTGGATTTGAGATGAGATCTCAACATCCAAGTCACTATACGTGGAATAATACAATCGCCATGTCCTTATCTCCAAGTATCTGCGGAGAAAGCACATTATTCTTGAAAGGGTTCAAGAATAATTCTTTTGATGAAATATCCAAGCAAGGACTTGATGATTAAATGCGATTTAATTATCAAGCTTAAATATGAATATGATTCATATTGTGAAAATGATTATCTAAGATAATTAAATGAGATTTAATTATCAAGGATTAAGAGAATGTGGATAACACTATCCATGATATATGCATGTTATAAATATGATTTATAATATACATATATAAGAGAGAGAATTTATGTAAATAGCATTTGTTAATTAATAATGTGAATTGGATTCACATTTGTTAATTAATTGGAAATGCAAATTTACTAACTAGTTTGGGTTGTGAATATGATTCACACAATATTCAATGGTAAGATTGAAATATTCACAAAATTAATTTGGAATTAATTTGGTGAATATTTATTAGGATTAATTAATGAATAATATGATAAATAAAATAGAGAATAACCACCTCCATGGGTGGCGTCACCCATGAATTGTTCATGGGTGACGCCCCCCCTTTTTAGGAGGGTAGTTAACTCCATCTCATTTATCATGTTATCTCTTGATTAATTAATTTTAAATTGTTGTTATTGAACAACAAATCCTAGCCATTGATTTATCATGGACCAAGCATATCCCTTGGATCCATGTGTCCCATGGATTGAGATCCATTGGATCCTAAACTAGTATATAAGGAGGGCTAGGGTAGCCTCTCCATGGTACATCATCTAGAGTTGTAGAAGACTACTACTCTCTCTCTCTCTAATTCTCGTGTGGTCTCTCTCTTAATATCCAAGTAAACGTCCACTTTGCATATTGAAGAGGAGAGGATCTTGCTTCGCCTTCGACGCTTGGATCTTCGTCAAGGATTGCGGGAAGGACGCGACTCATCATCGTGCCCGCAAGCGCATTCTCCGTGGGTCGGACTTAAGATAGGAGGATCTCTACTTTGGGATCTCGCGATCACAACCACGCTTCAAGAGGTAATCCTTGTACTTTGTGGTTTGATGAAACGATTCGAGAAGTGTTCTCGTGATCATGTGGTTTCATCTTTGTATTTAAAATTTTAATTTCCGCTGCATCTAGCATCTAGTACGACTAGTTGCTCCGATTGCATACGATGCGATCGACACGCTTCCGTGATGCGCTTAAGGATTCACAATATCCTTCAAGTGGTATCAGAGCCATAGGTCGAATAAGGTTTTGGATGTGATCCATGAACCTTAGACGATTTGGTTCTTGAAAGGGTTGCGAAATTCTTACTGCATTTCAATTTTCGCACCTCTGTCTAATTGAATTTTTCCGTACTGTTTAAAATGTTTAAACACGAAATTTTCAATTGTATTTTGTTCCCCATTAAACAAGGAAACCATAGGACTTGAGTTTACTAAATTTGGACTTTATTTGCTCAAGATATGGCCTTTTGAATATGACTATATTCACTGTTGCGGGAACTGCGGATTTGAACGTAATTAATGAGATGATTACGGTTTTAATACGCCTTGAAATGCGTGAATTATCACTTGGGTTCTTTAATAAATCAAATATGCAATCTTTGGAAACTGAGTTTGCATTTTTTGGATTTAAATTGATCAAGATAAGTTAATTTTAGTGATTGGGGGTCACTGCTGGAAATTAACAATTTTGATCTTGAACCTTGTGATATGTCATTCAATTATCATGATGAAAATTAATTGTTAATTTTCTGGAATAATTAGTGATAAATATTTGTGAAATATTTAAAGAAATAATTATTTAATTGAATGACACTTGCCTAAACTACAATGATGAGATATTAGATCTTGATCATTGTTTCATCAACAAACATTGCTTTCATGAAAACAATAGTTTATCCTACAATAGTTGTAGGACAACTTTTACATGAAAAACCCTTTCTTTTGCTTGAATAGGATTGGGGATTTGTCTAGCAAATCTCCTTATAATCAAAAATGTTTTGATTTGTACTATATGGTATAACTTTCGGTTGAAAAACCGATGAACATCTCAAAGTACATGATGGTCTATCTGGTATTATCCTTTCCCGAGGCGGATGTGGTGCCTAGTCGGAGAGCATTGGGGTTGCGGGTTGCAACGTATGTGGTCCGTCCCACTCTCGTCGGTACTGGCCATGACAGCGGGTAGGGATTGTATAATACCGGAGACAGACAATATGTATTTTTCTAATTATTAAAATTCGAATAATACGTATTTTGATATTATACCTACTATTCAAGTAAAAGACGTGTTTGTTGATGATTGGGCTAAATGATTAATTTAATATGATTAAATTAATCATACCTAATAAACATGCTATTTTGAATAGATGTGTATTTCCCTTGGAAGAATTAATTATGTGAATGTGATTCACGATAATTAATTATAAAATTTGAATATGAGGTGGAGGATCACATAAGTGACATCCATGGTCTCCCGTCAAGGCAAAGGATTTCGTCGCCAGTTGTTGTGTATAGGAGACGCCTGTACGAAGTGACAGATCCTGTGCATGATTTAATTGGATCGGGTTCTTTGCTTCTCGAAAGAGTAAGGCCGTATACGTAGTGACCCCAATATCGGGTCCTCATATTATTGGGGCGATATTGGATTGCGTATAGCGAGTATTAAGCCTGTTGACGGTTGGTTCAATTAACAACGGGTCAACATCATCTTAGGGGTGGTGGGCCCGGGTGTTAAAGACCGAATTGGGAAATGCAAGTTGGACTTGCAAGACGGAATGTGTTCCCGCTTCTCTTATTCGAGTCACAGGTTCTCATATTATTGGGATGTGATAAGGATAGAGAGGAGATCCCAGATCTTGCTTGAGATATAGCAGTAAGTATATCTCTTACTTTGAAAGAAAAATAAGGGAATAATCTTTCAAAGTTGACCTAGCAAGACAAATTTGATTTAAAATGCCTTAATCAAACTATTCTTAAAATGAATATATAATTATTCTAATATAGTGCATTCTTAATTTCAGAAAATGAAGTCCATGAACCCACTTAGCAGGCTTCTAGAGGTCAACCAGTTGACCGGACCAAATTATTCGGATTGGATCCGAAATTTGGATCTTGTTCTCTCTGCAGAGCGCATCTCCTACGTGCTTAGCAAGGACAAGATAGCAAACCCTATGACTGATGAAGATAAATCATATAATGATAAATATGATGAAGACCATAATCTGGCAAGGTGTTACATCCTTGGATCATTGTCCAATGTGCTTCAGAAGCAACGTGGAAATGAACCATTGCCAAGAGATTATGCTGAGTCTGAAAGAAATGTTCGGTGACATAAACCGCACACAGCGTTATAATGTGATGAAAGATCTTATTCGCTGCAAGATGCAGGAAGGAACCTCTATCAGAGAACATGTACTCAAAATGTTTGGGTACCTCTCTGAGCTGGAAACCCTGGGAGCCTACTTGGATTCTGAAATGCAAGCTGATTTCATTCTCCTTTCGCTCCCTAAGTCTTTCAACAACTTTGTTGTGTCTTACCACATGAACAAAGGTGATTTCACAAACGCTGGGCTGTTAGCTGCATTGAAGTCTACAGAAGACGTCTTGAAGAAGGACGGCCCCTCTTCTAGTGCAATGGTTGCACAGGTGAGAGGAAAGCGCGGGCGGAAGCAAGGTTCTCAGAAGGGCCCAGCCTCGAAGAGAAAGAAGAAAAATCAAGGAGTTGGTTCATCTTCTAGTGCTTCCACACTGATGACATCGAAAAAGACCGATGTCTGTCACCACTGCAAGAAGCTGGGGCATTGGCGGCGTAACTGCCCGAATTACCTGAAGTCTACCGACAAAGGTAAAGCCCCAGCAGGTATGAAATCTACTTTCATCATTGAAACCAGCTTTCTCGTTGGACGAGAAGGAAGTTGGGTTATAGATTCTGGTGCTTCTGTTCATGTATGCAATTCATTGCATTTGTTTCAGGAAACTAGGAATCTGGAGCATGGGGAGATAGTTATCCAGATGGGATCTGATGCAAGTGTTGCAGCAGTCGCCATCGGGACATGCAGACTGTCGTTATCTAGTGGTCGAGTCCTAGTACTTAAAGAGTGTCTTTATGTACCTGAGGTCAGGAGGAACTTGATATCTGTGTCTATGCTTGTTAGACATGGGTACTCTTTCCTGTTCTGTAATAAATTAGTCATTAATAAATATGATAAATTTGTTGCGGAAGGTGTTCTGACTTCTAGTGGACTCTATGAATTGTGCATTGATGAATGTGTCATAAATGTCACTACCACTAATAATAAAAACCCCAAGAGATCCAGGGAGAATGGAAATCATTCGAATATGATTTGGCATCAAAGGCTTGGTCATTTATCTGTTGATAGGATCAATAGATTGATAAAGGATGGACCTTTAGATTTTCTACAGGTTCAAACTTTACCTACCTGTGAACATTGTATTCGAGGTAAAATGACCAGGATGCCTTTCCGTAACAAGGTTACGAGATGCGAGGGTATTCTCGACCTAATACATACTGATGTATGTGGTCCCTTCAATACCGCGACTAGAAATGGATATCGATATTATTTGACGTTTATCGATGACCATTCGCGATACGGGTTTATCTTCTTGCTGCATCATAAATCTGAAACCTTTGAAAAGTTCAAAGAGTTTAAGGCTTTGGTTGAGAACCAAGCCGACAGGAAGATTAAACGGATTCGATCTGACCGAGGTGGTGAGTACCTCTCAGATGAATTCAAGGAATACCTTAAAGAGAATGGAATTGTCTCCAATCTCACTCCTCCTGTAACTCCCCAACTTAATGGTGTTGCTGAAAGACGCAACAGGACCATCATGGACATGGTCCGTTCAATGATGAGTAAAGCACATTTACCTCTTAGTTTCTGGGGATATGCAGTAGAGACTGCAATATATATCCTAAACAAGATTCCTAGCAAGTCTATACCAAAGACTCCTCACGAGCTATGGTATGGAACCAAACCTAGTGTCAATCACTTGAGGGTTTGGGGATGCTTGGTTCATGCGAAGAACGTGGACGCAAGTAAGCTAGAATCTCGCACTCGTGAGTGCTACTTCATTGGGTATGTTAAAGATGGTATTGGATACCAGCTTTATGACCCTGAGACCCAAAAAGGTTTTTGTCTCTAGGGATGTGAAATTTCTGGAGGATGATTTCCTTAAAGGTCAAGACAAGAATGAAGTAGAGGAGCTCATTGAATTCCCTGAGGATTCTGAGATTCCTGAACCAGAAACTGAAGAGATAAATGAAGATGAAACACCCATACCTCTTCGAAGGAGTTCGAGGGTGGTTGCACCACCTGAAAGGTATGGATTCCATGTGTCAGGTGAGACTGACAATGATCCTTCTTCATATGATGAAGCACTTGCGGATCATGACATGGATAGATGGATGCTAGCAATGAAGTCAGAGATTGACTCCATGCATAAGAATGGTGTATGGACCCTAGAGGATCCACCTAATGGGGTAAAACCCATTGGGTGTAAATGGATCTTCAAGAGAAAGAGGGGACCTGATGGGAAAGTAGAGACTTTCAAGGCACGGCTCGTAGCCAAGGGCTACACACAGAGAGAAGGCATCGACTACGATGAGACATTCTCTCCTGTGGCCATGCTTAAGTCCATCAGGACACTGCTAGCTATAGCTGCATCTCTTGACTACGACATCTAGCAGATGGACGTCAAGACGGCTTTCCTCAATGGATACCTCGAGGAGGATATCTATATGGAGCAGCCCCAGGGATTCATAGCTGAGGACGGTAAAGTATGCAAGCTGAAGAAATCCATCTATGGGCTCAAACAAGCTTCTCGTAGCTGGAACATCAGATTTGACGAAACCATAAAAAGTTATGATTTTGTGCAAAACCCTGATGAACCTTGTGTGTACAAGAAGCTTAGTGGGAGCGCCATTGTGTTCATCGTGCTTTATGTAGATGATATCCTTATCATTGGGAATGATACAGGAATGATGACCAGTGTGAAGATTTGGCTATCCCATACCTTCGAGATGAAAGATCTTGGAGAAGCCTCTTACATCTTAGGCCTGAAGTTGTTCAGAAACCGAGAAAAGAGAATATTGGGATTATCACAACATGGATACATCAAGAAGATTTTTGAACGATTCCGTATGGATAGTTCGAAGAAAGGATTCCTCCCCTTAGGACATGGTATCCATCTGTCCAAAGGAATGGCTCCTCAAAGTGTTGAGGAAAAGAAGGCCATGGCTGGATGCCCTTATGCATCAGCCGTAGGAAGCTTGATGTATGCCATGATGTGTACTAGGCCAGACATCTGCCATGCAGTGGGAGTGGTAAGTCGTTACCAATCCTGCTATGGAGAAAAACACTGGAATGCAGTAAAGAACATATTCAAATATCTAAGACGGACGCAAGATTACATCTTGGTCTATGGGGATGGTGATCTCCAAGTCTTGGGATATACAGATTCAGACTTCCAGTCAGATATTGATGATCGAAAGTCGACATCAGGGTTTGTATTCCTGTTGAACGGTGGTGCTGTGAGCTGGAGAAGCAAGAAGCAGGACACTACGGCGGATTCAACAACAGAAGCCGAATACATTGCCGCATCGGATGCTGCAAAGGAGGCAGTGTGGTTGCGCAAGTTCATCTTGGAACTTGGCGTAGTTTCCTCTGATACTCCCGTCCCGTTACTCTGCGATAACACTGGAGCCATTGCCCAAGCAAAGGAACCCAGGTGCCATCAGAAGAGCAAGCACGTGGAAAGGAAATACCACATCATTCGGGAGATTCAAAAGCATGGTGATATCATCATCACCAAGGTGGCCTCTGCCGACAACATTGCTGATCCTCTTACCAAACCTCTGACACAGAAGGTTTTTGACCAGCATGTAATGAGTATGGGTTTACGGATTGTACCTGAATGGTTCTGAGGGCTAGTGGGAGATTGTTAGACTTGTGAGCCCTGGGCGAACCATTCTTACAATAAATGTTATTGTAATATTTAAGTTTATCAATAAAAGTTATTGATGTTTCACTCCCTTTCTGAAATTATATGAATGAATGCACTATAAGGTCCCTCTGTACAATTAGGGTTATGTACCTTGGCCAGCTTGATGATCATATAGCTGTTGATTCATTAAATGAATCATAGAGGCTGGTGTTTGGATGAATATCTGAAGAGTTAGATAGAGGACTCATCAAGCACCGTCAAATGATTGTCAAGTGGAGATCTCCAGCCTAAGTAGGAGATGGCAATCCTTTCTCACATAGGCTGATATCTGACCGACCTCTTGATGCAGGTCCTCAGCATGGTAATAGTGATTCGGAGGTGTCAGATTAGTTAGGTCAATGGGTTGACCCAACGAGATCGAGATAACTTAAGTCCTATGTTGAATGTTGTCACAACATAGGCATGCATCCTCTGACCGGAGACAGATATATTGCTATATATCTAAGTATGTACATTTGGCAGACCAATAGGTTGATGACCTAACCAAGGTCTATACACCGGCGAGCTGGTGTGCATATAAGGGTATATGAGCAATATGATCTCTCAAAGGGATCATACAGGTTCACTTGTGAACCGGAAGACATGAGCTCACTCATGAGGTATTGGGACTGATCAAATTCCATGCATGGTCGTCATGCTTTGGAAGCATGACATGAATTTGAAGGTATGATATATGCTTTGGGAAAGCATATGATCGATACCAAATCCCAATGACCAAGATTGAGAAACTTAATGATTAAACCCTGAAGAAGACAGTATAAAATGATCTTGATCTTCGGGTTGATCATGGGTCTTCCAGTATGCAGGATGTACAAGTATTGGGAATACCTGAAGGGTGATGTGATCATAAACGATTGTATATCCATGACGCTTCCATTCCGAGGGAGTGATGAAACAGGTCTGGATTTTAGTGACTCCTTTCAGTAGAGAAGCAATCCGATCTTAGTCCAAGTATTGGACATTGATCTGAATGGGATTCAGATTCAATGAGAAGATTGGATTTGCGGCCTTGATTTAATCAAGCATCTGTGAGAGGTCCGTAAGATCTGGATTTGAGATGAGATCTCAACATCCAAGTCACTATACGTGGAATAATACAATCGCCCTGTCCTTATCTCCAAGTATCTGCGGAGAAAGCACATTATTCTTGAAAGGGTTCAAGAATAATTCTTTTGATGAAATATCCAAGCAAGGACTTGATGATTAAATGTGATTTAATTATCAAGCTTAAATATGAATATGATTCATATTGTGAAAATGATTATCTAAGATAATTAAATGAGATTTAATTATCAAGGATTAAGAGAATGTGGATAACACTATCCATGATATATGCATGTTATAAATATGATTTATAATATACATATATAAGAGAGGGAATTTATGTAAATAGCATTTGTTAATTAATAATGTGAATTGGATTCACATTTGTTAATTAATTGGAAATGCAAATTTACTAACTAGTTTGGGTTGTGAATATGATTCACACAATATTCAATGGCAAGATTGAAATATTCACAAAATTAATTTGGAATTAATTTGGTGAATATTTATTAGGATTAATTAATGAATAATATGATAAATAAAATAGAGAATAACCACCTCCATGGGTGGCGTCACCCATGAATTGTTCATGGGTGACGCCCCCCCCTTTTTAGGAGCGTGGTTAACTCCATCTCATTTTTCATGTTATCTCTTGATTAATTAATTTTAAATTGTTGTTATTGAACAACAAATCCTAGCCATTGATTTATCATGGACCAAGCATATCCCTTGGATCCATGTGTCCCATGGATTGAGATCCATTGGATCCTAAACTAGTATATAAGGAGGGCTAGGGTAGCCTCTCCATGGTACATCATCTAGAGTTGTAGAAGACTACTACTCTCTCTCTCTCTCTAATTCTCGTGTGGTCTCTCTCTTAATATCCAAGTGGACGTCCACTTTGCATATTGAAGAGGAGAGGATCTTGCTTCGCCTTCGACGCTTGGATCTTCGTCAAGGATTGCGGGAAGGACGCGACTCATCATCGTGCCCACAAGCGCATTCTCCGTGGGTCGGACTTAAGATAGGAGGATCTCTACTTTGGGATCTCGCGATCACAACCACGCTTCAAGAGGTAATCCTTGTACTTTGTGGTTTGATGAAACGATCCGAGAAGTGTTCTCGTGATCATGTGGTTTCATCTTTGTATTTAAAATTTTAATTTCCGCTGCATCTAGCATCTAGTACGACTAGTTGCTCCGATTGCATACGATGCGATCGACACGCTTCTGTGATGCGCTTAAGGATTCACAATATCCTTCAGTTTCTAATGGTTGTAGGAACAAAAGAAGACCTGAGTTGAGGGTTTTGATGGTTGCGTGAAGTAGGAGGAGGATATAGAAAAGTGGAGGAGGTGTTGGATTGGGAGGAGGTGGTAGAGTAATGGAGCTAGAACAGGAAGGGGGAGTGGGCTCGGTGAGGTGTAATACATGGGAGAGTGAGATGCGGAAGGAGGAAGATGAGCAGTAACCATTGGATTGTGAGATCCAACGGTCAGGAGAGAGGCATGAGTGAGCGGTCCATATCAAATCATACGATTTGATCTAAGCGTTTTGGGTGATGTATGGTGGATGACCGTGGTGAGGGTAAGGATTTAATTTAATGGGTGAGAGTGAAATGAAGACATGAAGGTATCTAGACCACTGTATGGGCGGCCATCTTGCGACTAAGATGAGAGTGGACGGGTGCGTCTTACATCCCATCTTGAAGGCAGATCCAAGGGCGGAGGGTTGAGAGAGAAGGAACAATGGAGATGAAGGATGTGTAGTGAGATGAATGGCCAGGAAAAGGACCGGGTGGAGCACAATGAAGATCATAATGCTATGCCAACGGAGATTTTCATGCTATGAAAATGGAGATCGAAGCTCCAATATCTTTTCCGACCATTGAAGAGATTTTGTTCCAGCAGAAATTAGCAGCAAAGACAAAGCACAAATAGAGACAAATCACATTAAAATGAGTAAACTTAATGGCTTATTGAAGTCGGGAGATCAAGTCCAATGGGGTCCTTCTCCATACTGCATAATAAGAGGGATCGAAGGTGAAAACTTATATGGAGAAGCAGATAAAACACAAGGAAGGATACGTGTGGTTGTAGAATGATCATCTAAGGTGACCGTGATCTCGGTTATATAAAAGAGTGTGTAATCATATGTGGATAAAATGAAGAATAAATAAAATAAATTAAGTTTGAATACTTACCTGAAAGTGGATTGAAAATGATAAAGGATTTGGTGATGAATCTTGGGCCGAAGGACAGAACTTAGATTGCTCTGATCGTCGCTCAAAGTTCTAGGACGGAGAAGCAAGCTCGAGCAATGCTCGAGATGAATGCAGCAAGGCGAAAATGCCTTGGATCTCACCATAGAAGATCCCCGTTCGTCGCTAGATTTCTCTCTCTCAAACAATCACTATGGAGGAAGAATGGCTCAGAGGTTTCTCACACAAGGGTGGATCTAGGTTACAGTTGACGGATGAGAGGGTTTTAATGAGGGAGTGGTTGGCGAGTACAAGTTTCCAGGTGGTGGTTTCAACCACCACTAGTCCATGGATGAGTTAGGCTTAGACTAGTTACTGGAGTTGGTGTGGTTAAGGGTTGTTAGGAGAAGGATTTGGAGGTGATTTCGATAGGAGAAGTGGCACGAGGTGGTTGGGGAATTAGGTGAAAGTAGGGTTTTAATTGCCCACACCACTTTAAGATGTGGAAATGGGAGGTTGAAGATGACCTAGGGTCATTGGATCTTGAAATCGAGCGGCCTACAATTAGGCATGGGTGAAGGGTTTGGATTACATCTAACTATGTTGATCAAACAGAAGGAAGATGACAAGCATGGAATGATTGGGGCCATCTGATTTGGATGATCAATCGATCAAGGAAGGATGTGGGTGGCCGAAGGGGAGCGAGCCAGGTGGTGCAATCTGAAGTCGCTACGTGAACCAATCAGAATTGAGGGAAATATATAACAAAGTTAATTACAAATAAAATAGTTAGAATTCGAATAAAGAAAAATGTTGAACATGAAAGTTGTAGATCTCGATGAGATCTACAACTTTCATGTAGTTCAAATAGAAATAAAGTCACTTATACACATAAAATAATTTTGCAAGTAATTTATGTTATTTATTACTTATTTTAATTTATTTTTTTATTTTTAGATTTTCTATAAATTAAATTTAATTAATTGAGTACAACATTATATTATTTTTTATTGGTTTTTTAATAAATGATAAACACAAAAATATATGCACAATAATAAGTTATTTAATAAATAATAATTATGATTATTTAATTACAACACATAAATATTTAATTAATGTTAATTGTTATTGAATCTTGTTGGTTTTCTTAAGATGGAGAGATAATATAGATAAATAAAGTAGATGAATCTGAGATCCATCAACAGGATGTATGAATATTAGGAATACTAGAGGGTGATGTTATCATAAACGATTGTATAACCATGGTACTTCCATTTTGAGGGAGTGATGAAACATGTTTGTATTTTAGTGTCTCCTCTCAGTAGATAAGTAACCTGATCTTAGTTTAAATGTTGGACATTGATCTGAATATTATTCTGATGCAATAAGAAGTCTTTGATTTAATCAAGCATATTTGAGAGGTTCTCAAGATATGGATTTGAGATATGATATCAATATCCAAGTCACTATACATGGTATATACAATCATCCTGACATTATCTTCAAGTATCTAAAGAGATTGCATATAATTTTTGATAGAATTCGAGAATTGTTACATGAGCAATATTATCTAAGCATTGAAAAATTGGATAATTAAATAGGATTTAGTTATCACAATATATATGTGGATAGAGATATATATGATAATTAATTTTGATTTAATTATCATGGAATGATTAATGTAGATAACACTATCCATAATAATCATGGATAATGTGGATATGATCCACAATATTCTGAAGAGTGCTCACTGTGACTTTCACAATTTATGTCAATGTGAATTGGATTCACATTACATAATTTAATGTAAATACGATTTATATCAAATATTGGATGGAAGAATTAATTCTCAATTATAAATGGTATAATTACAATTATCACAAATAATTTGGAACTATTTGGTGATAATTCAGTAGTTTAATTAATCAATATATTGTATAATTAATTTTTTGACTCCATCTTAGAGTGGACGTCCATGGGTTTTTTCAACTATGGTAGACGTCCACCCTATTTTTAGTATATGTATGAGCTCTCTTAGTTATCTTCCATGTATGATTAATTGTTTAAATTGAGATAATTTGGAAATTGTTTTAAAATTATCTCTTTATATTTTCTTGTTCGTTTATTACAACTAAAAGGAAACACAAATATATCTTAACCATTGATTAGTGAGAACGCTTGGATTAATATCCATGGAAAGGAACACAAATCAATCTAAACCATTGATTAGTGTGAGCATATAAATTGGAATCAATAGACTTCCATAATGCTATAAAAGAGAGGTTTGCCTTAGCCCTCTTTACATTAGTTGAATGCAATTGTTGCATTAACGAAACTCACTCTCTCTCTCTACAAATGTCCACTCTCTCTCTCTCTAAACGACCTCGGTGGAGATCACGATCGTTGTTATGTTGTCGTTGTGCTTCCTGACACATCGCTAGAGGAACTTGGTCTTCTTCAGTGACTCATGCTCATGAAGAAAATGAATTTTGTGCGACAAAATTAGGAGGTCTCTTGCTTGAATTGTTGCTCAAGATTGTGGGAAGCATGTGACTCGTCATCATGATCGCAACTGCACTCTCGTCAGATCGGACTTGAGTTACGAGGCTTCTTCCTTTAGAAGCTCTGAGGATCAGATCACAACCATGCTTCAAGAGGTAAGCCTAATCTCATGTGTTCTTGATGAAACGATTTAAGAAGCATTCTCAAATCATATGATTTCATCATTTAATTTTTTAAAATTATGCTTCCCCTTAAACTGGTATGAATAGTTGCCCTCGGTCATATTCGATGCAACCTTCACGCTTTTGTGATGCGCTAAGGCCTAAACCAAAGCCTTCACTAATATGGTGTAATCTCTATTAGCACCAAGTTTATACATGTTGCATATTTTCTAATGATTATTACCAAAATAATTTCAAATTATTTATGACAATCACAACCATACCATTGATAATTATAAGCCATATTCAACCATCCAAAACTAAATGTAAATCATATTTACATTTAATTGTACAATGGGTATCCAATTCACTTTAATATTTAAATTGTGGATCCTATTTGCGATTTACTTTCTCTTTGATATCGTGGATCTCATCTGCATTATACATATTTATTGTGGATACTATTATTCACGTTAATTCATCTGTGATAATGATAATTCGAATTTTGGGAGCGATAGGATGTCGATGTCGGTTGTAGGAATCGCTCCGAACCAAAATTTGAATTAATCTAACAAAAATCAACGAAATAGGAGAGATTGAGAGAGAATGAGAAGAAGCGACTTATTCTCTCTCCTATTTCATCTACACTATATTATTTATATAGGTAAGTGTTCCTAGGTCGAACTCAAGGAGGCATAATATTAATACGTTTGTTTTTTTATGAAAGAAATAAATCTCGAAAACTTCACTTTATTCTTGGTTTTATAACAAACTCAAGAAAGACTCAAAATTGACTTGATCTTACAAAAATCAAATCGAAAAAATTAAGCGATGAAAAGCAACGAAAAATACCTAGAAACGTAACTAGGGTAGTTGTGTAACTAACCTAAAAAATTCAAAGAAAAATTCAGAAAAATATTGGTTCAAAATTCTCATACAAGACATAGTTACGAGTGCAAGAAAAACTATTAAGTATGTTATAATTAGGTCCTCGGTAGGAACTTATTTGAAAGAAAACTAAAAGTATTGCATTTAGATCCCTACGTGGGGACCTAAATGCAATTTTGGAAAGTTGTGGAGCTTTTTGAAAACTTGAGTCTTCGCCAGGGCTTAAGTTGCAACTGTTCTACCGGTTCAATTGGATGGCTCCGATTAGATGTGGAAGCTTGATCTGGGACGTCCACTAGTGACACGTGTCAGCAGCCTGTACATCCTTGAGGTTATTTGTGTTCTTCAGCTCCTCCGCACGATTGGTGAGGGGATCTTCAACGATTTATTCACATTGATCGGAGAAGTTATTGGGCCTCCAACAGGGCCAGGAGCGAAATGCCTTCTCCCTCCGAGCTCGCCTGCAGGTGAAACACTCTGAAGGTGGACAAATGTGGTGGTGATTCGACGATGAAGTTGGTTGGCCCAGCTTAAACTGGAAGTTATTGTACATGGTAATGCTTTGATCGTTCTTTAAATTTTTAAAGATCCAAATGATGGAATAGTGCTCCAGATGATGAAAGAAACCTACAACGAATAATTTCTTGCTCGATTTGTAAGCAAATCGCCCAACAATCTCAAATAAAGTGTAGATTTAATTATTGCTTTCCAGGAACTATCAAATAAATAAAATGCGAGAAAGGAGAAATGATTCTGGATGTTTTGAATTGGGTTTGAGAGATAGGAACGGTGTGCGGCTAACTATAGTGATTAAGGAACCTAATTATGGTATTATCTACCCTAATACGGGCTCACAAATCGAGAATTTAAAATGTAAAAGAATGAAGTAAGTACCAGTGAATTGGAGGTGTATGACCTCTTGATAGTAGATTGATGCGGCACGATGGCGGCGATGCACAGCGGAGATTCACCTTGGAACTCTCCTCCGACGATTGGACTTCCACGCGGGACTAACCTCTAGCCTTGTCACAGCCAGAGAGAGGCGGCATGAAGTGGAAAAGTATGTTCGACGGCCAGCGGTTCTGGAATCTTGAGCTTAGGAAAAGTTAGTTTGGAATGGAGCCCTTTGGGGGTATTTTAGAGATGATTGGAGGAAGGTAGTTAGGAGATCAATGGTCGGCATATATGATGGTAGTTAGAGGTAGAGAATCATGGGTTTAGGTCAGAATTAGGGATTTTGAGGTTGCATGTGGAAGAAGGAGAAAGTTGGGTGGTTGGAACAGAAACTAGACGACCTTCTTGTAGAAGAAGGTCCCAGGTGCTGACACGTGTGAGCACCTGGTTGGTCAGTTTCAAGAAATGGTTTAATCATTAAGAAATAAATAGTAAATAAAGGTATTTTAAATAAGTAGAAAATGAAAGTTGTAAATAATTTAGTTACCTAAATTTTGCTATAATTAGTTTTAATAAATAATAATTATTTTATGAGATATAAAAATTATATTAATAAATAAGTATAAATAATACTTATTAAAGAGGTTTTCGATTTCTAATTTAATAAATTAATAAATAAGATTTTAATTTTATATTTTCTTAATTATTTGGTTAATAAATAAAATATGAATGATTTTTTGTAGATTTTAATAAATTAATTTTGATATATTAATAAATAGGAGTACATGTTATATAGCTTATTTATACTTATAAATTATGGCTTTTGATTTCTTTTAAAATAATAAATAAGCTCTAAAAATTATGAAATAATTTACGATTAAAAAAATATAAAGAGAATAATCAGAAATTATAAAATCATTAAAATAATAGATACTATGTTCTAGATAAAATAAATAGCCTATAAACCTAGTTGTGGTTAGGTCCCAAAACCGACTTTTTTGCAAACAGACTCCGATTTTATTAAAATCACCTTCATTAATTAGATAATATTATTTTGTGAAATTTAAAGGTGAGTAGAGGAAACTGGAGTTTGTATGAGAAAGTTATGATGTTCGGAAGTTGGGATTTGGACAACTTACAAGATGGATTTCTTGGTATATGTAAAAGGTAATATTATATTTTTTTACATTTTTAGAAATAATTAGAAGAAGATTTTTGTGAAAAATATATTCATATGAATTAATTAAAAATCTTTGAAATTTTGGTATTTATTGGATAATTAATGAAGAGTGTCTAAGATGTGAAATTAATTATTTTTATTTTTTTCTTCCTTATCTCCCCCAACTTAGTATTTGTCAACCAATCTATGCTGACTTGGTCTCGGAGATTAGGTTATAAATATATCTTTCAACTATATTTATATTTACAAGTCATATTTTACATATATACATATGTATAATTTGCCTTTATTTTAATTTTCTTAAGTTTTATTCTTTTATTTATTTACATGATAAAATGCATAAAAGTGTATTTTTATTCATGAATGGGATTTTGTTAAAAAGTGGAATTTAATGGACATTTAAATGTATTTATTGAGGGTTTTAAGACAAAATGCGGACAAAATGTTAATGAATCGTGGATTCATCAACCACCTATACTTAAACTTTGCTAGTCCCTTAGCAAATACTTATTTGAAAAATAAGGGAAAAAGAAAGAAAGTTAGAATAAATTTGTTTTCCTAAACCAACTCATGAGAACAGACAAAGGATAGAGCTTGATCAGGCATGAAACAAGCATTTTGTCGGAGCCTTAACTAGGATTAGGATTTTAACCTCAACAGTCCTCTAGTTGCACAAATCCTTCTTTAAGTTCACCTCAACAGCCAGTTCAGATCCACTTATTCATATCGCAAACTCTATCAACCTTGAAATCAATCTGTACTATGTGCGAATTGTTTTAGCCCTTCCAGCTTTGAAAGAAGTGACGAAACCGTCCATCCCAGCTATACACTCCCATTGGTTCCTCATCCAGCTACTCTTTCCTCAGGGAGGGAGGTATTCCCTTCTGAGGTCAGTTCGTGCTATGTCCACAATCAAATATAGTGAGGAAGTAGAAGAATAGAAAAGAACTAGAATGCAACCAGTGTAGACGCATCTCCTTGTGAAGCACTGCCAGTGTAGCTAAGTCTCCATTAAGATGTGCAGGCTTTTTGGTGGAATCTTGGACCATTGTGGTCATATTTGTATTTGGTGACGTCTTCTTTGAATTGTCTTTGTATTGTTGCTTGCACTGGATTCATCTTTTTGTGCCTCGACGGATATAGTATCTTTTCATTCCGTTCATTTTCAGGGTCTTGGAAAAATTGTGTCAGTAGATCCTTCCCTCATTCGAAGAGAATATTGCAACCCCAATATTTCTCGTCTTTAGATGTCAACGCCTCCAGACAAGGATAGAAACGCACCACCAAGATGGATTACCCATCGCAGCCCCATGCAAGTCGAGCTAAGTGCAAAGTACATGTGTCCCAAATTGGATTACTGGTGAAGAGTTGTATGGATGACACCAAGTGTTCTACTTAGGAACTTTTCGAGTTGACTTCCCAAACATGGTCTTATAGAACCTAAAGATTTAAGTCAAATATCTGAAGAGTCCAAATTCTAATTCCTAACTAGGCTCCTTACAATGAACGTTAAAGGTCGTAATCAAGCTCCATCCTTTAGACTTTTCCCAGTATTTAGTTCTAGAAATAAAACTTATTCTGAAAAATGCAAATGCAACCATGTTTTTGTGAAGTTTTATTTTATGAATTTTACTCATTTTTATGAATTTTAAAGATTTTGTAATTTTTATGGATTTTAGACTTTACATTTTTATGGCTTTTGTATTTTTTTAAACAAGTTTATGTACAAAGATTTTACAAGATAATTTACCCATATTTTATTTAGATTAAATAACTAATGGATTTTATAAATTTTATATACAGGGTATTTTACATGAATTATATGATTTTTACACATTTTTTAATAGATAGAATTTTAAATAAATGTTATACATGTTTTAAATATGTATTTTAAATACATATTTTAATTAAGGATTTTAAATAAGGATTTTAAGCATATTTTACTTATTTACAATGATTTTATAAACAATAAATAAATAGCTGGATTTTAAGTTAACCCTCACCCACAATAAATAGGTGGATTTTAAGTTAACCCTCACCCAATTTTTATGGTTTTTATAAATATAGAAAATATATAAAAGTACGAGTTACGGACAAAATTATATATACAATATATACACACCCTCCTATACTTAGCTTGTGATATGTCCTCATAGCATTAAAAAAGAAAAGGAGCACATAACTCGTGCTAACTAAGTGGGTGAAACCAAACGAAAGAATAAAAGTTAGTCGACCTCCCTATACTTACGATTAGGTCATCGTAAGTATATTGGAAAACAAAAAATGTGGTGACTAAGGAAAAGGAATATATAAACAAAGCATCAAAAGGAATAAAGAGAATGAAATCATCGAAATCACCCAGTCCCCCTTATACTTAGGATAAGGCATACTAAGTATAGAAAAGAGTGTGTCCAAAGTTAGGGACTAGTGATTAGATTAAAGGATAGGATATACAAGAGAAAAGTAAAAGGATCAAAAATCGAGAATAGAGAATAAGCGGGCAATCAGTCCCGCCTATACTTAGGATATGATATCCTAAACATATAAGACGAGCAAAAATGGGGATGATTGTGGTCTACGAAGGATATATAAGTGTGTACTCTGAGAAAAATCGAATGGCTTCACAGGTCTTTGTAAAAGATGAAATGAAGTGGAAGAGTAGTCATGCATCCTGTACTAAGTAGATCATCTTAACCTTGATCATACAGAATTATTTGATATGCATATGCATACTGATCTTTGGTTGTCTGAGTAGAGCTGCCACTGTAAGTGAAATTTGTGCATATCATAGGTTTCTCTACTGAAATATTTGTCTCTAGAGTCAGACTATAAAAGGTATCTATATGTGTAACCATTACACCATACGACTCTCTACGCTGAACAGAGTATGATCTGTGATATATATTCAGTTGACTCTCGTGTTGGAATATGTGTACTTTCAATCTGTGGCACTGAGATGTCTATTGTTACCATCTGCTCATTTGGATCTGATATGAAATATGTATCTGTATATAAACAATCATTTGCAGAATTGGGTACCATGTGATTTACCCTATCCTCTTGTAGGATATCGTTGGTATCGAAATAAACGCTCTTGAGATCAAGAGACTGTGTCTCATCTATGTGCTGGCAATCTTCTGTAAGACTAATGTCCTCTGAAGTAAAGGATAATACTAATCGGGGACTGCTACATTCTCTCACAATCTCAATTTGTATCTCTCCACTATCTATGCAGAATGATACTCTTCCAGCATCATAGTCAAAGAGTGCTCTTGTTGTCTACAAGAAAGGTCTCCCGAGAATGATTGGAGCAAGATGTAAATGCATAGGGCAATTCCATATCTAAGACAGTAGAGTCCACTGGAAACTGCAAGCTCTGAACCATTACGATAATGTTCTTCAAAACTCCTCTAGGTCTCTTCCCATATCGATCTGTAAACTGAAGTATTGCCCGTGATTTGTAAAGAGGACCTAGCTTAAGCTTTTCAAGTAAAGAAGATGGAATCAAATTAATCGAGGAACATTATCTAAGAGAGTGCGATGGAATACGACATCTTCAATCTGAAATGTGACATGGTGAGATCCAGAATCTTTCTTCTTCTTAGGTACCTTGTTCCGAATAACACACAAAGTTGCCTTGGTCAATACATGTTTCTCGGCTAGTGATCTCTTTTTCCTATGTGTTTTGCATAGGTTCTTCAGCTGCTTCTTAAGCGTAGGAAAATGATCCAAGGCATTGTGAAGTGGAATTTTCAGAAATATGTGATCTTTTAATAGACGATCGATCATTGGAGTAACAACATTCTTTTGTGTTTTTTATTTACTTTTCCATACATAGCATTAGGAAAAGGAACGAGCTCAGGAACAAAATTCTCTTTTTTATTCAAATCATGACCAGCTTGTACATCAAGAGTTTCATAATTATGTACAAAACTCTTGAGAATAGGGGAAGGAGTATTAGCTTCGGGAGCATGTTCATGGCCCCGCGTGATGTCATTGTCTAATTCACCTAAGTCCATATCGACCGTCTCAGCATCACTACCTTCTCCACGATCATCAAGTGGTTGATCCTCATCAACATGATAGTTCTCCTCCTCAACATTAGTATATGTATCATGTATGGACTCTTGCTCCTCATTTTGTGCCATCTCCTCTTGATCAAGTGCTCATGGTGATCTATTGCTCCGGGATGAATGAAGTTAGCGAAAAATTCGGGGAACGAGATTGTACATGTAGTGTCGTCTACCTAATCTGTGTGCCTCTTCTTATTATTCATGTTCATCTGAGGCTAGGCTGGAAGAGTGGTCTTGGGTGCGGTTAACTCATCTAGATGATGGTCAACCTGCTTCATCTCAGTATTGTGTGTGGTCTCGAGCATGCTTAGCATATCCATGATTTGGTTCAGTGCCAGGGCTTGTGAAGACATTTCTGATTCGATATGGTAACCCTGGCTCTCGGCTCTCTCCTACCTCTACATCTGTTGTTGTGGAACGTACTGTTGAGGAGTTCTTTGTGGCGTATAAGGAGACTGTTGTTGTTGCTGATGATAATTGGGCTGTGATTGAGAAGCAGGATGATGAACATAATGTCCCCTCTGAAAAACGTGCTAGTGAAACTGTTGTTGCATGTAGTGCTTTAGGTGCTGATAATGTTGACGTCCATTTTGTGGATAATAATGCTGCTAATGTTGGTGATGTATGCTCTATAAGAAAATTGTGAAGGTGGCTGAATCAGAGCGTACCATATCCTGTTGATCTCAAGAGTGGCTTGAGGCTCAACATCAATGTCTCCAGGGCTAGTGATCTGGCTGGGATTTACATAAGTCTGGTCCTCAGGCCAATCAATCTGTGGAGTCTCCGTAGGCTGACCCAACTTGCTTTGGATGAAGTGGATCTGTTAGGTGGGAGGAGTAGGTAAAGATCTTCAAGCAGGTTACGAGTTCGAAGAAGCTTAAGCTTGTTGATATTGAAGTTGCAGGTCTATCACCTTCTTCATCAGATTGCTCAACTGTTGAGGCAGTGATGAGAGTTTCTCCAACTCTCGTAGCAGCTGCAGTGCTTGAACTTGCTTCTGAATCACATCTACCAACGTTAATTTCTCACTGATATATCCCATGTTGGTATTGGTATGATGCTCTTGGTGATGCGGTGGTTGCGGGGACTTTTGGAATGCCCAAATAGAGTCGACGACTATCGATTTCTCTGTCATCCCCTCAAAGATGGACCAGACATAGTCGGCATCTCGATTCAAATAGTTGCCACCACATGTGGCATCACAAGACCCTGGATATCCTGTTAGAGTCCTCCAAAATAGTTATGTACAAGCACCTTCAATGGTATCTCATGATGAGGAAATCTTTAGGTAAGATCCTTGAATCAATCCCATGACTTTTGGAATGATTCGTTCTGCAACTGAGTGAAGTTGTAGAGCTGACTCATCATCATGTTTGTTCGTCCAAGAGGAAAAAATTTACACAGGAACGTGGACTTCAGGTCATCCCACGTAGAAATCTCTCTCCCCAAACGACTGAGCCAATAAAGTGCCATATCTGATAAGGCGAAGGGGAAAACTTTGAGGTGAATAGACTCCTATATAACTCCAGGGTAATTAGTCAAACAACATATCATCTCAAACTGTTGTAAAAAGGTAAAAAATTCCTCTGAAGTATTCCCGTAAAACTTGGGAAGCAGTGAGATGAAAGATAGACGCAACTCGTATGGCCCCGAGTTCGGTGGTAACCGAATCTTATGATGTAGAGTTTTGGCACTAGGGTCATACTCATCTCTGAGTGTTGCAGGAACCACAGCAGGCAGTAGAGGGTTCCCGGCTCCTGCTTTGAGCATAGTGATCTCAGCTCACATCTCTTAATATGGAACTCTGAACTGATCTTAAATATGGATATATTCATCCACTGTCAAGTATCGAGAATCCTGGATATGATATCTTTAGCTGGACCTGGTCTTCCGACAACATGTCATTCCTCAGCTGGTCGCTCCACTACTAGTCCCTTCCCGCGAGCCATCTACTTCAAATATTCTGGGAAGGAAAACTTTTTGTAAGAACTCAGAGAAAATCGGTAGTAGAAAGCGACAATGAATTGAGGTGAGGGTCTTCCTAAGAATATGGGATGGGAGGTGAGATAGTCTGGGTCTGACTCTCCTCGGGATTAGATGGGACCAACTCGGTAAGAGGGTCATCCTGAGTTTGTAAAGAAGTATGATGAACGGTGAAAGATCGAGAGCTCACAGAGTCTGAGAAAAATAGCCATCGAGTTGTCATCTTTGATGTCAAGTGGATTATCGAGAGAGCATGATGTCAAATCAAGAGAATGGGAAAAGGCGTATAAGATGCAGTAACACATGACTCACAAGCAAACACAAAGCAAACCCTGTATTCACCAACACAACACAATGATGATCGTAAGAGTTAGGTCGTTTATCTTGTCGATTTTGGGTTATTTTGGCATACAAGTACTTTCACAAATTAACGTGAACTGATGGGTGCAAGAAGTTTCCCCATCGTCCCCAGTGCCTACAGATAATCACTTATTCTCAACCAGTATGGGGTAAGTACGGATCGTTTCCGACTACCTATGTTACTTGAGGACAGAGCCTTATGCAGTGTCCTCTAAACCCCCCACTCTACTAAGTAAACCCGGACCGCTTCTGGCTACCCGAGCGTAGCCACTGAGGAACAGTGATTAGGTGTATGGACTAAGTAGTATCTTAAGAGAAACTTGGACTTTGGTTCTTTCTTTAGGTGTCGTCCCTCTTTCACAATCATCTGGAAATGTACCTGTAGTTGAAGTATGGGGATTACTCTCCCAAAGCAAATGATCATTTACGTTTTTTTATGTCAAATAGTTAAAGCAATCTCGATTTTATCGGTTTTCTCTTTTTCTTGGAGTTTTCCAGACAAACGTCTAATGTTTTTTTATTTACCCTAAAAACATGCACATAGGTTGTGACTCCTAGAATTAACTATGAAGGCGCAAACAAAAAGGAAAAAAAATGAAAATCGGGAAACATTTAAGCAAGCACCTAGCCTCATGAAAAAGTCACGGAAAAAAGACGATGTGAGAAAAACCATGGTGGGTGCCCTGCTCCCTCGAGTGCACGTCACTCGGTGAAGTAGACCCTGAGAAAAGAGTGAGGGGAGGTACAAGTTAGGATGCCCATACATGGCCCCTTTCTACAAAATACAAAAAAGGGACAAGTGTCCTTATTTTTTTTACAAGAATATTACAAGAAAAAGTAGAAAAATCCTAACTAATTCTTTCCTCCGCAACTGACTCATGAAAGAAGGGATCGATCTCTGCACTTTCAACTGCCTCGGCTTCCAAAGAAGCTAGATGATCCTGCAGGCCCTACAAAAAATAGTTAGAGAAACATACAAAAATTCATAAACAAAATCTGTAAAAATCGAGAAAAGGTCATAAGGCAAAAAATCAAATGAAAACAGAAAAGACTCAAATACTATAAAACCAAGAATATCGAAAAATTTTGAAATAAGGTTAAAAATCGAGGTAAAAATAATGCCTTTTCGGCAACGGAGCCATTTTGATAACTCGATTTTTAGGAGCGATAGGATGTCAGTGTCGATTGTAGGAATCACTCTGAACCAAAATTTGAATTAATCAAACAAAAACCAACGAAATAGGAGAGAGCGAGAGGGAATGAGAGGAAGCAGCTTCTTCTCTCTCCTATTTCGTCTACACTATATTATTTATCCACTTAAGTCTTCATGGGTCGAACTCGAGGACGAAGAATATTAATACTTCGATTTTTGATGAAAGAAATCAATCTCGAAAACTTCACTTTATTCTTTATTTTACAAGAAACTCAAGAAAGACTCAAAACTAACTAGATCTTACAAAAATCAAATCAATAAAATTAAGAGATCAAAAGCTACGAAAAAATACCTAAAAACGTAGATGGGGTAGTTATGTAATTACCCTAAAAAGTGCTAAGAAAATTTCAACAAAATAAAGGTTCAAAATTCCCCTACAAGCTAGGGGAACAAATGTAAGAAAAACTATTATGTTTGTTACAATTAGGTCCTCAACAGGGACTTATTTGAAAAGAAAACTAAAAGTATCGCATTTAGGTCCCTACATGGGGACCTAAATGCAATTCTAGAAAGTTTTGGATTTTTTGAAAACTTGAGTCTTCACCTGGGATTAAGTTGCAATTATTCTAACGGTTCAGTTGGACAACTCTGATTAGAAGTGGAAGCTTTATCTGGGCCATCCACTGCTGACATGTGTCAGCAGCATGTACGTCCTGGAGGTTCTTGGTGTTCTTCAAATCCTCTACACGGTTGGTGATGAGGGTTCTTCAAGGATTTATTCTCGTAGATCAAAGGAGTTATTGGGCCTCTAGCAGGACCAGGAGGGAGACGCCTTCTCCCTCCGAGCTCGCTTGCGGGTGAAACACTCCGAAGGTGGTCAAATGCGACAGTGATTCGTCAGTGAAGGTGAACGATCCAGCTTAACCTAGAAGTTGTTGCAGATGGTGATGTTTTAATTGTTCTTTGGATTTTTAAAGCTCTAGATGGTGGAATAGTGCTCCAGATGGTGAAAGAAACCTGTAAAGGATAATTTCTTGCTCGACATACAAGCAAATTGGCCAACAATCTCAAAGAAATTGCAGATTTAATTATTGCTTTCCAGGAACTGTCAAATGAATAAATGCGAGAAAGGAGAAATGATTCTGAATGTTTTGAATTGGGTTTGAGCGAATAGGAATGGTGTGCGGCTAACAATAATGATTAAGGAACCTAACTAAGGTATTATCTACCCTAATGCGAGCTCACAGATCCTGAATTTAAAATTGAAAAGAATGAAGAAAGTACCGGTGAACTGGAGGTGTATGACCTCCTGGTAGTAGCTCGACGGGCGGTAAACCGGAGCTCGGCGTAGCGCGATGGCGGCAATGCAAGGCGGAGATTCATCTTGGAACTCTCCTCTGATGGTCGGACATCAACGCAAGACTAACCTCTGGCCCTATCACAGCAAGAGTGAGGCGGCATGAGGTGGAAAAGTAGGTTCAACGGCCAGGGGTCTAAAAGCTTGAGCTTAGGAAAAGTTAGTTTCGAATAGAGCTCTTTGGGGTATTTTATAGGCGATTGGAGGAAGTTAGTTAGGAGATCAATGGTCGGCGTGGATGATGGTGGTTAGAGGTAGAGAATCAAGGGTTTAGATCGGAGTTAGGGTTTTGAAGTTGTGTGTGGAAGAAGGAGAAAGTAGGTAGTTGGAACAGAAACCAACCGACCTTCTTGAAGAAGAAGGTCCCAAGTGCTGACAACTGTCAGCACCTGGTTGGCCAAGGTCAAGAGATAGTTTAATAATTAAGAACAAATAGTAAATAAAGGTATTTTAAATAATTATAAAAATGAAAGTTGTAAATAATTAAATCATCTCAATTATGATATAATTTCTTTTAATAAATAATAATTATTTTACTAAATATAAGTATTATATTAATAAATAATTATAAATAATACGTATTAAAGAGGTTTTGGATTTTTAATTTAGTAAATTAATAAATAGATCTTCTTAATTATTAGGTTAATAAATAAAATATGTACGACTTTTGTAGATTTTAATAAATTAATTTAGATGTATTAATAAATAGGAGTATAGGTTATATAGTTCATTTATACTTATAAATTAGGGTTTTTGATTTATTTAAAATAATAAATTAGTTTCAAAAATTATAAAATGAATTAGAGTTAAAATACAAAATCAAGAAAATAAATAGAAATTATAAAATCATTAAAATAATTGATATTTTGTTCTAGATAAAATAAATAGCCCAGAATCCCAATTGTGGTTAGGTCCCAAAATCGACTTTTTTGCAAACTGATTCTGATTTTAGTGAAATCACCTTAATTAATTAGAGGATATTATTTTATGAACTTTAAAGGTGAGTAGAGTGAAATTGGTGTTCGTATGAGAAAGTTATGATGTTTGGAAGTTGGGATTTTGATAATTTACAAGATGGATTTCTTGATATATATACAAGGTAATATTTTAACTTATTTTAATATTTTTCTATACATTTTTAGAAATAATTAGGAGAAGATTTTTGTGAAAAATATTTATATGAATTAATTAAAAATCTTTGAAAATTTTGTATTTATTGGATAATTAATGAAGAGTGTCTAAAATGTGAAATTAATTACTTTTATTTTTTTCTTCCTTATCTCCCCCTACTTATTTATTTATCGACCAATCCGTGCTGACTTGGTCTCGGAGATTAGGTTATAAATATATCTTTCAGCTATATTTATATTTACAAGTCATATTGTACATATATACATATCTATAATTTGCCTTTATTTTATTTATTTTATTTTTATTCTTTTATTTATTTACATGATTTTAATGCATAAAAGTGCATTTCTATTCATGAATGGGATTTTGTTAAAAGTGGACCTTAGTGGATATTAAAATGTATTTGTTAAGTGTTTTAAGACAAAATGCAAATAGAATGTTAATGAATCGTGGATTCATCAGATAACTAAACCCAATTGAATAGTCTAAGATGTCTCGCTACATGTGTCTTAACAATGTGAATCACATCTACATTATTTATGATAATTAAATCCAATTCAATCACCATTGATTCTCTTTATAACATTGCTCAAATATTATCTCTAATGGATTCTTGAACTCATTTGAGAATAGCGTGTCTTCTCCATGTATACTTGGAGATAAGGACATGGCGATTATATGATGTGTAATGACTTGAATAATGACATCTAATCTCACAACCAAATATAGGAGACCTCTAAAAAATGTTTGATCATGACAGACAATATATCCAATATTCCCAAGAAGTGTCATGGTATACAATCAAGTAAGATCATATCACCATCGAGTATTCTTAATACTCGTACATCATGTATAATGGAAGATCTTGATTGAACCCAAAGTTTTGATCTTATTAGGACTATCTTCTTATGGCTTTATCATTAAGTTTCGCATTCGATCACTAGGAGTTGGTATTGATCATATGTTTTCCAAAAGCATATATCTTACCTACAAATCATGTCTTGCTTCCAAAGTAAAAATGACCATATATCTAATTGTGTTGGTTCCTTTATCTCATGAGTGAGCTTATGCCTTTTGGTTCAATAGTGGACATGTATGATCTATTTGAGAGATCACATTACTCATTTGCCATTATAAGTATACCAGCTTGTCGGTTGATGAGAGATCTCTTCAAGGTTTATTTAATGAAGATGTCGACTGTAGATTTCACGAAATAGAAGAGTGTATCGATCAATTAAAATTAAGAGAATAAAGAGAAAATATGATAGATGAATAAAAGAATAAAGGTCTCTCTCTAACTTTATTTATTAATTTTTATTTTATTTTTATTTTGTTATTTTTATTTCATTTTAAAAAATGCTTAATTTGATAAAAAATCTTGAAAAAACTTAAAAATCACAAATTAATTCTAAAAACTCTATTTGGAAATCTTAAAAAATCTTGTAAAATCAAAAAATAAGTAGATAAATATTAGAAAAATAGATATAATTTTATTAGAATTCTCTTTATATATTTTCTTTATTAAAAATACAAAAAGCTTACCTTTCTTCATTTCTTTTAGTTTTCTTTTATTCCTTTGTTTTGTTTTCTTTTATTAAAATTAAAAAAATTTGCAAAATTAAAAAAAAACATTAAAAATACAAATTCAAAAACCAAAAAAATTACTAAAAAAATAAAAATTTAAAAATTTAATAAAAAAGATAAATTTTCCACAAAAACCAAGGTAGTGTGATTTGTGATTTCCTCTTTTATTTCTTTGATTTTTCATTAATGTAAACAATTTCTCGGGATTTTGTTGCCCCCTAAGTATAATCATGTACGCTATACTGGTAAATAAATAAGACATTCTCTTGCTTACATTACTATTATTTTTTGCGTGAGAATTAAATTTTTTTGTTGAGGGGTAATTAGGGTTACATTAACACTTAATAACTTAAATAAATTAAACCCTCTGAAATCTCTGTTCAACAGAACCCACCACCAGTTGCCATGGTTCCTGCTACTTTGAGATATGACTATGACCTTAGAGCCAGGACGCTACACTATTGGATTCAAATACCACGAATCAAGGGCCATGTGATTTGACACCATCCTTCATTTCTTTGCTTCCCAAGTTCTACGGGAACATGATAGAGGAGTTGTTTAACTTCCTTCAGTAGTTTGAGATGATTTATGGTACATCGAGTTATATAAGAGTTACGTAATAGGTTATAAACCGCAAATCCTTCCCCTTCACCTTAACAGATAAGGCTCTTTACTTGTTGAATCATTTGGGGAGAGAGATTCCTACTTGGGATGATTTGAAGTCCACTTCCTTGCTTAAATATTTTCCTATAGGATAGGTGAATGCGATGAGGAGTCAGATCTCCAATTTCATGCAGAACCCACATGAGTCATTCCACTAGGCATGGGAACAATTCAAGGATATGACTGAGAAATGCCCTCATCACGAGAGACCTTTGAAGGTGTTGGTACAGAGCCTTTTGGAGGACTCCATCTAGACATTCAGGGGTTAGTGAGCACTGCATGTGGAGGTAGCTATCTGAGTAGGCATGTCGACTCTGTTTGGACCATCTTTAAGGAGATGGCAGAGAACTCGAGTTGCATATATACTCGGGCATTCCAAAAAGCCGGATAGCCACCACACCAACGAGATCATCAGAAGATGTCACACATTTCTGATTTCGAGTCACGATCAGCCAAAATGAACTTTATCAGCGAGAAACTTTCATTAGTCAATGTGATTCAGGAGTAAGTACAAGACTTTCAGAAGCTGCAAGAGTTGGAGAAACTCTCATCATTACCACATCAGTTGAGTGAACTGATGAAGAAGGTGATTGAGATGTAGTTACAACAGCAGCAGTCACTTTCTTTGTCTTCTCAGCCTACACGAAGATCTTTATCCTCTCCTCCCAAACCATTAGATTCATCAGATATAGAGTGAACCATGGTGTTTTTCTAAGAACCTACAGTTAGATTGACATGAGGATTCATACACTACCAACCAGAGTCAGATCATGATGCATGTAGTTGATGATGTTGATCATTCTTCCACCATTGAGATCAAAGGTATATGGTACGCTCCAGTTCCTTATCAGTTACCACCACACATTACACCTCATATCATACACCAACAGTGACAGCGCATGCATCCACGGCATGGACATCCACACTTTCAACACTGAGCTCCATATACACAGCAACAGTCTCACCATCATGTATATTAGAGACCAACACATTCTTATCATTCTCCTGCTATACATTCATATCCATATCACCAATAGAAGTAGAATCAGTAATACACTACATATCAGAGATCTCCTCAGCCGTATACATCATAGCCACAACACACTTCTAGGTAAGAGAGAGTAAAGAGTCAAGGATGTACTATTGAGATAGAGTTATTTGCATAGTCCTTGGCACTGAACCAGATCATGGATATGCTTAGCACACTTCAGGATGCACATAGGATAGAGATGTAGCAGGTTAACCATCGTATGGATGAGTTATCCATGCCCAAGACCACTCACCCAGCACTGCCTCAATTGAACTCGAACAACAAGAGGCGT
The DNA here is from genome assembly GCA_037367405.1 of Ottelia alismoides. NCBI lineage: Eukaryota > Viridiplantae > Streptophyta > Magnoliopsida > Alismatales > Hydrocharitaceae > Ottelia > Ottelia alismoides. The sequence goes on from JAZKJV010006386.1 coordinate 142,131, forward strand.
ACCATGGATCAGGTAGATTCCACTACATGTATAATCTATTTTACTAATTTTTTTATCTAACTTCATTCATCTCAGGAGTGGTAGACACCCATGATCACCTGATCTAAAGGAGGAGAGAATGCATGATGATGAGGAGCGAGAGCCTACCCATGATGATACACATTTTGATGTTGAAGAGGAGGACCACCATGAGGACTATGATAAGCATGATGTTGCCAGACAGGGGAGTATTGCAGAGATAGTTGATATGGACATGGGCGATTTAGATGATGATATCACGTCATGCCATACAAACACTACCACTAATGATTCCACTTCTTTCCTTATTTTTGCGAGTTTTGTGCATATTTCTGAGCCTCTCGACGTACATGTTGATTCCATTTGTGATGATTCATTTGTTATTTTTCTAGATGCTTTGTTTAGTAAAGGAAAGAAAAATACCAAAAAGAATGTTGTTATTCCAGAGACAGAACGATTACTTAAAGATCACATCTTTTTTAAGATTCCACTTGATGGTGCTTTGGATCATTTTCGTACGCATCAGCAGCAGTTGAGAACCAAATGTACAACATGTAGGAAAAAGAAGCTACGTGATGAGAAGCATGTTTTGACCAAGGCCACATCATGTGCTATTCAGAATAAGGTACCTAAGAAAAATATAGATTCAAGTGCTCACTATATCAAATGTGAGATTTCATATGCAGCATTCAGTCGCACTCTCTTAGATAATGGTTCTGCCATTAATTTGATACCATCTTACTTACTTGATAGACCCGAGTTTGGTCCTCTTTACAATTACGAGCTTTACTTCAGTTTACAGATCGATCAGTAAAGAAATACCTAGACGCATGTTAAGGAACATTATCGCAACTGTAAAGAGTTTGCAGTTTCCAATGGACTTTACTATCCTAGACATGGAGTGACCTACAAATTTACACCTTTATACAATCATTCTCGAGAGGCCTTTCTTACAGATCGTGAAGGACCTCTTTGATTATAATTCTAGGAAAGTATCATTTTGCACGGACAGTGAAAAGATACACATTGAGATGGCAAGAGGATGTAGCAGTCCTACATCCATATTGTCATTCACATTCGAGGACACCATCTTAGCATATGATTGTCAACACATATATGAGATGTGTTCTCTTGATCTTGAGAGTGTTTACTTGGATACCAAGATATCCTACACGAGGATTGGGTTGATCATATGGTACCTATTTCTTCATATGACTACTTACATACAAATATAGAGATCAACTGGAGGATAAATCAGTTACAACAGATATCTCAGTGCCACAGATTGAGAGTTCTTATATTACAGCACGAGAGTCATTTGATTACATTTCAGAGATCATGCGATCTATTCAGCATAGAGAGTCAAATGGTGTGACGGACACATTTATAGACACCTTGTATGGTCCAACTCCAGAGACAATTACAACATTAGAGAGACTATGCCACCTACATTTTTTACATACAGAGTCAGCTCTACTCGTCCAGCCAGGGATGGGTACACAGTCGCACACCAAATGATTACATACTACCCAGGTTGAGGCGATCTACTCTGTACAGGACTCATGACTACTTTTCCACTTCATTTTGTCATGTGTATAGATACCTGTGAGCCATTCATTTTCTGGAGTACAACACCACTTGTATATTCTTCTTAGATCCCAATCATCCCCATTTTTGCTCATCTCTATACTTAGGATACCAGATCCTAAGAATAGATGGAAACGATTGTCCATTATTTTTCATTTTTCGTATTTTATTTTTTTTACTTTTCTTTTGATTTTCCTTTCTTTTACACAAATCACTCATCCCTAATTTTTGGCCCCATTCTTTTCTATATTTAGGATGTCTTATCCTAAGTAAAGGTAGACTGAGTGATTTCATTGATTTTATTTCAGCTTCTTTCTCTATTTTATTTTTATATTATTTTCTCTCAACCACGTCTTTTTTGTCTTCCCCTATACTTATGATTACAGATTGGAAGTATAGGGGGCGATGACTGACCTCTATTCTTTTTTATTCTTTTTCACCCACTTTTACATAACATGAGTTATGTCCTCTTTTTTCTCTTTTTGTTACTATGATGACATAGCACAATCTAAGTATAGGGGTGTGTATATATATTCTATAATATACTTTTATCCGTAACTTACAATTTTATGTTTTTTCTATATGTATAAAATCCATAAAAAGTTTGAAAAGGTTAAATTTATTTAAAATATATTTGTCAAATATTTGTAAAAGCCTTATAAATAAGTAAAATATATGTAAAATTCTCTTTTAAAACTTAAATAAATTTTGTATTTAAAATGTGTGTTTAAAGTGTATAATATTTAATTAAGCTCATATTTACTAAAATATGTAAAAAAACTTAATATTTACAATCTTTGTATATAAAAGTTTGTAAAATACATTAGTTATTTAATACAAAAAAATATTGGTAACTTATCATGTAAATTCTTGTAAAATATGATTGTTTATAAAAATTGAAAAATCCATAAAGAATAGAAAATTCTTAAATTCATAAAAATTACAAAATCTCAAAAATCTATATAAATAAATAAAATTCACAGAAAAAAATTACTTCATAAAACATTGTTGTATTTACATTAGTATTTTTCAGAATAAGTTTGATTTCTCAAACTAAAGATTGATAATAGTCTAAAGGTAGATCTTGATTATGGCCTTTGACTTTCATTATAAGGAGCCTAATTAGGAACTGGAATTTAGACTCTTAAGGTCTTTGACTAAAATCCTTGGGTTCCATGAGACCATGTTTGGACTTCAAATTAAACTTGCCTAAGTAGAATACTTGATGTCATCCGTTTAACTCATCAATAGTGGACCAATTTTGGAGACATGCACTCTGCACTTAGATCGACTTGCATGGGGTTGCAAAGGGTAGTTCATTTTAGTGGTGCATTTTCACCCTTTTCTAATGTCACGAATGTCAAAAAATGGAAGTTGTGGAGTTGAAATAAAGCTTCGGATGAGGGAAGGATCTGTTGGCACCCCAAAAAATGGATAGAAGAAAAGACGTTATATCTCTCGGGGCACAAAACGATGAATGCAGTGCAAGCAACACTACAAATTATACCAAAAAGAAGCCAACAACGAAATACAAATATGACCACAATAGTCCAAGCTTCCAAAAAGCATGCACATGTTAGTGGGGACTTGACTACACTTGATAAGCTTCACAAGGAGATGTGACTACACTGGTCAGACTCCAGTTCTTTTCACATTCTTCTACCTTCTCTCTATTCTATTGTGGACACAACAAGAGCTGAACTTTGAAAGAAATACCCCCCTCCTCAAGAAAAGAGTAGCTGGATGAGGAACCAATGGGAGTCTATTATTGAGATGGACAGTTTCTTCGCTTCTTTAAAATGAAGAGTTAACACAATTCACACACAATACAAATTGAATTCATGGTTGAAAGAGTTAATGATATGTTTAAGTGAATCTGAGTTGGCTGTTGAGATGAACCTGAATAAGAATTTGTTGAACTTGAGGATGGTTGAGACTAAAATCCTACTCCTAGTTAAGACTCCGACAAAATTCTTGTTTAAAGCCCAACCAAGATCTATCCTTTATATGTTCTCATGAATTATTTAGGAAAACAAATTCATTATATTTTTTCCTTAAGTGCTTACTAAGGGACTATCAAAGTTTAAGTATGAGGGGGTTGATGAATCCATGATTCATTTATTTTTCTGTCGTATTTTGTCTAAAAACCCTCAATAAATACATGTAAATATGCATTATCACATCTTTTATAAAATGTCATTCATAAAAAATACATTTTTATACATTTAAAACATGTAAATAAATAAAAGAAGAAAAAGAAAGAAGAAAAGAAAGGCAGACTGTTAATATATATATCGTACAGGATGGCTAATTAAATATAAATATAGTTGTAAGATATATTTATATAACATAATCCTCGAGACCAAGTCAACATGGCTTAATTGACAAACAATATGTAGGGGGGGATAAGGAATAAAATATAAAAATAACAAGCAATGCACATCATACACTAATTCCTATTTATTCATTATTTGTCAAAACTTCAACCATTTTTAATTAATTCCTTTTTATATATTTTTCATCATACTCTTCTCCTGTATGTTTATAAAATGTATATAAAAATAATGAAAATCATAAAAAAAAATCCAACCTGTATATAAGCCATGAAATCTGGTTTTCAAATTTTCAATTTCTCAACTTACAAACCTCATAAGTTCTTCATACGAACTCCAATTTCACTCTACTCACCTTTAAAGTTCATAGAATAATATTATCTAATTAATGAATGTGAATTAAAAAAAGAATCCATTTGCAAAAATTCTGTTTTGGGACCTAATGAAAAATGAATTCCGGGGCTATTTATTTTATTATGTACATACTATTCATAATATCATTGATTTTACAATTTCAATTAATTTCTTGATCTTATAGTTTATCTATAAAAATTATAAATTAAAAATTTTATTTAATATTTTAAATAAATCAAAAACTTTAAAAATAGATGAAATTGAATTGTATACCAAATATATGTATTTATTAATATATATTAATCAAAATCCATAAAAATTACCTGCCAAATTATATATTATATTAATAAATAAAATATACAAATAATCTATTATTTATTAAAATATTGAATTAAAAATGAATAAGCTATTTAGTAAGTATACTATATATATTTATTAATATTATATTTATAAATCATAAAATATACATATTTTTACATAAAATTATATCATAATTTAGATAATTGATTATTTACATTTTTCTTCTTTATACATTTTTAAAATAATGTCATTTAGTATTTAATATCTAATTAATAAAGTATTTAATTTATGGGACAATGTGGTGTTGACACGTGTTAGCGCCAGAACCTATCTTCTCAAGAACACCAATTTGTTTCTTGTTCCAACAACTCCAGTTCAACCATTTTTTCCATGCTTCATTGCTAACCTAATCTCCAATCCACTCTATTGATCTTACTCTCCTAATAATCTACTTACAATCCTACCATTCTATCACCCTTCATCTTTCATTCTTTGACCTATTTAATTCATTAAAGTTGGCTCGAGCCAACCAAATCTCCAAAATTATTCCAGAACAAAATGACGGATGATCCATCTTCCTAGCCTCGTAGCTCTGTCATCAGCGGTGAAAGCACCAAGGTGGTGCTCCTACGTGGAAGAAGGGCCATCGAAGGAGGATCCAAGGTGGTGTCCTCCTTGTATCATCATTGTGTATGGTGTTAAGCTTCGATGAACACCGACTATCAAACATTAACCCAAGGGTCATACACCCTTTCTTACCAGGTATTCATCCACTCCCTTTTCTATCTCCTCAAAATTCCCATCCAATTATTTTTCTTAATTACTCCACTAGATTGCCTAAATAATTATCTATTGATTCCCATCGAAACCCCTTTTCAATTTGACCCAATTTCGTCCAAATTTGATCTGCAAATATCCCCATTTATGAACCTCTAGAGCTTTGCAAGAAACCCATCTTCTGGTTGATTCTCCTTGAATAGAGCAAGCAAATAATTTTGCAGGTTATCAACAACATCCGGAGCAAGCTAACACTATTGACCAAGGTTGATTTGCAACTAAATTCAAGCGTCAAAAGTCAACACCTAGAGAGATATTTGAAACCCTAGCAGACCTTTAGTTTCCACGTAGTTGTCTTTCGTCACCTTTAGCCAGCTGCAAGTGAGCTCGAAGGGGAAGGTGTACCCATATGGCCCTGTAAGAGGTCTGTCGTACCACAACTATAGTCGATGCTCGATCAGATCGGAGATCCTCTACCGCCGCTTGAATATTAGGGAAGAACATTGAAGAACACTTGAGTAGTAAGTGGACGATGCCTGGAAAGCATGGACGGTTGTGATCTCACCTTCACGTCTAATCGCAGTCATTGATGCGTGAACTAGTGTGAATTTTGCAGAGGTGCCCAACATATTTTTCAGAATTCCAACAACCTAGAAGATTTTGTATTATTGCATTTAGGTCCCCTTGTGGGGAGCTAAGTGTAAAAGCGAAACATTTTTCTTACACCTAGGTCCCTAACTAGGGACCTAATTGAAATTATTTGAGTATTTTGTTCGGCTTTCTTTTATAGTTGTTCCCATGAACTGTAGGACTACTTTAGATGCATTCTTGGTATTTTTTTCTTGATTTTCTAGGGTAAATACACAACTAACCTAGTTTTATTTTGAACCAAGTTTTAAAGGATTTTATTACGTTTTAATTGAGATTTTCTTCTTCACACTTCAACTCTATCTTTAGTTTGTTTTGATTGTTCTTCGAGCCTGTTGCTCAATTATTCTTCAGTGATCTACCTATATATATCACACTATATTAAATATGGCACACATATACTATATTTTAGATTACTTGATTGAAAATTTATCACTATGAAAAGTTAATAAAAATTGATAAGATTAAAAATAAATAAAACTAAAAAAACTAAAACCACAAGAAGATTCCTTTGAGAAGAAATAAAAAATCACCAAAATATTTTCTTCCTCAAAATCAAAGTGTGATTTTTTGCTTCTTTATATTCGACCCAGGAACACTTTCCTAGATAAATAAATAGTGAAACAATAGAATATGAGAGAGTTTCTTATGCACTTTCTCTACTTCTCTCTCCTATTTATTGATTTTATTTGATTAATCGAGACACTCTCTATCATTCTCTATAACCGACACTTCTTATGCCCGAGTCAGGCCCTGTTATCACCAACTCATCCGGGTAATGGTTAACTTGTTCCATCTCTATATTATATGCAATATAGAGTATACTAAGCAAGTCCATAATCTAGTTCAAGGCGATGGACTGTACAGAAAATTCAGGCTCAAAAGCATGTTCATGGCTCTCTGATCTCTCCTACCTAGAAGTGTGTGGAGGCTATGAAGGATATGGATATGGAGATCATTGGCATGTAAACTATGATTTGATTCTAGTAAGGAACTGAAGGATGGTGAACTGATCTTTGATATGAAGGATGGTGAGACTGGTGCTACACAAACTGACCTCGGTGCTGAAAATATGGACATCCATGCTGTTGGTGCAACTGTTGCGGTGTATGGCGGATGCTCTATGGTGTAGACTTATAAGTAATTGGAGCGTGCCATATGCCATTGATCTCAAAAGTGGGAGGTACATCAACATCATCTGCTATAGATGAACTGATCTGGCTCTGACTGGTTGTGGATGAATCCTCAGGCCAAGATAACTGTGGAGTGTCAGTAGAACATCTTGCCTCACCCTGTACAAAGTGTACCTGACAGGTGGGAGGAGTGGGTAAATCTCTCTGTGTCTGTTGAAATGAAGGTGGTTGCTAGCTCTGTCTCTTAATATCCTCCACCATATTTGCTAGATAACTCATCTATTTAGGTAACGCAGAAAATGTCTCTAACTCTAGCAGCTTCTGTAAATCCTGGACTTGCTTCTAGATCACATCTACAACTGAAAGCTTCTCACCAATATAACAAATGTATGTAGATCGTGAATTAGACTCATCTATGTTATTCACCTTCTGATCATCTTTATGATGTGGTGGCTGCTGGGTGGTCTTCTGGTATGCCCAAGTGGAATCGACAACTCTTACGTTCTTAGTCATCCCTTCATAGAAGGCCCAAATTGACTCGGCATCCCTATTCAGATAATTCCCTCATATGAGGTATCGAACAACCCCCAAATATCGGCATGAAGTTCTCCAAAGAAATTATGGACTAGCACTTTCAATGCTATCTCATGATTAGGGTACTTCTCAAACATATCTTTGAATCGCTCCCGTGACTCATGGAACGACTCATGGGAGTGTTGCATGAAGTTTTATAGATGGCTCATCGTCACGTTTGTTCTCCAAAGAGGTTAATATTTATGTAGTAATGTGGACTTTAGATCATCCCAAGTCAAAATCTCCCTCCCCATATGATTCATCGTATAGAGCACCTTATCTGCTAAGGCGAAGGGGAAGGCTTTAAGATGTATAGACTCATTCATAACATTCGGATAGCAAGTCGTACCACTAATCATCTTAAACTATTAAAGAAAGGTAAATAGCTTCTATGTCATGTTCTCATAAAATTAAGAAATAATGAAATGAAAGATGGCTTCAAATCGTGTAGACCTTGATTCGGTGGCAACCGAATCCAGTGATGTAACGTACTTGCCAGGGTCGTACTCATCACGTAATGTGGCCATGGGAACTACTAAAACTGGTGGGTTCCCTCCTCTAGCTCTCAAAGTAGCAATCTCAGCTCTTACTCCTCCTGGACTTTATATTGTTGTGAAGCTATACAATCATTTTTTGCAGCATCTCTAGGATCACTGTAGTCACATCTGATCTGGTGTCATGTCTATTGTCAGCCATTCTCTCATCAAACTGTCTCTCCTCAATCGGTGCCTTTCCTCTCACCATGGTACCAGTCAACTGCTTCAGAAAGGAAAAAACCTTATAAGAAATCGGTGAAAATGTGCGGGAGAAGAAATGTTGAGGAGAGGGCCATCACAACTAAAGGGATGGGAGGCGAGGGAGTATGGGTCTGACTCGCCTTGTAACTAGGTGAAACTGACTTGGGAAGAGGGACATCCTGAGTCTGTGAAGAGGTACGCATCACGATAGAAGATCGACGGCTTGTGAAGTCCGAGCATAAAGACCGTCGACACATCATCTTCGTTGCCAATCGATTATGAAACAGGAACACGATATAAAAACAAGAGATATATGGAAGGTGTGTACGACACGGTTGCAAACGTACACTGCAAACAAACACAATAGCAAACCAACAATTCACCAACTTCACATAGTGGTGATCGTAAGAGTTCGACCATTTATATTTTTAGTTTTAGTTAGGTGATGCAACCAATTATTTATAACAGACTCAAGGTACATCTTCACATTCTCCCCCAAATAATGGAATCATATGTCCATACTAACGAGTTATATCATACCCAAAGGACAATGAGAAGCGGAGTACACCAAAATGACTTTCTATGATCAAAGGTAAGTGCTAGTAGTTACAACCATGTACCAAAAGTGATGAACGAGTCTTAAGGCACAAGTGCACGGATTTTTGGCTCTAGTTATTAAGGCTACATCCCCACCCACTTAGTCTGGAGGTAAGTACATGCAATGATGAACGGATTGCTCTCCCAAAGCAACTAAGTCCGATTAATTTTTTTGTTTAAGTTTCAAAAGAAAATATATTTTAGGGTTTTCACTTTTTTTATTTTCAACAATACTAATGGGAAGTCAGTTTTCAATTATTAGCAAAAAATATGTCGCACTGAGGGAGAATCACATAATGCAACAAAAAATCATGATGCATGCGAAGATAGAAATCACACCTGGCTCTAGCACTCTAGATGAAAGTGATCTGTGTAGAAATGTAAACCGAATTCTAATGCAAGCAATAGCTGATAAAGCTGAACCTTAAACAAATAGCTCTAGCATATGAATGAATTGATTTTAAAATAGTTTGATTTTTATGCTTAAGTGTAGATTAAAGTAGTGGGTTCTATTTTAATCATCTAATCAAGCATAAATACACCCCTAAGCTCTATGAAATTACGAGAATCTAAGAAAAAAAGGGAAAACTGGAAACCAAAGTGAAGTCCCCCAACTGCACCAACACTTGACAAAGCAAATCCAAAGAAGAAGTGTCAAAGCTCGTGTACAAATCTAGATGTCCTTAAAGGACCCCTTTCTATAAAAAGAAAAATAGGCTAGTGTCGCTTCCTCTCTCACAAAAATTGAAAAATGTGCAAAGGCCCTGAACTTCCAAAGATAAACATGTCTCTAAAAAAATTGGCAGACTCACGTTGCTCATAGACCACTAGGTCATAGAGAAAGAGCCCGATCTATGATCTCTAAACTGACTCATCTTCCGAAAAACTGGTTGATCCTACAGGGCCCACCCACCACACATCACTTACAAAAATAATAAAAGAAAACAAAAAAATAAACAGAAAGAGAAAACCAGAAATAAAAAAATCAAAAAAGATAAAAAAATCTATAAAACCGAGAAAACAAGAGAAAAGCAAACTGATAAAACTAAAGAATTCGAGAAAAAACAACAAGAAAGAACAATCACAAAAATATCTCAAAAAACTAAGAATGACTACACCTCCTCGGCAACGTCGCCACTTTGATGAGTGCTCTTCTCTTCGTGGCTAATTTAAAGATATCGGTTGTAGTATCTGTGAAAGAGAAGAGCTTATTGATCGAAAAAAGTTCAAAGAATTGAGAGATAGTATTAAATATGATTAAAATAATAGAAGTCTCTCTCTATCTATGTTAACTAATTGTAAAACAGGTAAATGTCCCGAGCTCGAACATAAGGAGGAAGAAATAATACTAGGATTTTCGAGATTGAATATTTTTGTGATTTCGTTTATACTTCAAAAAGATCCTGTTTTTTAGTTTTAGTTTTTTTATTGATTTTATTGAGTTTATGTTTTTTTGGAAATTTTTATTTTATTTTATTTTGTAATTTTTATTTGACTTTCATAAATGATTAATTTGAGAAAAATAGTGGTACTATATGATAGGTGGAATATTAGATAATACTATTTTAATAGAGTGGAAAAGAAAGGAAAAGAAAATATTTTTTTAAAGGTGGAAATATATTTTGCAAACAAGTTACTATATAGTAGATTGATGATATATAATAGATGATACTATATAGTAGAGCATTGATGAAAAGAAAAGAAATGAAAATCGAGCCACGTGCACGAAGAAAGACATAAAAGAAACTCAAATGGAGATGAATTTCGACAGATCAAAATGCAACGATAAAGCGATGAAAATAAATAAAAAATAAAAAAAATCTCGCTATGGTAGTTGGGTTATTACCCTCGAAAAATCAACTCAAAATACTGTCTAAAATAGGTCCAAATGTACCCTATATTATAAGAGTAGAAATGCAATGAAATATAAAAGTCTTTATGCAAAGAAGTCCTTGCTTAGGGGGAAAATGAAACTGAAATGAAGCTAATTTGCAATTAGGTCCCTATATAGGGACCTATAACTAAAATAGGGTTGGTGCTCTGGAATTTCTAAACGGTTGGATCTCTTTATGCCTCTTCAGAATGAATGATTGGGATTATGTCGTGCGATGTGATCTTGATCGTTGATGGGGGACATGTGTCACACGCCTCTACCATGGTGTTCTTGATAGTTCTTCCCAAATTCCAAGAGGGCGGGAGCGACATTTTCATTTATATTGACTCCGGTGAAGGTAGTGGCTCGCGACAACTGTTGGATTGATCGGAGAGCTCGAAGGTAGGGAGAGAAGGGATGCCTGATGAATCTGCATTTCGTCATCTTTATTCATTTATTCTAGCTTAAAATCCCTTATAAACACATGTAAATACCATTACAACCATTCTTTAACTAACCCTAATTCTTGTTTTAATATTGTACATTAATCACTATTTTAACCTACAATAAATAAATAAAGGAAAAATTAGGAAAATAAGAACCATATATATATGTCATAGATACACGTTGACTCAGACCCCGAGAGAAGGTTAAGACTTGACCTGATCGACAAGGTACAAAGTAGGGGGGCATAAGGCCCAAAATACAAAAAAATCCATAAATTCATGTATCACTTTTGTATATTCATCATATGTATACTATTGTCTGTAGTACATATTTTTTTCTTTAATTTATATATCACCAAATTATTTTTAAATAAAAATGATTTATTATTCATATTTGTGCATAAAACAATTTTGTAAATAATAAAATAATTGCAATAAAAATCATTGTACATTGTGTCATTATAACACTCTCAAAAAGCCACAAAGCTCAGCTTGGAAGGTCAATATTTTCTCCAGCAAAACTCAAATTAATTAAAATCTCTTTCATGTACTCCAAATTAAATAATCTTTAAATTGGAGGTGGTTTCATAAAGATCAGAGTTAAGGTGTGAAATGTGACTAATATGGGTACTATTGTATATAATATCTATGTATACTATGTACATTATTAAATTATTTATTTTCATGAACATATTTGTAAATATTGTATTTTTTATTAATTGTAATTATTGTATTTGACTTATATAAATATAAATTAAAATCTCAAAATCAAAAATCAAAACAATCTTGTAAATATTGTATAGGTATCATTATGTATATATTGTCCATATGGATATTAATTTAACCTAATAAATTAATTTGTAAAAATCGAGCAAAAATATAAATAAACCCTTGTAAAATATTTTAAATTAATAAATTATTATATTATGTATATATTTGTATAAATAATTAAATTAATTATCAAATCCATGTATATATAGGTATACATAACCATAAATAACAACTTGTATTAATTTTAACCCTTGTGAATAACTTATTTAATTAATTAAAAATCACGTAAATTAACTTTATTTTATCTGAACATTTTTATATATTATTTAGTTATTTAAATTCATTTTTCATTTTCCATTCATTTATTTATATTTTTACTGTTTTTTTATCGTCTAACCTATTTTGGCTTCTTCTTGTGTGTGTCCTGATTGCTCGACCCAGGTTTGTTGACCCGGGTCAAATGCCTGGTCCCTTCTTGATTATCGCTAACTCGTGTACCTCCCTCTCTTTGCCCATTTTTCCCACGCACATTGAGCACTAATTGGCCCTGCTTTCTTCTCCAATCTTTTAGCCCATTCATTCTTCTCCATCGCCAGCCATTCATACCACATTTCATGCTCTGATCCACTCGTGCTTCGAATTTCAAAACTGGCCAATGTTATGTCTATAAATATTTCGAAACCTTCCTTCGCTGACAATTTGATCCATTTCTCTTATGATTTTACGCCTGAAGTTGGTTCCTGGATGATGGAAGGTGACAACGACCCGTCTCTACTGCTAGGAGTCCATAAAAGTTCTTAAGATTCATTATCCATCACATGGATGGAACCCTCCGCCGTCGCGTTTTGACTCTCCGCTAGCAACAACGGATCGAGGTTGGTCTTATTCATCATTCCACTGTATAGTAATTTAGCATAGGGTGAGTTTAATTTTTGCCTTTTGTTTCAGTAATATTAATTTTGATTCCAGTAGAATAGTCCACTACCTTCTTCCTCTCATTTGCAAGATCAGAGGCATTCTGATCACCTATGAACCACACCAACTATGCTATCACATCTGCCCGACTTCTCCATCTCTTATACAGACTGGAAAACTTCAGTTGCTCCAGATTTGAGGATTGATTTCCTCTCCGATCACCCTCACTGGAAATCCCCAGTCCTTCACCATTTACAAAATTTTTGACCTAATCCTTTGGTCAGAGGTTCCTCTGAGCGTAAGCTTGACATTGCAGGGTCAACGAAAACAACAACAGTAGCGAATCGGAAGTTGGAGGCCCACTTGGAGTAAAATACTTTTTAACTTCTAGATTTTCATGTCAACATGGCCATCAGATTGATAGAGCTTCATTGCAGGAAGCCATAGCACCTATCAGAAGTCGATTCATGCGGAGATCGACTGAGATGTCCTTGATCACACGTCATTAGAGTTTTCCTTCAATACCATTCTTCTATAGGTCTCTTCATCCGCACAATCAAGAACACCATGCCAGATTTCATAACAGTCGTTCAATTTTGCCTAATTCCATGTTGTTGATCAGATTCTCCAGAAAGGATCCAAACCATTGAACCATGATTTATTTTCAGACGTTGGATCAGAGCTCAACATACCATCCATCCATCTAATGTGCAACATGGTTTAAGGGTACTTTTGCACCTACATCCTTGTATTTATTTTAATTTCAAATAAGTTATGTAAGGATACGTGTCTGTTTGTCTTTTATTGGACATTTGCACTATTTTCCTTGGTTATTATTTTATTTGCATTCAACTCTTGTTTTAACTTCAAAGTGTGACTTTCACGTGATAATTGTGTTATTTTCAATAAAAAGTCTGCATTTTTATGTTATTGTATTGACCTTGAAAACAAACAAAAAATCATTCTGGTCCATTCCGGCAATGCTCATGTCTGCGCACGAAGATTTTTAGACATTTTACTTATTTTTTCCAGGACTTTTTTTATGTGTTAACATTTAGTCCTCAAACTATAAATAATTTTACATATACCCCAATGCATCTGCATTTATTTTTCATGTTAAAAATTAAATAAAAATTAGTTAAACATTTTAAAAACTACGTAAAAATCATGGTAGCCATCTTTTAAGTATATCTTTCATTCATACTTTTTATTTTTCATTTTAATCCGCTTTATTATTTTTAGTAATTCAAAATCTCCATAAAAATTCCTTGTTTACATTCAAAAATAAGTAAAAATATAAAACTATTGCAAAAAAACTAAAAAAACTTGATAGGTTATTTTCATCTCTTTTAATTTCTGCACCATTTTCACATTTTTATTCCTCATAAAAAGCACAAAACATTTAAAAACCTAAAAAATCATATAAATTCATATAAAATACCAAAAGAAATATGAAAGACCATTCTGAAAAATATAAAAAGTCCTCTTTCTTTTGAGTATATTTCATCAAGTTTTGATTTCATTTGTTATTTTAATAATTCAAAAACATTTGCATTTCTTTATGTTTTTATTTTTTTGTTTTTATTTAAAAGACTTAAAAATTTTAAAAATTCTGGAAAAATCACAAAAAATTAAAAATTTTCATAAAACCAAGAATAATTTTATTTGAATTTTTATATATTTTTTCCAATTTATAAAATCCAAAAGATGCCTATTTATTTCCTTTTTATTTATTTCCTTCATTTATTGTTTTAAAAATAGAAAATCATTTGCAAAATTAAATCATAAAAATACAAAATAAAAAAACCAAATAAAAATATAAAATTAAATTCCCATAAAATATAATAAGCAAAAACACAAAAACCAAGAGTAATGTTGATAAAAGTTCCTTTTTTATTTCGTTGAATATTTCACTGTTTTAATAACCCTCGGGATTATTGTAGCCTCCTTGAGTTCGATCGTGTATGTAATATAGGTAAATAAATAATAGTTCTTATGCTTACATTCTTTTTATTGTTTGTTGGCTTGAGCTGCGAAGAAATAAAAGTAATTTTGTTGAGGGATTTTTAGGGTTGCAATGACATTTCAAATAATTCATTAATTTAAAAACCACTGAGAACTCCTAGCTCAACAAATAGTGTCATTACCGAGGACGCATAACGAGGGCAGTTAGGTTTTTCTCTTGACCTATTATTCCTCATATACTTGTTTATCCTTATTTTATTTTCACTATATTTTTCTGACACTCACTTCATTGTGCATATTGTTGTCACATATTCTTTGTCTATATCTTTGGTCAATTATTTCATTCATTTATTATGCCTTTATTTTTGTGTGTGTGTATTGTGGATTTGCATCTTGTTGAGGAGTAAGCACTCATCTTAAATACCACATGTTGTGAGGGAGCTAATACATTGCTTGCAGGATCCGATTTATCGGACACTGAAAGCTCCCCGAGATTGGACTTCGGGATTCATTTGAGATCATTTTCACTAGCTCTTCTCGATTTGATCCATATCCTCCTTTTTGTTTACCTGTCTATATTTCTTGTATTTATTTCATATCACTTTTGCTCATAATTTCAAACTTCTGTTTGTTACATCATCTTGTGTTTCCTCTTTATTGCGGGGGCCCAACGAGCAAGGGCATCATCTTGTGTTTTCTGTCTTTTATGTGCATATCACCCGGCATGTAGAGTGCTAGAGACAAGGTACGCATCCTCTATCTCCTGCATGTGTCATTGATTTTCTCGTGCATTATCTTTCTAAATTTCTTCCTCATTTTTACTCACATAATATCAAAAGGAAATTGAAAAATACGGTAGATGATTTGTTTGAAAAGGTCCAAAAAAGGTGATAATTGTATAAAATTGGGACTGCTAAAGAAAACTCAACCCTAAAAATAAGCGTAAGGAAAAAAACATTGTTTTTGGGAGAGTAACCCCCTCATTGTTTGCAGGTACTTACCTCCAAATAGAGTGGAAGAGGATGCGGCCATAAGGATAGAGCCCAAATCCCGGGACTTGTGCCTTAAGTACATGTTTATCACTTTTCAGTGTGTGATTGCAATTATAAGCACTTGCCTCCAACCATAGAAAATCTCTTTGTTTTGCTTAGCATCCTATCTTCCCTAGGTCCTAATATTGAGCTCGACATCCTGGGAAGATGATACCACAATTTGGAGAGGTTTGAGGATGTACACTTGGCGATACCGGTGACTCACCTTGTGTGTTTGATAGTAAGCAACACCTTGTAGATTCACTAAACTTAAAATTGAAATGATAAAAGATCGAACTCTTACAGTCTCCACTTGTGTCAAGTTGGTGAATCGGGAGTTTCTATTGTGTTTGTTTGATTAGTGTAAAGATCTTTCATGCCCTTCATGCCTTTTCTTCATTATCTTCTTGTATTGACCTTCGTGTTCTCGCATTTTTTCCTCTTGATATCGAAGATGTCAGATTGGTGCATTTTTCATTCAGACTTTATGAACTTCTTTCACACTCTGATTCAGTCATCTTTTATTCAAAAAAACTCACTTCCCGAGCATTCCTCTTTCTCCACTTCTCCATTCACCTCATCGGTTGTTCAAGATTAACTCTAATCTTGAACTATCATTTGAGACTCCCTTATTCTTGAGGACTAATCTAGTGTAGAATCCACTTGCAGAAATCGAGACAGTGTACTTGATGCCTTTGAAAGGCAAAGGTTCCATGGCTGAACAGAGCGAGATCAGTAGCACAATGTTAGACTCCATACATTCCTTTTAGGCATAGTTGACTGAACAGACTGACTTTCAAGATGGATCATCGATCTGAGGAACAATAGATAGGATAAGAGAGAGGAGGATAGAAATCCTGGAGGAGGTGGGAATGAGGGTAGATGGGATCCAACAAAATGGAGCCATTGCCGGGGAGGCATGGTGAAGGTAGTTAGGCTTTTATCTGACTTACTATTCTTGGTTGAAATTTATGTTTATATTTTTCTATACCTAATCATTGTTCCTATCGCTATGTCTAATCCATTTTTTACTTATATTTTTATACTTGTGTCTCTTAAACATTCTTTCTTTCCTCTTTAGCATTGGCCCATGGAGCGAAGGAGGCAATTCTAGGAGAGCCGAAGCACCCGAACGAAGCGGAGGTCGGGCGATCTTCACTGACCAGTAGGAGAGAGCACTGAGGAGGGCGGGGGCTGTTGAATAGTAGGAACTTTTAACATAGAATTTATTCTTCGAAAAAAATTATTGTAATTAATTTGTAAGTAATTTCGGCACTTGCCCTTTTTTCGTTTTCTTAGAGACACGTGGACACTATTATTCGAGGTCTGTTTCACCAAGCGTTAGTGCACTTGGGGGACCTCACCGTTGTTTTCTCGTTGTTTTTATTGCTTTTATTTTTATTTGTTTCTTACAGATTTGTGTTTTCTGACATTATTTTATTTTATTTTCTGTGAGTGAAGCCCCTAGATTTAGGTTTTATTTGGTTGAGCCAAGTAGGTATAAGGTCCAAAGCCCTAAAAGAATGTATGTTCCTATAGATTATTTGGACTTAGGCAAATAATAACTTGGTTCTTCTTGAATTGAAGTTACCGCTTAGGATGGTTCTTGCTTACATTTGCATATAGCATAGTTTCAATTTTATGCGCGGATCATGTTGCATTTAGAGTTCTGGAGTCAGGTATGCACCTCTATCTCTAGCATTTACATCTCATATTTTCTCGTGTATCGATTTTTTTTGTTTTCCTCCCTCTATTTTGTGGAGATAGGAATAAAGGAAATCGAAAACTACATTAGATGTGTTTTATTCAAAAATATCAAAAAAAGAAAAAAAATAGAAAATTAAACATTGGGACTTCTAATATCACTTAGACCCTTCAAATTAAACATAATTGATTCATATCATCGTCTAGGGAGAGCAATCCACCCATTATATTCGCATTTTATTTGCCACGTACACACTAAGGATTAGTGCCCCAATCCCAAGCCTTCCTATGTGTTTGTACAACTTCGTGTTTGATCGCTTAACTCTAAAATTGATAAGATAATTGCCCGAACCTTCATGATCTTCACATTGCGTTGAGTTGGTGAATTGGGGGCTTCTATTGTTTATTTGTGCTTGATGTTGAGTTAGTTACGATCTTTTCTTTCTAGATCATCAGCAGTCACATTCCCATTAATCCCTCCCTCCCACCCTAATCTGATTTAATTCCCCATCATGGCCATCAAGATGTCTTCCTTCAGAACACATTAGTCCTTTGGATGCAGCTCAGATATCTTCAATTTGGCAGAACATTGATCTCTTTGATCATGACCTAAATGTATATGAGATTGCATCTCCTGATCTATTGAACGACTTTTCTATGACTTCGAGAGAGAACCCGTTGTTTGAATATGATCATTTATTCTCTCCCTTGAATTGGCATGATTTTTCCCACCTCCCCGAGGGTTATATGTGGGCGGTTTGTTCTCTTTACTTAGTTTCACTCATTGGTTGTGCATCCAATCTGTCAGATAACAAGACCGAGTCTTCTGATTTTTCTGAGATTGATCTTTCTTCTCTCCTTGATGACTCTCGCAAGGATAATCTAACCCTTGAGTTATTCGATGTTATACATGATATCTCTCCATTACATGTATCGAACATCTTCTATCTTATTGAGTCTTATGATCTTGACCTTCCAAACTTTTCTGGACAGTGATTGGCATGGAGGATTCCATGACTGATCCTTCTTTCTCCACGTTCCATTTTTTCAGCTCAACACATTCACTTCGTTCTGACCTTGAGCTGAAGATCTCATTTGTGCTACCAGTTCCTGACTTGACTTTCTATTCTATTTACCTGGTAGCAGACACCCGCCTATTGCTCATATGGGCGTTACCATTCACACTGATGACCACATTGTTATTCTCACACCGAGACAACAGTGACAGTACGATATTTGCATTATTGATGCCATCTTGAACCTTGATACTTCAGTATCCTAGCCTTTGCACCCAGCTAAGGGCATAAACTCTAGCGCTTGTTGAGAGGCACCTCAACAATGCCTACCTTGTATATATGTTTCATTCTGGTTTGCTCCTTCCTTCTTCCATGTTATCGTTCACCTCTTGTCTGTATATGTGTGCTATACTTAGGATGTACTATATCCTAAGTATAGGGGGTGAGTGATTCAAGTTGTTCGTATTCGTCACGTTCTCATCATTTCTGTTATTTCTTATACTTAGGGATCATTTACACTAAGTATAGAGGACATGTTGATGTTCATATTTCTTTTGATCTCTCGCATGTCCTCCAACTTGTTGATTTCTATTCTCAGAACTATTCTACCCTAAGTATGGGGGGGGCAAGACGATTGAGTCTGTCAATTCTTTTCCTCAATTTTTCCTTTCATAGAGTCTTTGATACTTAGGAGTAGTTAATCCTATGTGTAGGAGGGATCACCGACTTCTATTTATTCTTTTAGTCATTGTTGTAGAGTGTTCTTTTCAATTTTCTATACTTGTCAGGAATTATGTCTTGCTTTGCATCTCGTTGATCACTATGAGGACATAGGTTAAGCTAAGTATGGGGGTGTCCTGTATATTGTATATATACTTTAGCCATAACTCATACTTTAAATGGCTACAAAAATGTGATTGTTTTTTGTATATTATTGGGATATGTATATAGATGTGTAAAATCTACGTGTTTGTGTGTGTATATACTTTGGTCACCTTCCATCTTTAAAAAAATAAAAAGAAACAAATTAAAAAAATAAAAGAGAAAAATTATGAAAAAAATTCTCTTATAAAAATAGTGTATAATCCATGTATATACTTTTATGTATTTTACTAACCCTTTTTCTCTTAAAAAAATTAAAAAAATGCTTTGTATATATTTCTTGCATTTGCATTTGTGTTTTTTAGAATAGTATTGACATCCAAACTGAGTATGAAATAAAATTGAAGAATGAAGCTTAGTTGGACCTTAATTCACTTAATTTCAGAGGAACCTTATAAGAACTGGAGTTAAGACTTTTCAGGTCCTGGCGACTTAATTCTTTGAGTCCATAAGACTATGTTCACATGTCCTCTTAAGTAGTCTAAGTAGAATATTTAACAACATATGCATGATTTTTCTAGACCATGACTTGTCTTGGATAAGCACTCTACATGTATCTCTTCATGGAGGAGGTAGTGAGGTGGTAGAATCTTTTAGCTTGGGGTAGCACACGGGTATATAACAACTAATGGGAATATCTGTCTTCCTCTAAGGAGTGTAGTGCATCTCAGTTGATCTAGTAGCATTGAGGTCTAAAGATAGGATGCTATGGGGTTGCAACAATAATTCAAAAGAGGGATAGTCTACTAGTTCAAGAGGAAAAACTCCATATGTACATGTTGCACCTTGTTTATATTTCAAAAAAACAAAAAAATTGCAAAATCTCCAAAAGTGGGCAGGCATGATTAAAAAGTAAAATGCATGTCGGAGTGTATATACAAGTATAAAAAAATAAGAAGAGCTTCAAAGTAAAATTTTTGTAAGCTTGCAACTAGATGACTTGGCTACACTGGTCATGCATCCAAGAATAGGTAGCTACACTGGTTACCGTCGATTCTTTTCTCCATCTCCTCTTCTTGAGCTGGTTGTGCTTCTACTTAGAAGGGAATTTCCCCTCTCCTCAAGGAAAGAGTTTCTACTTTTGAGATGGAGATCTATATTTAACTTACACCGTACGAGTAACGATTCATAGTCATAATAATTTGTGTATGTAGACTTGTTTTGATCTAACTGTTGAGGTGACCTGAATAGGAGTCTTATGGAACTTGAAGGATGTTAAGTTTTGAATCCATTTCTCATCAAGGTTCATCTACACTAATAATCCAAAGGTTTGACAGAGCTCCATACTACAGCTTTACGAAGATAAGTTTAATACTCAATATTGTCATAATTTCTTTATTTTTCCTTTCTTTGTATATTCTTCACTTATTCTTTCAAATAATTGTTTGCTAATGGACTAGCAAAGGTAAAGCATAGGGGGATGATGAATCCATATTTTATAATCTTTATTCATTTATATTAGGGTAAAGTCCCTCAAAAAACACGTGTATATATTATTAAATTCATATTCTTACTAACCTACATCTGTATGTAAATATTGTACAATTATTAGTATTTTAACCTAAAATAAATAAATAAATAGAGGGAAAAAAGAAAATAAAAGACTATATACATGTAATAGATATAGGCTGACCCAAACCCTGAGAGAAGGTCAAGACTTGACCTGATCGACCAGGAAAAGTAGGGGGAGACATGGTCTTTAATTAGAAAATCCAAAAAAATATTTTGTAAATACTTTTCATTCTTTATTTTTTTCTAAGTACATTTCTATAAAACTTACACTATTTTATTAATCTATAAATTGACCTCAAATTAAATAATTTTATTAACGGAATTGTAAATAAAAATGTTTTCTAAATAATAAAAATGCTTGTAAAATAAAATAATGTATATAATAGAAGTAACCACATTTGGAAAAAGTTGTAAAGCGATAATAGAAAGGTCAATTCCGACTCCATATAAACTCGAATTGAATCAAACTCACTTCCATCATATTCTAAATTAAATTAACTTTAAAATGGCAGTGGTTTCATAATTTTGGAGTTAGTTTGAAAGATGATTTTCAGTGGTTTTTTTTGCAATCTTACTATTGATTTATTATATTTATTTATTTATATTTTTTTATACATAATGAATTTTTAAATGATTGTAATTATTTTTTAAAAAATATTTAAATTAAAAATATATATAACATAAAATAACATAATTTCCTTATTTAAATATGAGTATAATCTACCATATGTATGTATTATATGTATATAATTAATTTCCTTAAATAACCACCACACAAAATTAAATAACTAACAATTATTATTTAAATTATCAAAATGACGAAAATGATTTATTTATTTATGTAAATAATATACCATAAGTATATCATTTAATTAATTCCTTAATTAACACACCATTAAGGTGGCTCTTTAAGTTATTGTTATTTATTATTAGTAATTTACAAAATTATTTTATTTAGTATTTTAATGAATTCAATTCTACCATTAACAACTTTCCCTTTTTTTCCTCTCCATTAATTCATTTTTTTGAATTTCAAAATTTTTTATTTATTTAGCACCTCTTCCTTCATTCCCATTTGCATGTGGTGAGAGGAGTCTAATCTCTAAGAGCAATGGTGTGGTAGAAAGGTGTCCAACCTCCGAGCCGTTCAGTGACAGCGAGGCGATCTTTGTCGAGGTCATCACATCATTCATCTGCTCCCACGATGAGATCTACATCCATTTTCTCTCTTTTAATTAGGTAATTTTAGGGTAAATTTTAGTTTCGATTTCGTTGTCAATTCAATTTTAGAGCATAGTTTCTCATCGTTAATCATTATTCTTCATTGATTTAATACCATCTGATTTCACATCCACCCCTTAATCCCTACACGTTCACATTCTACCTCACGCGAGCTATCTCCTCCGGCTGCGTATGGTGATCGAAGACACACCATCACTACCAACAAAACCCCCTCGCCAAGTGATTCTTATTTGATTTTTTCGACCGAGTTGTCATGTTCGAGTCGGTTTATACTAGATTTTATTGCCGGTACAACGATTTCAAAAAAAAATATATATCACATATTGTTTTATAAAAAAATAATCTTTGCCCAGTGTCGCTGCCGCTTAAGCCTCCTGCCGTCTCCGATCATCGCAGAGAGGATCTCCTCCGCCACTGCCATTATCACGTGAGGCTCGTCCTCATCCACCTCTTGGAGCCATACATGAACACCACCGCTCGAAGAAGCGTTGCCACAGCACCATCCTTCGACGTCATCGAAGAAGCGTTGCCACAGCATCACCTTGCCTGGAGCAGCTCCCACCGCCAACATCTTCCACGTTGGAGCATCTCCCACCATCGACCGCTACGAGTCGCCATCAACCTCGATCGCCCTTAGTTTATTTGACGTTGCTGCCCTTCAGATTGAGGGAAAGAGAAGAAGGGGCGGTGACCTGCCCCTGCTTTGAAACGAAGATGCCCCTCATTGAAAACCCTAATTTTATGGTCAAATATCAATAAAATCCCCATATTTCCAAATATTGCAATAAAGTCCCACCTCCACTCAAGCATGTGTGACACACACCCTTTCATTGGGAAATTTGCATTTTTTACCCTGCTTTTATTTATTGTTACTTTTTAATGCAAAAACATTAAACTAATGTGATTATATATATGTTTATCTAGACTTCAATTTGCATACATTTATTATTGGAATATATATTATTTATGCTCAATAAATTCTCCAAAAATCGGATTAAGTTCCTATTACATACCTCCTCATAGTATAATTTTCTCATTGCAATTTATTGACATTTTTTATTATTAAAAAAATAAAAAACGTTGCATTTTCACTATTTGAAATTAGAAAATTCATTAAAAAAACAAATATTGTGTCAAAAATTCTAAAAAACTTACCATAGTCTTCTATTTCTATATTTTATTTCTTATGCAAATCTCATGCAATAAATATTTTAAAGCCCTAAAAATTTGTAAAATACTTAAAATCTTATAAAAATCATATAAAGAAGTAGAAAATTCTAAAAAAACAATTTCACTTCCTATTTGTAGATAATTCTTTATAGTTTTTAGGAAAAATAAAAATCAATCTTCCTGTTCTTTTTCTTCCTGGATACGTTGGTCCCGGGTCTCGACCTATCCAAGAGATGCAAGAGTTGCTCATAGCTGGAGTTTGAGTCTTCTGTTTGATTAAGTGGGTGGTCAGAGACAACCAATCCTGCGTTTGAGATTTCTATTCCTGTGAAAGTCCTCGTAATTCAGTTTATCTACCTTTAACACCTAGGGTAGATAGGAACCGAAGAATCGTCCTTTTACTATATGCCAGCTATGAGATCAGGTCCCACATCTCCTCTTTCAATGAGGTCCTTTACCTGGGGATTGATTGACTGAAGCCGGATTTGGGATTAGGATCCTACTTCTTTCACTAGAAGAGGGGTTGATTAGGCAGGCTGATGGGATAGTACGTTTGGGGAGCGGGAAGCGAGAAAAAAGCTAGGATAGAAGACCAAGGGAAGGGGTTGGGTTATTGATGTCATATGGAAGATGGAAATAGTTACATATAAGGTGTTTTTTGAATTTGTTTAAATTATTAATTTACAACAAATGATATATATATATATATTTTTGTAATCATTTTTTTGAAATTCATGTCCTGTAATAAAATCAAATATACATCGACTCGAGCACGACGACGCAATCCAAAAAAATCAAATAAAAATTGGTGGGTGAGGGGGTTCTGTCAGTGGTGATGGATTGGAATCGTGTCTCCGACCATCGTATGTGGCCAAAGGGGATAGATTGTATAAGATAGAACATGAACGTGTAGGGATTAAGAGGTGGACGTGAAATAGGAATGGATCCAATCGATGAAGAATAATGATCAATAATGAGAAACTATGATCTAAATTGAAAATTGACAACAAAATCAAAACTAAATTAATCCTAAAATTAAATAATTAAAAGGCAATAAATGATTGTGGATCTCATACTGGGAGCGGATGAATGCCGTTATCGCCTCGTTGTCATCAGACGACTCAGAGGGTAGGCACCTTTCTACCACAAGTTTGCTCTTGAAGATTAGGCTCCTCCCACCAAATGATTAATCAAATGGGAATAAACGAAGAGGATCCAAATAAACAAAAAATGGATTTAAAAAAATGAATTAATTGAGAGGAAAAAAGGAAAGATGTTAGTGGTGGAATTGAATTAATGAAACTAATGAAAATAATAATAAATACCGATAACTTGAAATGCCACCTTAATGGCAAGTTAATTAAGGAATAACTTAAATATATACATATGGTATAGTATTTACGTAATTAAGTTAATAAATCATTTCATCAATTTATTAATTTAAAAAATAAATATTAGTTATTTAGGTTTTTGTGGTTGTTATTTGAGGAAATTAATTATATACATATAATATATGCATATGGTACATTATACACATAATTAAATAAGGAAACTATGTTATTTTACATTGTATATTATTTTATTTTTAAAAGTTATGAAAAAAATATTTATAATTATTTATACATTATGTATAAAAATAAATAAAAATCAATAAATACAATAAATCAGTGGTAAAATTACAAAAACTGCCCCAGAAAATTGTCCTTGAAACCGTAATGTAACCCCAAAAATTATGAAACTACTGCCATTTTAAAGTTAATTTAATTAAGAATACGATGGAAGTGAGTTTGATTAAATTTGAGTTCATATGGAGCCGGAATTTGTCTTTCATTTATCACTTTACGGCTTTTTTCGAATGTAATTGCTTTTATTATATACATGATTTTATTTTGCAAGCATTTTTATTATTTAGAAAAGATTTTTATTTGCAATGTCTGGTAAGAAAATTATTTAATTTGAGGTTAATTTATGTACAATAAAATAGTTCAAGTTTTATACAAATGTACACAAAAATTTCAAAATAAAAAATAAAAGTATTTACAAAATAATTTTTTGAATTTTCTGATTAAAGACCCTATCTCCCCCTAGTTTATTCCTAGTCAATCTGGTCAAGTCTTAACCTTCTCTCTGAAGGCTATGGAATTATCCTTAAGCGCATCACGGAAGCGTGATCGTCGTATCGGATACGATGAAGAACGACTAGTCGTACTAGTTATTCGGTGCAGCGAAATTTTAAAAAAATTTCGTATGATAAAACTACATGATCCAAGAACACTTCTTGAATCGTTTCATCTATAACCACAATAAGTATAAGGAATACCTCTTGAAGCGTGGTTGATCAAATCTCTAGGAGAATAGACGTCCTGTCTCAAGTCCGATCGTCGGTGAGACCGCTTGCGAGCGCGGGGATGAACCGTGTTGTCCTTGCAATCCAAGAAGATGATCCAATCACGGTTGCTCCTGATCTCGTCGTACGAGATCGAACATCTCCTTCGCGAGCGTAACACACCAAGAAGACAGAGAACCGAAGAACGTCGAAGCGGCGGCACGGTGGCGAAAGCGTCGACGAATCTCTCCTCTAGGATATGGTGGACGATCACCAAAATTAGAGGGAGAGAGGGATGTCGTGTATGAAGAAAAAGAGAGAGAGAGAGCTCCAAAATTGCATGTACTTATATATCATGGTATGCCTCTCTATATATAGGGTTTTGGGATCCATGGATCTCAATCCATGTGACATATAAAATCAATGGATGAGATTGATTTATGTCAATCCAAGGGTCAAGATTGTTGTTGATGAAACCAACAAATTTGGATTAAAATATATTTGACAAAATCAAATATAAATCAATCCCAAATTATACCAATAAATAAGGAGAGAATATACATGGAGATTACATCTCCATGTATAATCTAGAGGTGACGGCCACCCATTCCATATAGGAATAGGGTGTCGCACACCTCATTCCAAGTTGACAGCAATCTCATGGATTTCCACGAGATTGCATATCTGCTTGAAATTCTCCATTATTTATTTCCAACAAATTTTGTTGGGTTTTATTCTTCAAAAATAATTCACAATTATATTTGAGAATATTGCAATCTTGCCATTGAAAAATTGTGAATCATATTCACAACCCAAAACAATATACAATTTACACTTTCAATAAATTACACAATGTGTATCCAATACACATAATAACTAATCAACAAATATAAATTACATTTATCTCTCTCTAATACATTATAAATCACATTTATAATATATTATGAATAATTGAATATTTCTATCCACATTATTCTTATCCACAATAACTAAATCATATTTAATTATATTGGATAATTTCTTCACACATAAAAATGATTAAATCACATTTAATCATTAATTATTCATTGCTTAGATCTTATGGAATTATTCTCGAACCCTTCAAGAATATTGTGATCTCTCCGCAGATACTTGGAGATAAGGACATGGCGATTGTATTGTTCCACATATAGTGACTTGGATATTGAGATCATATCTCAAATCCAGATCGCGGGCCTCCCATAGATGCTTGATTAAATCAAGACCGCAAATCTAATCTTCTCATTGCATCTGAATCATATTCAGATCAATGTCCAACATTTGGACTAAGATCAGATTACTTCTCTACCAAGAGGAGTCACTAAAATCCAGACCCGTTTCATCACTCCTTAGGAATGGAAGCGTCATGGTTATACAATTGTTTATGATCACATCACCCTCAGGTATTCCCAATACCTGTACGTCCTGCATACTGGAAGACTCAGAATAAACCCGAAGTATTGGATCAACTTTATACTGTCGACTTCTTGGTTTTATGAGCAAGTTTCTCATTCGATCATTGGGATTCGGTATCGATCATATACTTTCCAAAAGCATATATCATACCTAGGTCTTGATCACATACTTTCCAAAAGTATATATCAAACCTACAAGCTTACAAAGCGAGACGACCATGCGCATGGAATTTGATTCTTCCCAATATCTCATGAGTGAGCTCATGCCTTCCGGTTCAGTAACTGAACCTGTATGATCCCTTTGAGAGATCGTATTACTCATAAGTCCTTATATGCACACCAGCGCGTCGGTGTATAGACCTTGGTTTGGTCATCAACCTATTGGTCTGCCAAATGTACATACTCAAACATATAGTAACACATCTGTCTCCGGTCAGAGGATGCATGCATGTATCGTGACAGCATACGATATAGGACTTTGGTTATCTCGATCTCGTTAAGTCAACTCTTTGACCTAACTAATCTGACACCTCCGAATCTCTATTCCTATGCAGAGGACCTGGATCAAGAGGTCGGTCAGATATTAGCCTTTAGAGATAAAGATTGTCATCTCCTACTCAGGCTGGAGATCATCTCTTAAGAATCTTTTGATGGTGCTTGATGAGTCCTCAATCTAACTCTTTAGATATTAATCCAAGCACAAGCCTCTATGATTCAATAGTTGAATCAATAGCTGTATGATTATTAAGATGGCCATGGTACATAACCCTAATTATACTAAGGGACCTATTATGTAAATTATTCATTCTTCATTTCAGATCAGGGAATGATATATGCAATAATATTTATTGCATAATGGCTCGTCGTGGGCTCACATGTCCAACAATCTCCCACTAGACCAAAGAGCCGTTAATGGGCTAATCATTTAAACCCACACTCATGTGACAATCATAGCCTATTTAGAAAATAGCTAGGTGAGCTGATCAGTCACTCTGTTCCCGCGAGACTATGCCAAGTCCTTTTATGGCACATGCATATCCCCAGTAACAGTGCTCGCATCCAATGCGAATGTTGCATCTTATGCAACCAATACTCAATCTAGTTAGTTATAGTGTCCTTGACACTACAGCTTAACAATTATCATAACCAGTATTTCCGTAATCCTTATAAGAATACCCTTATTCCTGGAGATCACTATCTCTTAAGGTATCCATAGTTAAGACTTTCTAGATCTCTATATATAAAGTCTTAAGTTTTTGAAGATAGGACTTTGATATCACTATCTCAAAAATCTTGTCATCAATGAAGATTTTATTATTACTGCAACCAACTGTTTTATTTCCATAGTAGGATTAGTAACAGTTTACTATTCCACTGCATTGTAGCCATCTGGCTTTTATACGCATCTAGTACACACCCGGCTTCTCAGAACTGATGACCAAGGACAAGTAGTTCTAGCATTCACTTCCTCAACTCTTTGAGGTGCTATCCCTTTAGACAGGTCAGTACCATATCTTAAGGGATGGAAGCCTTTCCTGGAATTTTCCATAAAATGGAATATGTCCAAGATGTACTATTAATGTGACAGTCCCAATACCCTCTTCTCTTTGCTCCTGAACAACTTCAGAACTAAGATCCAAGAAGTATCCTTGAGATCATATCTCAAGTTACGAAACAAACAGATAATAAAACACTTATTATTATCCTTATATCATTTTAAATGATTAGGATATCATCTTCATTTAGCATGATGAACACAAAGGCACTCCCACTAAGCTTCACATGGCTCATCACGATTCTGTCTGAAATCATAACATTTATAAATCATCAAATCTTATGGTCCAACTTCAAGAATCTTATTTGAGCCCATAGATGGATTCCTTAGCTTGCGCACCTTGATTTCCTCAACATGAAGTCCTGGGGCTACTTTATGTGAATATCCTCAGAAAGGTATTCATAGAGGAATGCAATATTGACTTACATCTTGAAGATGCAATAGTCAAGTTGTGTAGCTAAGGCTAGCAATATTTTGATGGTTTTAAGCATGGTCACCGAAGAGCAAGTCTCATCGCAAGCAATGTCTTCTCTTCGGTGTGAAAATCATGGCTACGAACCGTGCTTTGAAGGTCTCTACCTTCTCATCAGGTTCCCTTTCTCTTGAAGATCCATTTACACCTTTATAGGTCTTACCCATATAGGTGGATCCTCGAGGGTCCATATACAACACTTGTATATGAAGTCTACTTTAGACTTTATTGCTAACATCCATCTTTCCATGTTATGATCCTCAGGAATTTCATCACATGAAATCCGGTCATTGTCAGATATCTCTGACACATGGAATCCATCCTTAAACTCATTTGAAGAGGTATTATTGTTTCATCTTTAATTGTCCTTTTAGTTTCCAATTTCAGGAGCCTCATTATCTTCTCAATATTAACTGAGTTCCTACACTTCATTTTCATCTTGATTCTCAAGAGTCTCAACCTCTAAGAATCATATTCTTAGAGATGAGATCTTTTAAGAATCTCAAGGTCATAAAGTAGGTATCCAATACCGTCCTTTATTTTCCTAATGAAGTAGCACTCTCTAGTGCTCAATTCCAGCTTACTTGCATGGAATCTTGTTAAGGATATATATATTGTAGTGTCTACTACACATATATACCTGAAACTAAGGGATAATTATGCTAAAATTCATCATTGATAAGATCATGTCACACATGATCCAATTGTATCTCCCTATAACTCTATTGAGTTTAGGTTTATTAGGAGGAGTGAGATAGGATGATATTCCTTTCTCCATAAGGTATACCATAAATTCATCTAATAGGTACTGATTACCTAGATTAGACCAAATTCATTTTCATCTTCCTTCAGACTTTGGTTCCAAACCAAAATTATCAAATCTTTGAACATTTCAAAGGTTTCTTTAGGTGAAGAGAAGAGATCTCATATCATACATAATCATCAATAGATATCACATATCCATAATGTTTACTATGATATAGATGATTCACATACATCAATATGTATGAGATCCTAAATACCTTTACATCTTACACCATTTCCAAAGAAGGGTGTATTGGACATTTTTCTTTTGAATACAATATTCATAAGTATGTAAGTTTTGATGTTTTAGACATTCTAAAGTTTCATCTCTTATTAGTCCATTCATCTCATCAACAGACATATGTCCAACACTTGATGCCAGATCATTTTCAAATGATCCTCATCCTCCAATTGATCTTATAAAGTTCTAATTTTCAGTATTAGAAATCTTAATGAACCATTCATCAATTTTCTAATTCAGTAGAGTCCACAAGATTTTAGGTTACTATCTGGAATATCTCCATCACAACTCTTTATGATAGATCTATTCCAGAATTCATGTTTATTTCCAACATTTAGAATTAAACATTGAGTATATTCTAATATCTAGGTCATAGAGACATTCTCTAAGAGTAAGGGCTCTCCCACTGAAATTAACAAGTCTATCAATCCAACAGAGATTATTGCAACAATTGCATCAATGTCTATGTGGAAGACCATTAAACCTTTAGGTCAAATTTCTAATCTTCCAATATATATATGCAATCAATTGCAAGTGTCATTAGAAGATTGAGATACAATTTTTTTGACTTTATCTTATCAAATAAGAAAGTCAATTTCAATGATTATATGTAGATTATTCTAATGCTCTATCCGAGTCCTTCTCTAAGGATTCTAGACAGACTTGATAGTCATATTATCAACACATCAATTTATTGCAGTATTGGCATTCATCCAACTCTTTGGATGTCATATGGAAGTCACAAAGGTAAAGCCAACTCTTTGACTATACTTCTTACTTGGGTCCAACCCATGCTTCCACTGCGCTCCCTTTATCTATGAGGAACCATTGCTTAAGACTAAGGATCTCTTACGTTAAATTCAAAAGAATTCAATGTAAGATCATTTCAACATTTATACATGCTTCATTAAATTCATACAATATGAATATTATGAAGCTTCATGAATGACTAGAGTATAGATAGTAGAATGATGACACTCATCATCTACATCCATCTAAACTCTTAAAACATAGGTTCAGGTAGGTACTCAAACAATTTGAATACATCATCTCTTATAGAGCCACCATTGTGCATGATGCATTGAACCATCTCATTCATGATAAATGTCAAGAGCACATATGTATGCCAAAATATCTTCATTAATTTTATAAGGATTATTTGACAATTGTGATCATCATAGACATGTCACTTCCAAAGTACATCCGATGATAGATCAAGACTATAGAGACATACAAACCCTAGAGTTGTAGTCCTATTATCTATTTAATTGTCATTCCTCAATATTATGAGGAAACTTGCACATTGCAACCACATACATTATGTGTCCAACTGCAAGTACAATATCTGGATCATGAATCCAATCCATGGTATTTTACTGGTTATTATTGAGTATAACATTGAGTGGGTTTAATGAAGAATTATCTGAAATAGGAAATTTGCATAAATATATATATATATATATATATATATAAACATTTTACTTTGATTTAGGAATTTTTATATCAAAGTTGTCTTGCCTTATCAACACTGAAAGTCCATTCCCTTAATCACTTTCAATGTAAGAGATATACTTACCATTATATCTCAGCAAGATCTGGGATCTCCTTCCTTATCTTTGTTACATCCCAATAATATGAGAATCTGCAACTCGGATAAGAAGAAGCGGGAACACATTCTGCCTTGCAAGTCCAACTTGCATTTCCCAATTCGGTCTTTAACACCCGGGCCCACCACCCCTAAGGCGATGTTGACCCGTCATTAATTGAACCAACCGTCAACAGGAATAGTACTCGCTAAGCGTAATCCAATATCGCCCAAATAATATGAGGATCCGATATTAGAGTCACTACGCATACGGCCTTACTCTTTCGAGAAGCAAAGAGCCCGATCCAGATGCGCTTGCATACAGGAGCTGTCACTTCAGACAGGCATCTCCCATATACAATCCCTGGCGACGGAACCCTTCGCCTTGACAGGAGACCATGGATGTCACTTATGTGATCCTCCATATCATATTCAAATTCTAATTAATCACCATGAATCATATTCATTATGATTAATTCTTCTAAGGGAAATAACATCTCAATTCATAATAGAGTGTTTAAATTTTAATTGGATTCCAATCGATCTAATCATATAAAAATAATGATCCAATTAATATCCAACAAACATTTTATATTTACTTGAATTATGGTATTATTCTCAAATGTGTATTATTTAGAATTTTAATAATTAGAAATACATCATGATTTCTCAAGCATTATACTAATCCTACCCGCTGTCATGACTAGTACCGACGAGAGTGGGACGGACCACATACGTTGCAACCCGCAACCCCAATGCTCTCCGACTAGACACCATATCCACCTCGGGAAAGGATAATGCAAAATAAATCACTTTGTACTTGAGATGATCATCGGTTCTTCAACCGAAAATATACCATATAATAATAATAAAAACAATTTTTGATTAACATTATAATGAGATTTGCTAAACAAATCCCAAGTCCTATTCAAGCAACATGTTTGTTGGAATGTTGATCATGTAGATCATGTAACCAATTAGTGATCTAGATCACATCTGATCTATTATTGGTTAAGGCAACGTCATTTAAGGGAATAATTATCATCAAATATTTCACAAATATTTATGCACAATTATTCTAGGAAATTAAACAATTTAATTTCACTAATTGATTAAATGACAATCACTATTCAAGCATCAAGATTGATGATTGTGTTTCCAATTAAGATTTAGATCAAATCTAATCATTTAATTGGTTGAGGCCAAGTCAATTATGTAAATAATCATCTTTCAATATTTTAAAAATATTTTTCATGATTATTTCACGAAATTAACAATTAATTTCACTAATTGACAATCACTTGGTTCTAGATTAGGACTGTAATTTCAGTAGTGACTCCTACTCACCAAAATTAACATATCTCAATCAATTTAAATCCAAATTAGTCAAACTCAATTTTCAAAGATTGTTAACTTGATTTAGGACAGAAGAAAAGGGATGTTTCATGCATTTCGAGGCGGATCTAAATAGTAATTAACTCTTTAATCATGTTAAGATCTACAGTTCCCGCAACAGTGCATACATGTTCATTAAAACAACCATATCTCGAGCATACGAAATCTGATTTACGCAAACTCAGATCCTATGGTTTCCTTATTTAAAGGGGAACAAAATACATATAATTCGTCTTAAAAATTTAAAACATGGCCGAAAATATTTACTAAACAGATCTGCGAAATCAAATGTGACAAAACTTTCGCGACCTTAACAAACCCAATTCGTCCTCGGTTTGCGAATCATATTCGAAACCGTCGACCTAAGGCTCTGATACCACTTGAAGGATATGGAATTATCCTTAAGCGCATCACGGAAGCGTGATCGTCGTATCGGATACGACGAAGAATGACTAGTCGTACTAGTTGTTCGGTGCAGCGGAATTTTAAAAAAAATTCGTATGATAAAACCACATGATCCAAGAACACTTCTTGAATCGTTTCATCTATAACCACAATAAGTATAAGGAATACCTCTTGAGGTGTGGTCGGTGAGACCGCTTGCGAGCGCGAGGATGAACCGCGTTGTCCTCGCAATCCAAGAAGATGATCCAAGCACGGATTCTCCTGATCTCGTCGTACGAGATCGAACGACTCCTTCACGAGCGTAACACACCAAGAAAACAGAGAACCGAAGAACGTCGAAGCGGCGGCGTGGTGGCGAAAGCGTCGACGAATCTCTCCTCTAGGGTATGGTGGACGGCCACCAAAATTAGAGGGAGAGAGGGTTGTCGTGTATGAAGAAAGAGAGAGAGAGAGAGAGAGAGAGAGCTCCAAAATTGCATGTACTTAGAGAGCATGCTATGCCTCTCTATTTATAGGGTTTTGGGATCCATGGATCTTAATCCATGTGACATATAAAATCAATGGATGAGATTGATTTATGTCAATCCAATGGTCAAGATTGTTGTTGGTGAAACCAACAAATTTGGATTAAAATATATTTGACAAAATCAAATATAAATCAACCCTAAATTATACCAATAAATAAGAAGAGAATATACATGGAGATTACATCTCCATGTATAATCTAGAGGTGACGACCACCCATTCCATATAGGAATAGGGTGCCGCCCACCTATCTTCTTGAAATTCTCCATTATTTATTTCCAACAACTTTTGTTGGTTTTTATTCTTCAAAAATAATTCACAATTATATTTGAGAATATTGCAATCTTGCCATTGAAAAATTGTGAATCATATTCACAACCCAAAACAATATATAATTTACATTGTCAATTAATTACACAATGTGTATCCAATACACATACTAATTAATCAAAAAATATAAATTATAATTATCTCTCTCTAATACATTATATATCACATTTATAATATATTATGAATAATTGGATATTTCTATCCACATTATTCTTATCCACAATAATTAAATCGTATTTAATTATATTGGATAATTTCTTCACACATCAAAATGATTAAATCACATTTAATCATTAATACTTCATTTCTTAGATCTAATGGAATTATTCTCGAACCCTTTAAGATAAATGCGATCTCTCCGCAGATACTTGGAGATAAGGACAGGGCGATTGTATTGTTCCACGTATAGTGACTTGGATATTGAGATCATATCTCAAATCCAGATCGCGGGCCTCCCATAGATGCTTGATTAAATCAAGACCGCAAATCTAATCTTCTCATTGCATCTGAATCATATTCAGATCAATATCCAACATTTGGACTAAGATCAGATTACTTCTCTACTGAGAGGAGTCACTAAAATCCAGACCCATTTCATAACTCCCTATGACAGAAAGCGTCATGGTTATACAATCGTTTATAATCACATCACCCTCAGGTATTCCCAATACCTGTACATCCTGCATACTGGAAGACTCGGAATAAACCTGAATTATTGGATCAACTTTATACTGTCTACTTCATGGTTTTATCAGCAAGTTTCTCATTTGATCATTGGGAGTCGGTGATAAACCGCAAAATCGACCCTTTAAGAGTGCTGAATTAACACTTGGAATTGTCGTAGCAGTCGGGCCAATTTGGACTCATAAAAAACCATTTGATTTAAATATGTCAATGAAAATGAGATGGTTGTGAATTTTTTTTATTTCACTTGGCAAGAAACCAAGGTCGAACTCAGGTACACGAGCCTTTCTTTAATTATCTGGACTTCTATTTATTTAACTAAGTGATGAGTTGAAAGTATATGTAGGTCGAAGCATGCCAGACAATGCATTAAAGAAATTTTTTTTTATTTTATTTTATTAAGCAAATGAATACATATGCAAAGCGAATGATATGCCCAAAATGATAATTACTTGAGCCATAAAACATGCAAGTCAAACAGAGTTGAAATAATGAAGCACTCTAAATTTATAAAGAAATCAGGCATGAGAACCACGTAAATCAAGACACTTAGATAATGAAATAATGCGCTACGATTCATAGTATCAAATCTGAAATTGAAACATGCCATAAGAAAGTCAACAAAGAGAGCTTCAAAATGAAACTGAAATCATCTCAATCAGATCTATATAGCTCAAGATATGCATAAACAAAGACAAGGGCATAAATGAAAGAAAACATGAAACGATACCTACAAACAGGTCCCTGGAAGGGACTAAAATGTAATAAAAATAAAGAGCGAGTCCTTCCCTGTAATAAACCAAATGCGCGGGGACATTTTTGCAATTATTTAAAACCGCAAGGGTACGAGTGCAAAATGTCCCAGGCGCGCAGGTGCTGCACGTGCTCAGGACCTGTTTGCAATATTGAAGAACTTCGAGGGCGTCTCTGCAAATAACCCTGGAAGCACGTGCCACGCATGTGCCATCCAGGTTCGGAAGCAGTTTGAGGTTCGGCAGAGGCTCGCTTGTTGCTTCGACTTGGCTTGGACGTTAGGCTCGGGCTCGATGCAGGTTCGGAGTAGACTCGGAAGATCCAAGCCTATGGCTCGGACACTCAGGCTCGGAGGAGGCTCTGGCGTCGCGACGTGGTCCATTGTGAACCACCCGATCCTGATGATCGGTTGGCTGTTGTGCGCTCCTGGAATGGTGATGTGGTTGCATGAGAACCGTTGGATCTCGAGGATCCAACGGTACCTGGAAGGGGCGACGTGATCGTTCTTGGACCATTGGATGATCCCCTAGAGAGGACCATCCAACGGTGGCTGCTTCTTCTCCTCCATCCGTAGCTGGAGGCGAGTTTGGAGCTTCGGCGAAGGAGCTCCTCCTCCGCCGCTCCATCCTGGGCACGATGAAGCTCGCCCGATGCTCCTGAAGGATTTTCGATGAATCTGGGAGCTCGGGAGAGATGATGGATCTCCGGGATCGAGTCATAGAAGCTCGACTATATCAGGCGACACGGATGAAGTTAAATCTCTGGCGGGTCTCCGGCCATTGAAGCATTTGTTGACCTGCAGTGTTATTACAATAGCCGAAGCGCGAGTACAGAGTGTTGGTGTGAGGTGAGGTGAAGTGGAAGCTCATAGGGGGCGGAGAATGTGGGGAGCTCGGAGCTACTCCGCCGCAAGGGCGAAGGAGGTGGGCGGAGATGGTTGAAGGTCTGGAGGAGGAATGAGATGGTCGGATGTGATGCGCGTGGAAGGGGGATATGCGGCGAAACTAATGGAGGGTTCAGTGAAGGTCGAGAAGACGGAGAAAGCCCTAATTAATTCAACGAAATTGAACAAAAATTCAAAGAAGAGATCGAAAAGCTTACCTGAGAGATGGCAGCGTGATTGGCTTGGGCTCGAGCTCCGAGGAGGAGCTCTGGGTCATCGGTGAACTCCCCCAGCCGTTGGGAGCAGCTTGGCGGGCTCGGAGCGCCGCGACGACGCCATGCTCGGCGACGGGTCGACACCGGGGAAGACGGTTGTCTTCGCTCGATCTCTCCGCCTCCCCCTATCACAGGGAGGCGGAGGAGGGCTGGGCCACTCCCCTCGTAAAGGTGGACAAACGGAAATGGAGAGGGGACGACGTATTTAAGTTTTGCAAGTGGCGGGTTTGGTGGTAGCATCGTGGGTTTAGAGGAGCAGATGGGACGACTGGAGAGGGGTTCGTGGGTTGACGAAGGTGTCGTGAGGAAGAGGGAAGATGGAGGAACGTCATGGGGTAGTTGGCGAGTGGAAGTGGTGGCTGGTGAGGGCGAGAAAATGGAAAGGGGGAGAGGTGTGCGGAGCTGGAGATCGTGTGAGAGATGGTCGTCGGGAGGTTGACGATGACGCGGGGGCCGTTGGATCTGGAGATCCAACGGCGAGGATGAAGGTGCGCATCGACGGTCTTGATTAAATCCGGAGCGAAGTGATCGGAGAGCTGTGGAGCAGCCACGTGTCAAGCTGGGGCATGCGCGCTAGCGGATGACTGTGATGGGAAGAAGGCGCAATCGAAGGGCTAATAATAAACGTGGAGTGATCGGCTGAGATGGCGAGGATTGTTGCCGATCTGGTGGCTACTGACGTGACAAGTGGCGCAAGGGGACATGAGGCGCTAATGGATGGTATAGATGGGAAACTGATGTCAATCGGAGGGCAGAGGAGCGTCAAAGGAAGGAGCGGCCGAGATGGAAGATCTAGAGCGCGATCGAAGGGCGCACAACACGCCACGTGGCAGGCTCTGGTGAGAGCGCTTACGTGCGGTGCAGATAGGGGGCGGGGATGATCAAACGGCTGAGGCAAATGGGCGCGTGTGGAGAGCTTGGGACCGTTGGATCTCATGAGGAGATCTGACAGCCCAGATCGCGGGCGAATAAGACAAGGATGGCGGGCCACGTAGCTCACCCAGAACTGCCACGTGGCCCAATCAGATTATTAGGAAAGTATTTTTGAGTTTTAAGGGTTAATTTGGCCGAATTTGAGAAAACTCAAAACATGAAAGTTGTAGATCTTGATAAGATCTACAAGCTTCATGTTGACCAAAACTGGAGATGAGATCAAACAAAGACCCGAAATATTTTTGAGGGTATTTTTAAGACTAAAAATACCTCGAATTTTTATTTTTCCATTTTTTTTGTGGTTTTTAATTTATTCGAGACTATGATAATTACAGGACATTAACTGGGTTTTATTGACACTAAGCTTAAGCAAGGGGGTTAATCATTGGAAATTGTGATGATGAAATCGAGTTTCATCACCCCCCAATACTTAAACTATGCTCGTCCTCGAGCTTCAAAGAGAATGAGTAAGCTGGATTAACCCCCTTGTGCATGTGAGTACAAGATCCAAATTGTTCAAGTCGACTCAATCTTTTAGAGGTCCAAGAATCTCAAGTTCAACCCAGCATTAACCAAGAGGTACCCAATTCCTCTAATTCTCTAGACTCTCTCTGATGTACATATAAACTAAAGGATATGACATTTTAGTGTTGACTGCAATTCCGAGAGTTGAGTCAAATCGTCACCCAAAATCTTGGTCTGAGAAAATCTCCTAAGGACCCAATCCTCAACACTAGGGAATAAATCAATTCTTGCATTCGATCCACTGTCTCTTTAGTTGTCAGACTTAGAAAATGTGGATGGAAGGCCAGTAATGGAGGGCATGGGATTGTGTAATTTCTTCTCTCCCTCTCATTGGAACAAGGATTCTCTCTAGTGCCTTTTACGCAACACATTTTTTTGGTGTTCATCAGTGCGTCCGTTAAGAGAAGTTGGAGCCGTCTGCACTTGTTTTCCTGGGAATACACCGGGGTGTGTCTCTTTTGAGTACCTATCGTACCTTCTACACCTAGACTTGTAGCATTAACGATGCAGAGCCTTTTCTGGTGCAAGCCCGACTCCTGGTCCTAATAGCGGTGGTCCAAGTGGATACTTTGAAAAGTTTGAGAGCGCTCGCCTTTGGTGGAAGCTCTTTGATATTTGATTTTGTGGAATGAGAGCATTTCTTTGAATTTCATTGACTTGTAATATTTTTGGCTAGCTCTACTGCTTTTACCAAGAGTTGGCGCACACTGATCAACATTTTTTATTTATATCACACCATGGCACTTAGGTCAATATCAAGAGATTAGTATAAGAACCAAGTTCTCATACTGGCTAATATTGCTGACACTTAGGTTTCATGAAGCCTTCAAAGATTTTATCCCATCCTCGAGCATCATTAGATCAAATCCAAACTCGAATCCTTCATCCCAATTCCTCAGGTGAAAAGTCAACTCATCTCAATCAAAAACCGCAGCCGTGCATGTGATGTGTTGATTGTATTCTTTAAGTCTGAGACTAAGCATGGAATATAGCATGCAAATCTAGAGACCTAGGGAAATGTGGATGATTAAGTTTATGACGCTGATGGCTAAGGCTGGTTAACCGCAAATCTCAAAGACCTCAAAAAGCTAAGTTTCCTTGATCATTTCAGATCCTGGGAGGAAGTGTAAGTGTATAGGATTAATCCAACTCCTTCATTCAAAAACACAATTTTTTAATGAATTTTGCTCATTTTTATGGATTATAGTTTAAAGTTAAAACACATGTTAGACTCAACTTTCCTTGAAAAGAGATAAAAGATTTTCAAAACCATGTCACACAAATAAAAGATTTTCAAAAACATTTTCAAAAGATTTTTTAAGACAAGAAAATCTCATTTTTAAAATCATTTTCAAAAATATTTTTATCAAAATAGTGTAACATAGTATAGAAAAGCCGTGAAATCATTTGAGTTCTCTTAGTCCAAAAGTTTTTACTTTAGCCAAAAAGTTTTAAATTTTTCAAATTTTTTCAGATTATAGCTAAAGTAAGTAAATTGTATATACGGTATACCCCCCTATCCTTAAACTTTGCTATGTCCTCATAGCACTAGATGATACAAGTCCATAGGTCCATTTAAGTACAGAGAAATATACGGGAGCTAAGAGGGGCTCCCCCTATACTTAGGTTAGAAATAACCTAAGTATAAAGGCAAGGAAAGATGAGTAGAGAAATCACAGGGACTCGGGTCCCCCCTATACTTAGGCTGAGATTAGCCTAAGTATAAAGATGGAAATTGATGTTGGGGGAGACCCAAGGTGAACGAAGAAGAGGGATGGATTTCCAAATGAGCGGTTTGAATCTGCGGAGATGAATGGAGTAACTAAGGTTATGGGGAGTGTATCGAAGCAAGCATGGCTCAATCAGGCAAGCAAGACACTCAGGTTCACCAACACACTCATGAAACCAACCGGGGTTGGTTTATTATCTTGTCGATTTTATTGATGATAAAACATTTGATATTTACGCAGAGAAAAATGTGAATTGAAAAATCCATGCGTATGCGAGGGCGTTGCTCTCCCAAAACCGAATTTTTACTCCATTTTTGGTTGACTTGCAATTAACAGTCCCAATTTTATTTAAGGTTATCACTGAATTAAGGTTAGCACATAAATCAAGAAATCATCGTCTACCGTTCATTCCCATTTTCCATTTATTCTAGGTGATCAAGCTAGGAAGAAGAAACTGAGAAAAAGCCGCGTATTCGATAAAAATCACGATCTAGGCTAAGCGAGAAAACATGCAGTGATTTGATGAAAACACGTGAAAACTTGGGCTATTTTGAAAACCGAAATCAATGTATGCAAGTCGATAAAAGCCGCACCTAATCATGCATCTATTAGCGGTTAATGATTTTCATTAATTTTAGCTAAGTGAGGCGAGATTATGTGCGTCTAAATTTAAAGTGTGTCCTACCTACGAGCAAGCACGTAAAAGATAAAAATGAAAAAAACGCTCAAAGAGCCACGTGCCTAGTCCTAGGTCGACACTCAAGTGGGGACGATTCCCACACAACCATGATTGTTCGGTTACATTCGCGAGCCTTCGATCGAAGACCGCTGTAAAAGACGAATTATTACATGGAAATAAAAATGCAAGACATTTTTTCTTTCTTCTCGACGTACTCCAAGCGTACTTCTGCGGCTCCTCACAGCGGGTAGCATCCTGCTCCTCGCCTCCTTGAACCATCAAGGGCCCTGCCACAAAAACAATGGTTAGAGATCAATCGAGAAAAAAATTTTATAATGTGAGACAAATGCAACATGAACAAGTTGACCAATAAAAGATTAAACTTAATTAAATAAACAAAATTCCAAATAATATAAGAAATGAGCCGTGTTCCCGGCAACGGCGCCATTTGATAAACCGCAAAATCAACCCTTTAAGAGTGCTGAATTAGCACTTGGAATTGTCTTAGCAGTCGGGCCAATTTGGACTCATAAAAAACCATCTGATTTAAATATGTCAATCAAAATGAGATGGTCGTGAATTTTTTTTATTTCACTTGAAAAGAAACCAAGGTCGAACTCAGGTACACGAGCCTTTTTTAATTATCTGGACTTCTATTTATTTAACTAAGTGATGAGTTGAAAGTATATGTAGGTCAAAGCATGCCAGACAATGCATTAAAGAAAAATTTTTTATTTTATTTTATTAAGCAAATGAATACATATGCAAAGCGAATTATATGCCCAAAATGATAATCACTTGAGCCATAAAACATGCAAGTCAAACTGAGTTGAAATAATGAAGCACTCTAAATTTATAAAGAAATCAGGCATGAGAACCACGTAAATCAAGACACTTAGATAATGAAATAGTGCACTACGATTCATAGTACCAAATCTGAAATTGAAACATGCCATAAGAAAGACAACAAAGAGAGCTTTAAAATGAAACTAAAATCATCTCAATCGGATCTATATAGCTCAAGATATGCATAAACAAAGGCAAGGGCATAAATGAAAGAAAACATGAAATGATACCTACAAACAGGTCCCTGGGATGGACTAAAATGTAATATAGAGCGAGTCCTTCCCTGTAATAAACCAAACGCGCGGGGACATTTTTGCAATTATTTAAAACCGCAAGGGTACGAGTGCAAAATGTCCCTGGCGCGCAGGTGCTGCACGTGCTCAGGACCTGTTTGCAATATTGAAGAACTTCGTGGGCGTCTCTGCAAATAACCTTGGAAGCACGTGCCACGCACGCGCCATCCAGGTTCGGAAGCAGTCTGAGGTTCGGTAGAGGCTCGCTTGTTGCTTCGACTTGGCTTGGACGTTAGGCTCGGGCTCGATGCAGGTTCGGAGTAGACTCGGAAGATCCAAGCCTATGGCTCGGACACTCAGGCTCGGAGGAGGCTCTGGCGTCGCCACGTGGTCCATTGTGAACCACCCGATCCTGATGATCGGTTGGCTGATGTGCGCTCCTGGAATGGTGACGTGGCTACATGAGAACTGTTGGATCTCGAGGATACAACGGTACCTGGAAGGGGCGACGTGATCGTTCTTGGACCGTTGGATGATCCCCTAGAGAGGACCATCCAACGGTGGCTGCTTCTTCTCCTCCATCCGTAGCTGGCACCGAGTTTGGAGCTCCGGCGAAGGAGCTCCTCCTCCGCAGCTCCATCCTGGGCACGATGAAGCTCGCCTGATGCTCCTGAAGGATTGTCGATGAAGTTGGGAGCTCGGGCAAGATGATGGATCTCCGGGATCGAGTCATAGAAGCTCGGCTATATCAGGCGACACGGATGAAGTTAAATCTCCGGCGGGTCTCCGACCATTGAAGCATTTGTTGACCTGCAGTGTTATTACAATAGCCGAGGCGCGAGTACAGAGTGTTGGTGTGAGGTGAGGTG
This sequence comes from Ottelia alismoides, assembly GCA_037367405.1. Taxonomy (NCBI): domain Eukaryota; kingdom Viridiplantae; phylum Streptophyta; class Magnoliopsida; order Alismatales; family Hydrocharitaceae; genus Ottelia; species Ottelia alismoides. The sequence continues at coordinate 185,196 of JAZKJV010006386.1, forward strand.
AAGTGGAAGCTCATAGGGGGCAGAGAATGTGGGTAGCTCGGAGCTCCTCCGTCGCAAGGGCGGAGATGGTTGAAGTTCTGGAGGAGGAATGAGATGGTCGGATGCAATGCGCGTGGAAGGGGGATATGCGGCAAAACTAAAGGGGGGTTCAATGAAGGTCGAGAAGACGGAGAAAGCCCTAATTAATTCAACGAAATTGAACAAAAATTCAAAGAAGAGATCAGAAAGCTTACCTGAGAGATGGTGGCACGATTGGCTTGGGCTCGAGCTACGAGGAGGAGCTCTGGGTCATCGCTGAACTCCCCCAGCCGTTGGGAGCAGCTTGGCGGGCTCGGAGCGCCGTGACGATGCCATGCTCGGCGACGGGTCGACACCGGGGAAGACGGTCGTCTTCGCTCGATCTCTCCGCCTCCCCCTATCACAGGGAGGCGGAGGAGGGCTAGGCCACTCCCCTCGTAAAGGTGGACAAACGGAAATGGAGAGGGGACGGCGTATTTAAATTTTGCAGGTGGCGGGTTTGGTGTTAGCATCGTGGGTTTAAAGGAGAAGATGGGATGACCGAAGAGGGGTTCGTGGGTTGACGAAGGTGTCGCGAGGAAGAGGGAAGATGGAGGAACGTCATGGGGTAGTTGGCGAGTGGAAGTTGTGGCTGGTGAGGGCGAGAAAATGGAAAGGGGGAGAGGTGTGCGCGAGCTGGAGATCGTGTGAGAGATGGTCGTCGGGAGGTTGACGATGATGCGGGGGCCGTTGGATCTGGAGATCCAACGGCGAGGATGAAGGCGCGCAGCGACGGTCTTGATCAAATCCGGGGCGAAGTGATCGGAGAGTTGCAGAGCAGCCACATGTCAAGCTGGGGCGTGCATGCTAGCGGACGGCTGTGATGCGAAGAAGGCGCAATCGAAGGGCTAATAATAAACGCGGAGTGATCGGCTGAGATGGCGAGGATTGTTGCCGATCTGGTGGCTACTGACGTGACAAGTGGCGCAAGGGGACATGAGGCGCTAACGGATGGTATAGATGGGAAGCTGATTCAATCAGAGGGCGGAGGAGCGTCAAAGGAAAGAGCGGCCGAGATGGAATATCTGGAGGGCGATCGAAGGGCGCATAACGTGCCACGTGGCAGGCTCTGGTGAGAGCGCTTACATGCGGTGCAGATAGGGGGCGGGGATGATCAGACGACTGAGGGAAATGGGCACGTGTGGAGAGCTTGGGACCGTTGGATCTCAGGAGGAGATCTGACAGCCCAGATCGCGGGCGAATAAGACAAGGATGGCGGGCCACATGGCTCACCCAGAATGGGCCACGTGGCCCAATCAGATTATTAGGAAAGTATTTTTGACTTTTTAGGGTTAATTTGGCCAAATTTGAGAAAACTCAAAACATGAAAGTTGTAGATCTTGATGAGATCTGCAAGTTTCATGTTGACCAAAATTGGAGATGAGATCAAACAAAGACCCGAAATATTTTTGAGTGTATTTTTAAGACTAAAAATACCACGAATTTTTATTTTGCCATTTTTTGTGGTTTTTATTGACACTAAGCTTAAGCAAGGGGGTTAATAATTGGAAATTGTGATGATGAAATCGAGTTTCATCGGTCGGTATTGATTATATACTTTCAAAAAGCATATATCATACCTAGGTCTTGATCACATACTTTCCAAAAGTATATATCAAACCTACAAATTCAGTCAAGCTTCCAAAGCGAGACAACCATGTGCATGGAATTTGATTCTTCCCAATATCTCATGAGTGAGCTCATGCCTTCCGATTCAGTAACTGAACCTGTATGATACCTTTGAGAGATCGAATTACTCATATGCCCTTATATGCACACTAGTGTGCCGGTGTATAGACCTTGGTTAGGTCATCAACCTATTGGTCTGCCAAATGTACATACTCAAACATATAGTAACACATCTATCTCCGGTCAGAGGATGTATGCCTGTATCGTGACAACATACGATATACGACTTTAATTATCTCAATCTCGTTAAGTCAACTCTTTGACCTAACTAATCTGACACCTCCGAATCTCTATTCCTATGCAGAGGACCTGCATCAAGAGGTCGGTCAGATATCAGCCTTTAGAGATAAGGATTGTCATCTCCTACTCAGGCTGGAGATCATCTCTTAACAATCTTTTGATGGTGCTTAATGAGTCCTCAATCTAACTCTTTAGATATTCATCCAAGCACCAGCCTCTATGATTCAATAGTTGAATTAACAGCTGTATGATTATTAAGATGGCCATGGTACATAACCTTAATTGTACTAAGGGACCTATTATGAAAATTATTCATTCTTCATTTCAGATCAGGGAATGATATATGCAATAATATTTATTGCATAATGGCTCGTCGTGGGCTCGCATGTCCAACACTCTCATGGTACGGGTCAGCATGTATCTATTACATATATGTAGTCTTTTATTGTCCTTATTTTTGTTTTATTTCTTTATTTATTTATTTTAGGTTAAAATAGTAATAAGTGTACAATATGTACACACAAATGCGGGTTAGTAAGAATATGGATTTAGTAATATATATAGGTATTCTATAAGGGATTTTATGCTAAAATAAATTAATAAAAATGTTGAAATGCATATTCATCAGACTCCATGCATACCTTTCAAGCACAGTTGACTGAACAGGTGATGAATCTGTGATTCATCACTTCAAAAGTCAAAAATAGAGCCTTGTTCCCGAGTAAATAGAGGCATATTTCCCTTTATAATGCATAAATAGCATTCATTCATACATACATAATACATTCGTTTTAGCAGTCCAATTGCATTCAAATAAGAAGCCAAAATCCCTTGTAAAATATCCACTCACTAAAATAACCTCTTCCTTGTAATATATACTCCTTAGTTGATAATATAGGGAAGAATGCCAAATATCCCCCTTGTAAATTAGTCAATAAAGCCCAAGAACCCCTGTACACTAAAATGCACATAAATCCCTCATACAAACTCCGAACTAGGTCTACTTACTCATAGAATACTACACATTAAAAGACCTTTAAAATGAGACTAATTTCATCCAATTTGGAGCTTGTATGAGAAAGTTGGGTTTCTGGGCCACCTTGTATACTACATATATGTATATTTGTATCTTTGTATTTATGTATCATATTTGACCTCATCTCCGTCTTTGGTCAACATGAAACTTGTAGATCTCATCGAGATCTACAACTTTCATGTTTTGAGTTTTTCCATATTCAGCCCCCTCTTCTCTCTACACATTCATTTTCGTCCAGCCATTCACAGCAGGCCATGTGGCGCCCTCTGGTTGCGCCACGCGGCCCGCTCCCCGTCACTCATCCGCCTGCGCTCTCAGCCGTTGATCTTCATCCAAATCCAATGGTGGAGCCGCCTCCACGTACGCCTTAAATGTCCACCGTCTGATCATCCCCAGGACTTCATCTGACCCGCTCATTAGCGCCTCGCCCACAGTGCGCCACGCGTTGCACGCTACGCCTTTGGATGATGCATGCCACTCTCCATCGCAACCTCTCATCCCGCCTTGCATTCCAACCCTCCGATCTAAGCCCTAATCTCATCACAGCCGCCCGTGTACGCTTCGCTCACATCATGCCACGTGGTCGCTCCACGACCCTCAGATCGCCTCGCCTCGATCCGATCTCGCCCGCTCCTTAGTGATTAGATCTGGGCCGTTGGATAACAAGATCCAATGGCCACGACCTCGTCTCCTACCTCTGGCAGCCCTCTCTCCCACAATCTCCGCCTTGCGGGAGGGGTTGCCCCTTTCTATTTTCAGCAGCGCTCCCTCCACCGTCGACGACCACCATCACCTCCACGTCCTTCCCCACTCATTACTTATCCCCGCCAGCCACCTCGCTACCCACGTCGACCGCCAGCGACGCTCCATGAACTCCATGAACCCCACTTCATCACCAGCCCGGCTGGCTACTTCAACCTATAAATACTCGCCCTCCGGCCGATTTCACGGCCATCCGCCACCTCTGAGAGATACCCCGAGCTCGGAGCAACCGTTTGGTGACAGCAGGCGATCTATTCCTTGAGAGAAGACCGGTTATCTTCTCTGGCGAGATCCTCGGCCCACCGCCGTGTCGCATCCGCTCCTCCGAGTAGCTGCACGAGCTCGGGACCCTACCGATCCCTAGAGCAACGACCCTGGAACTCGAGACCGAGTTCCAATCCCTAGGTGAATCCCTCCATCCATCTCTGATCTTCGATTCTTTTCTTCTTCGTTTTTCTCGATTTTTATTCGCCGCCACCGGTCATCCTCTCGCTTCCATTCCCTCTCGCCGAGCTTCGCGTCGAAGCTCTCATCTTCGCGTTCACCTTTACGGCCGCCGACGACGCACTTCAACCTCCATCAGCTCCAGCTCCGCCACTTGGCCGGAGCACCATCGCCTACTCATCTCCATCACGCTTTAGGCCTCGCCGACTACCTCCACTTCTCCACAAACGCACGCACGAGCTCCGGCTCGATCCTTAACACTTGCAGGTACCCTGCTTCGCATTGAACGGAAGCTCATCGGAGCTACTTTCGTGCTTCATCGCCACGGTGCTCCAGCACCCCTCTTCCACTCCTGAAGGCACCTGGAGCTTCGCCGCACCGCCGCGCATCTTCCGGGATATCTCCGAGCCCCCGGAGAGCTTCACCAACGCCAGGAGGATCGGGCGGAGCTAAGCCCGCTTCGCCGGAGACCCGCCAACTCCTCCGCAGGTGGCGGAGGACCGTTGAGGATGAAGAACAGTCACCGTTCGATCATCTTGATCGAACGGTCCAGCACCATCCACGTCGTCCACAACCGGAGAAGCACATCACCGTTGGATCCGTCTAGATCCAGCGGTCCATAGACAGCCACGTCGACATCCGCCTGAGCTACAGCGACCGTCGATCGTCACCGGTATCGCACGGTTGTGAGCACGCCACATCGCCATCTTCAGCGAGCGTTATACACCGTTGGATTAGTATAGATCTGATGGTTGTTGATCATCCACGCGCCAGCCACCGACAGCCGTTGGATCGACCTTGATCCAACGGTTTCCATCGCACTACGTCGACGGGTCCGAGCCTCTTCCCCGAACCTAGGCTCGGACAGCCCGAAGCTTCTTCGAGCCTCACTCCAAACGTCCAGAAGCACCGAGCCTCGCCCCGAGCCTCCGCAGCCATCCGAGCCTAGGCCGCCCACGTGAGGAGCACGTGCGGCCTGGGAATTTTGCACCAAGACCCTCGAGACTTTCCATATTTGCAAAAAGGTCCCTGTGAAGCTGAGCCCACGTGAGGAGCACGTGCCTATTGGAGAAATTGCACTTGAGTCCCCAGCATTATAGGTAATTGCATTTTAGTCCCTGTTTGCATATTTGCTTATTGTATTTTTATTTTCCTGTATTGCATTTATACCCTTGTGTTTGCACGCATCCCTAGGTTGCATATTACATCATTTTTCAATTCTAAAAATTGCATTTTGTTGAGAAACTTGTCCTCTGTCTATTGGTCACGTGTCACATTTTTGTAATTTCAGTAGAATTATTAATGAATTAATTAGTGCATTTTTGACATATTTTGCCCAGTGACACCTTTTGATTTGTAGTTAATTCTCTGTGCTTCCGAAAATCATCAAAAATTCACAGTAGCTTAAGGACAGTATTATTAACATACCATAAAAATTTCATGTCATTTGCACACATATCGAGGCCTAAATAAATTGTTGAGTGATTTTCTTATTTAAATTTTAATTAATCCATTTCACATTGAAATTCAGATCTTTCAATTTTCCTGGATCCCTTATCATTTGTGATATCTAGGATAATTTTAGTTCTTGAAAAAATTGTGGTTTGGTATTTATTAAATATTGAAAATCACCCTGTCTGCATATTTAATTCCCAGTAAATCCATTTAGTGTCTGAAAAATCCAAAAAAATTAGGGTACCTCATTTTTATCATAATTAATCATTTGGCCAATTCTTAGAATTTTTGGACTTCATTTGATATCTTAATTAAATTAAATGTTCATTTGGCCTGCATTTTTGCATGTGTCTGCATAGAAAATAAAAAAAAGACCAAAAATATTCTCCCCGAAAATCTCACACTTGAATTTTGCTAAAATTTGACCTAAGGAGACAGTTGCCTCCCTGAGTTCGACCTTGGACTTCACCAAGTAAAAAATTACCGCTTGAAATTAACTTAACATTAATTGAGAAGTGGTTTTTGATTAGCCCTCTCGTATCCGACTGCAACGAAGGACTTTAACTTAATTTGGATAATAATCTGACCGAATGAACTAAGGGTGCGGGGGCGGTTCGTCAAAATGGTGCCGTTGCCGGGGAGGCACGGCTTAGGTTAATTTTTGGTGAAATTTTGAGTGCTTGATTTTCTTTTCCCGGGTAGTCTGACCCCCGGTTTTTCTTGTGAATATTTCTCTGTCTTTCAAATTTTTACATTTTTTGTGTCGTTCTTTATCTGATCTCAACTTGTTTTTGTGCGAGGGACACCGGAGTCGAAGACGCTTCGAGGAACACGCATTCGAATTAGTTTGAGTGATTTGAGAGAACCTGTAATTCATTTATTCCCACATTTTTCGCATCTTTTCCAGCGGTTCCCATTCGGGTTCTCGCGTGTGTAAAAATAGTGGAATCATGTCCCCGTGTGCTGTGTGGTTGAATTGTAACTTAGCTTGCACTAGCGGCTCCCTGAGCCAATCTAGGAATTGCTTGTGCTCGTAATCATTAGGACCACACAAATCACTTAAACGACGCACTTAGACCGCGGTACTTATCCAAATTAAATTGTTCTTCACTCTAATAGAACTGCCTGTTTAGGAGCGGCTTTCATCGCCTGCATTTGCATTTAGATTAAATTTCAATTCTGTTCTGCATCCTGCACAAAAAAGCGAAGGGATCACTGTAAGTCTCCTGAACTCAGCATAACATCATTGTTTTATCTTGCATCGGCTTTTTCTCGATTTCTCCCTCTGATTTTCACATTTAATTAAAACGGAAATTGGGACTGTCTGATAGGCGTGCTGTGTGGTGGATTTAATCAGTGATAACTTAACTTAAAATCAGGACTGCTAAACAGTATTGACCAAAAAAAAAGAGAATAAAATTTGAAAATTGTTTACGGGAGATTAATCCCCGACCCTGTTTTCAGGCTGAGTGAGGGTACTTGAGTGTGTGTGAACACCTTAAGGCAGAGCCCAAATCCCCGCCTTCCATATCACGAGCCAACTGATCTTAGCAAATATCACGAGTGGGATACTTTTAAGCTCATTGACAAGTACCAAGTAGCCTCCGCCTTCACAGGTAGATAGGGGCGAACCAGCGGTACTCTGCGACAAGGCCTAGCTTTGTCAGCCTCCGCCTGCTTGCAGGTAGATAGGGGCACGTCATTGAGTCCCCACTCCGGATAGGAGCGCAGAAAGGGAGGATCGGTGGTATCTTAGGCGACAGGATAAACAGGGAAGACGCATCCGGCTCTAAGCCGACTTCCCTTTAGGCTGCGTAATCCTTGCTATCTTGTTTGAAAAATCACACTTAAAAATTACAAGATTAATCGGACTTGATTTCGAGTCCTTCACTGTGTTGAGTGTGAACCCAGGGTTTTGGATTGATTTTGCTTACTTCAGGTAGGAGTAAAATCCTATCTTCTTCTCGCCACATCAAGATGAGTAATTGGGGAGATCTCGATGCGTTATTCACCGATCTCTCTATGAGTCCCCCAAGCGACTCGTCTTCAACGGCCCAAGCGCACCTTGGACCACCCAGGACTCATGACCCTCTTGAGTCTTGGTTCCCTCATACTCAGGGTGGTAACTCTCAAACCAACCCTTTCATCTCCTCCGAGATTATAGAGGAAGATCATCGCCTTGGTAATCCTTTCCTTGATTTATCCTCTGACATCGACCTTACTTTCCCCCCAAGACTAGAGGACGAGATGCCGCCAAAAGTACCACCGGATGAGGAATAAATAAAACAGATTCTTGCTCGCCTCGCTGAAGCCGAACAGAAGAATGCAGATCTCACGGCATGGATGGGACAGATTATAGTAGCAGAAGGAATCGACCGACCAATGGTCGATACCTATAACCCGACGGAGAACGAGATTCAGAACTGGTTGGCACCTGCAGTTCCCGCCCAGGCATTTGAGCTGAAGCCCCACTTCCTTAGTCTGCTTCCGAAGTTCAACGGAAACCTAAATGAAGAACCATACACTTTCCTCCGTGACTTCGAGTTGGTGTGCAACAATCTTAGCCATCCCAATGTTGGTCAAGATTATATTCGGCTGAAGGCCACCCCTTTTGCCTTAGGTGATAAGGCTGCTCATTGGTTGAAAAACTTAGGGGTGGTATGCAATACCTGGATGCAGTTCAAGGACCTATTCTTGAAAAAGTTCTACCCTCTCAGTAGGACAAACCAGATGAGAACGAAGATCGCCAGCTTCGCCCAAGGACCTAGTGAACCTTTCCATGACGCTTGGGATAGGTTCAATGATTTAGTACAGAAATGCCCCTGCCACGGCATTTCAAAGGCGATCTTAGTCCAGACCTTGATCTGTGGTCTAACCCCATAGATGCAGGGGTTAGTCAGTGCCGCCTGTGGAGGAAGCTATCTGAACAAAAACGAGCACGCCGTATGGAAGATCCTGGAGCAGATGGCGGAAACCGGCCGGTCACAGGCCACCAGGGCCTATCAGTTGTCTCCCTCAATCCTATCAAATGAGACAACCCGAAGGACTGTAGCGGATCTGACTGAGGACCTCATCCCCAGTATGAGGATGATTGCCGACAAGCTTACCATGGTCGAGCAGATCCACAAGAGAGTCGCGGAACTCGAGTCTCTTTCGCGTCTACCGAAACAAGTGGAGGAACTTTCTGAGAAGGTAGCTAAGATCAAGCTACCTGCCCCTTCTTCACCGCCTGTACCTGTACATAGAGTTCATCTTGTACAGGAACAGGCACCGGGGTCTCAGAGTAGCTGGGATCAGACTTACACCCAGCAGGACCAGCATGCACCCCCAGAAGTGGAGACATGATACGAGGAGCCTCCGCAAGTGTACGAGATCAACGGGCTTTGGTATAGCCGTGACCCGATTGTCAGGCAGGCCGAAATGGGGAAGGATCAGCCTCACCATTCATCCCCGGCCTACCAAGAACCCAGGCCCTTTCCCACACCGCGCTTTCAGTCCAGACCAGAGCAAGGGTACCAGCCGCAGCAATACCAGCAGCAACAATGCACCTATCAGCAGGGGCCAGCACCATCCCATCAGCAGCAGCAATATCGGCATGGCCAACAGGGCCAATACATAACCTCGTCTGCACATCAGCCAGCCCAGCCCACTGAATTGGAGTCCCTCACCTTGGCGATCCAGACCCTGTCTGATAGGGTCCAACAGATGCAGAATGATTATCTGGATATGAGAACCGATATTAATCGCGTCTCTCGTACCCAGGACCAACAGATGGCGCCAAAGACCCCGATTCCCGCACAGGTTTAGGCCAACCCGAACAACATACTTCATGGCCAGAACCGACCTCGTGATCAGGTATACTATTCAGATAATTATTTATCTGAACATGAGATCCTTTCGTACGATAATGTAAATCACATGTCCCTCAGGAGCGGAAGGACCGTGACCATACCTGATCGGGCACGGGAGCAGAAGAAAGGAGCCTCCGACACTCTATCTGAGGAGAACTCGGAGGAAGAAGAGGAGGAGCATCACCACCATCATCGCCGGCAGAAGAAGAGGACATCTGAGTCCTCGAAGCAGCATTCTCACATTTGCATAGAGTCAGAAGGAACCGATGAAGAGCCCGCACCTCCATCTGAGGAGGATCGTCCAGCAGTCGCGGAAGAAGCGTCACCGGTTTCGCCTCAGCATTTTCTTTTCAGTCAGAGTCCGAGTCCTAGTTTGTATCAGAGTCAGAGTCCTGTTAAGAACTCAGTTCCCGAAGTCAATGAGAAAATTTCAGTTTCCGAACCTGAGTTAGAGTCAATAATCCCTTTCCCCCGAGCTCTTACGAGTGGAATGAAGAAAACCAAAAAAATCCAAAAAGATGACCCTGAGATGGCTGAATTCTGCAACAAATATATCAAGGTCACAATCCCCCTTGACAAGTACGTGGAGATGACCCCTGCATTCCAAAAATACCTTAAGTTGAGATGCACACCTACTAGGGTTAGCAGGAAGACCAAAAGCCATGTTGAGAAACACGTTTTATCAGTAGCCACGACTTGTGCAATAAAGAACTCATTTCCAAGGAAACGAAGACATATGGGTGCACATTATGTAGTGAGTCATGTTAATGACATCGCGTTTGAACGTACTCTCCTGGACAATGGTTCCTCGATCAATCTGATGCCTACAGCCCTCTATGAGCGGCTTAATCTCAGACCTCTTAGGAAATCTAGAGCCCTCCTACAGTTTGCTGATAAATCAACCAAGAGGTCCCAAGGAGAATTGAGGAACATTGTGATCAAAGTCGAGGGACAAGAATACATGGTGGACTTCACTGTCCTGGATATGGAAACCCCTCGTAATTGGAGAGACTCCCAGATCATTTTAGGTAGGCCCTTCCTCAGAACATCAAGGGCCTTATTTGATTATAAGATCGGGAAGATTCAGTTCCAAACTCCAGGCAGAGATGAGGAACTTGAAATGAAGCAGACAAGATGGCAGAGACCGGATTCAGAATCCAGCACTGAGTGCTCTTCTACTGGAACAGACTGCGAGCATGTAGACTTAGTTGGTCCATGGAGACAGAACCCAGCCAGCACCGATGTGTCCATCTCCTCCGAAGATGATCCAGTGCACAAGTCAGTCTGCGAGATCCTCAGGAACAAGTACAGCTCTGAGCCTGCATCACCCTACATCTTCGATGACGCAGAGGCCCAGTTGGGCATGTCAGTCCTTACATCTCTAGGACAATCGGAAGATGAGGATGACGAGTCGGACGAGGCGTTTGCCGATTGTATGGAGACCTTTGACGATCCGACTCCAGAGCCGAACTTGGTGGCAGCAATCACAGAGAACGATCCAGCCATTTCCAATACTGAACCAGGTCAGATTGAGCCAGATTTCTTAGACGATCACACCATTCCTGAGCTCAAACCCTTACCCACAACCTTAAAGTATGCCTTCCTTGCAGGCAAAGACAATAAATTTCCGGTCATCATCAGTTCGCAATTGACCGAGGAGCAGGAATCTCGCTTGCTAGAGATCCTAGAGATAAACCGCAAGGCGATAGGCTGGAGCATTTCCGATCTCCACAGGATAAATCTCGCTCTCTGTTCGCACCATATTTACTTGGAGAACGAAGCCAAACCCTCTCGTGAATTCCAACGCCGGTTGAATCAAAATTTACGAGAGGTCGTGAAGAAAGAGATAGAAAAATGGTGCAACGCGGGTTTCATTTATCCAATCTCCGACTCTAAGTGGGTGGCCCCAATCCACGTTGTCCCGAAGAAGGCGGGAATTCAGACGACCACCAACGAGTATGGAGAGGAGATCGTGACGAGAGTACCCACGTCGTGGCGTGTCTGTGTGGATTACAGATGCCTGAATGCCGCGACAAAGAAGGATCATTTCCCCCTACCATTCATTGATCAGATCTTAGAGAGATTGGCGGGAAAAGAGTTCTTCTGCTTCTTAGATGGGTTCTCGGGCTACAATCAAGTAGCCATAGCTCCAGAGGACCAGGAAAAAACCACGTTTACATGCCCCTTTGGTACCTATGCTTTCAGGCGCATGCCTTTTGGGCTATGCAATGCTCCAGGTACTTTTCAAAGGTGCATGATTGTTGTATTCGCCGAAATAGTCGGCGAATTCCTGGAAGTCTTCATGGATGACTTCTCGATCCACGGCGATTCTTTCGATTCCTGTCTTAGGAATCTGGACCGAGTCCTCAAAAGACGTTGTGAGGTTAATATGGTGCTCTCCTGGGAGAAAAGTCACTTCATGGTGACGGAGGGCATAGTGTTGGGGCATGTCATCTCCAAGAGAGGAATGGAGGTTTACCCTGCCAAGGTGGACGTGATCAGACGACTCCAGCCACCCACCAACGTAAAGCAGTTGCGGTCGTTCCTAGGGCATGTTGGATTTTATCGGAGATTCATTAAGGATTTTTCTAAGATCGCCCGACCGCTAACTGAGCTTTTAGGCAAAGACATGGAGTTTATTGTTGATCACAAATGTCTTGAGGCCTTTAAGCTTTTACAAGGAATGATTATGGACGCACCCATCCTGCAAGCCCCAGATTGGTCTCTACCATTAGAGATCATGACGGACGCCTCTGATTATGTTGTTGGGGCTGTGTTGGGACAAAGAAGAGAGGGTGTCCCTTTTGCAATTCACTACGCAAGCAAAGTGCTTGACTCTGCTCAGCGTAACTATACAGTTACGGAAAAGGAAATGCTTGCAGTAGTGTTTGCCTTGGATAAATTCAGATCTCACCTAATTGGATCCAAGGTAACTGTGTTCACTGACCACACGGCACTACGGTATTTGATGGAGAAGAAGGACGCGAAGGTGCGTCTTCTTCGTTGGATTTTACTTATCCAGGAGTTTGACTTGGACATCCGTGATAAACCTGGAAAGAAGAATGTAGTGGTCGATCATCTTTCTCGTCTCGAAGATTTTAATACTTCCGAGGTTTCACCAATTCGAGACTCCTTCCCTGACGAGTCGATTTTTGTTATCGACTCACTCCCATGGTACGTCAATATCGTGAACTATCTTGTCTCCAAGAAAGTTCTCGAGGATTGGCCCAAGAGCCAAATCGACCGACTGAAGTCAGACGCTAGACACTACCATTGGGAGGATCCGATCCTTTTCTTCGAAGGACCGGATTGTGTCTGGAGACGGTGTATTCCCCAGGAGGAATACCAGAGTGTCCTTTCTTTATGCCACAGTTTGGAGGCAGGAGGACACCACTCCGGGAAGAGGACCGCATGAAAGGTACTTCAATGTGGCTTCTACTGCCGACTCTGTTTCGCGATGCCACCGCCTTCGCGAAGTCGTGCCCAGTTTGCCAGAGAATGGGAGGAACCGTTGGTTCCAAGGATGAGATGCCAATGCAGCCGGTCATCATTTGTGATGTCTTTGACACCTGGGGCATCGATTTCATGGGCCCATTCCCTGTCAGCCACGGGTTCGAATATATCCTTCTTGCGGTAGACTATCTGTCCAGATGGGTGGAGGCTATCCCGACCCGAGCCGCAGACAGCAGGACTGTCTGCAAATTCATCAGAGAGCACATAATCTCTAGGTTCGGGATCCCCAAAATGATAATATCAGACGGGGGTAGCCACTTTGTGAATCGGGAGGTGAAGAAACTCCTGAAGGACTACGGCATTGAACACCGTGTCGCGAGTCCTTACCACCCACAAACCAATGGTATGGCTGAGGTGTCAAATAGGGAGGTGAAAACCATATTGCAGAAGCTTGTCCGCCCAAACAGGAAGGACTGGTCTCAGATCTTGGATCAAGTCCTCTGGGCGTATAGGACAGCTTACAAGACACCATTAGGCACCTCCCCATTCCGAATGGTATTCGGAAAGCTGTGCCACTTGCCCGCAGAATTAGTGCACAAATCAGAATGGGCAATCAAGAAGGTCAATTGGAACACACACCTGGGTTAGAAGCAGAGAGACATGGATCTGAATGAGCTTGTGGAAGTCAGAAACCGCGCATATGACAACAGTTTGGTGTACAAGGACAAGGTGAAGCGTTGGCATGATAGATATATCAGACGAAAGACCTTTGTTCCTGGACAGAAGGTATGGTTGTTCAATGCTAGGCTGAAGATTTTCCAAGGCAAGTTGAAGTCTAAGTGGACAGGCCCATTTGTCGTCCGTACGGTGCATGATAGTGGATGTGTCGAGATCTCAGATCTTGCATATGACGCACCGACAATCCTAGTGAATGGACAACTGTTGAAGCACTTCGTCGAATCCAATGAGCAGTTAGTCCATGTTGAGGAGATTGTATTCATGCGCGAGACAGATACAACAGATATACCTCAAGCCGCGTATGAGACCTTGCAGCAGTGAACTCCAGCCATCCGCAGCATCTCGAAAGATTCAGACCGACTCATCTGTATATATCATTCTTCTTGTACATCTTATCCTCTCTCTTACATGACTTTAGTAACCCATCCCCGCCTCATTAAATCACTATCCTGGACTATACTTAGGATAACCAGATCCTAAGTATAGGGGGGAGGGGTCACCTGAGTCAATTCACTGTACATCCTCCAGATCACATTGGTCCTCATACTCATTTCTTACCTATACTTAGGTTGACCTAAGCCTAAGTATAGGGGGGACCGATGCCCGCATTGATACTCACCCACTACCCATCTCTCCCTCGCCCGCCCCATTTGTGATCTTCTTCTACACTTAGGCAGTCAAGAGCCTAAGTATAGGGGTGCGTGCGACTTCTATACATTTTTATAATTTTAGCTCTCCTACGCTTAGCCCGAGCTATGTCTTTTTGGTCGCTTTTCATGCTCTGAGGACATAGCACACGCTAAGTATAGGGGGGCGTGTATATATTACATATATACTTTACCCATAACTCGTACTTTCGCGTATTTTCGCGTATTTTTGTATATATTATGCAATAAGTACGGTGGGTAAAAATTAAAAATATATATATATATAAATATAAGTATATATATAAATATATATTTTACTTGTATAAAACAAAAAATACTCCTGTAAAATATGATACTATGTATATTATTACAAAGTAAAATGAAAAAAATTGAAAATAACGGCTTCTTGTTTAACCTTGCATACCATCTCTGCATCCAAAAAGAGTCTTGCATTTTCATAGCATGACATCTCATCGGCATACTTTGCATAGGCAAAGTGAAAAGCTAGTGGGTTCTGAACTAAGTTATGAGCAGATATTGAGGATGGAATTGATTTGACCTTAATTTACCTGATTTCAGAGGAACCTTATAGGAACTGGAGTTAAGATTTTTCAGGTCAGGTCACTTAATTCTTTAAGTCTGCAAGTCTATGTTCATATGTCATCTTAATGAGCCTGAGTAGAGCAATTAACAACACACACATGACTCTTAGAGACAATGGCTTGACAGGCACCATCACTTTACACATGGCTCTCTACGGATGAGGTGATGAGGAGGCAGTTTCCTTTAGCTTGGGGTAGCATATGAGGGTAGTACTTCTAGGCGGAACCTCTCTTCTTCTTCTAGTGAAGGAAGTGCGTCTCAACTTGGCCTAGTGGTGATGAAGGCTAAAGACAGAAGCCGTGGGTTGCAATAAAGCTTCAAAAGAGGGATAGTCTACTGGCTCAAGAGGAAATTTCTTGTATATATGCTACACCATGTAGATATGTTGTATAGAGGCACTTGAAAAAAAATGCCAAAAAGAACTCCAAAAACGTGGTGGGTCGGATTGAAAATTTAATAACCCCACCGGAGTATATGTAGTCAAGAAAAGCAAAAGCTTATGGTCCACATGTTACATCTCATGAAGCTTGCAGCGGGAGACTTAGCTACACTGGCTGAGCTCCCAAAAGTCTATACTTCTTCCCCCTCTTCTTGAGCCGGTTGCACTTGAACTTAGAAGGGAATACCCCGCTTCTCGAGGAAAGAGTTGCTAGACCGAGGCATTAGAGTTACCAGGTTGGGGGAGGTTGTTTCTTTGTTACTTCTGAGGTGGGGAGTCATATATCACTCACACTGCATGAAAAGATTCATGGTCATTAGAGTTTGTGTATGTAGACTTGTTCTGATCAGGTGTGTTGAGGAGTCTTGAATAGAAGACTTGTGGAACTTGAAGTCTGTTAAATCTTAAACTCAGATCCCAATAAGGTTCCGACACATAATTAATCCAAAGGTCGAGTCAAGCTCTATTTTTAACTTTTGTTCATGACCTTGGTATGGAACCCAAAATCATTTCACTTCTGCATTTCATTTAGTTGCTCAGGGACGAGCAAGGTTTAAGTATAGGGGGTTGATGAATCTGTGATTCATCACTTCAAAAGTCAAAAATAGAGCCTTGTTCCCGAGTAAATAGAGGCATATTTCCCTTTATAATGCATAAATAGCATTCATTCATACATACATAATACATTCATTTTAGCAGTCCAATTGCATTCAAATAAGAAGCCAAAATCCCTTGTAAAATATCCACTCACTAAAATAACCTCTTCCTTGTAATATATACTCCTTAGTTGATAATATAGGGAAGAATGCCAAATATCCCCCTTGTAAATTAGTCAATAAAGCCCTAGAACCCCAGTACACTAAAATGCACATAAATCCCTCATACAAACTCCGAACTAGGTCTACTTACTCTTAGAATAATACACATTAAAAGACCTTTAAAATGAGACTAATTTCATCCAATTTGGAGCTTGTATGAGAAAGTTGGGTTTCTGGGCCACCTTGTATACTACATATATGTATGCTTGTATCTTTGTATTTATGTATCATATTTGACCTCATCTCCGTCTTTGGTCAACATGAAACTTGTAGATCTCATCGAGATCTACAACTTTCATGTTTTCAGTTTTTCCAAATTCGGCTCCCTCTTATCTCTACACATTCATTTTCGTCCAGCCATTCACAGAAGGCCACGTGGCGCCCTCTGGTTGCGCCACGCGGCCCGCTCCCCGTCACTCATCCGCCTGCGCTCTCAGCCGTTGATCCTCATCCAAATCCAATGGTGGAGCCGCCTCCACGTACGCCTCAAATGTCCACCGTCTGATCTTCCCCAGGACTTCATCTGACCCGCTCATTAGCGCCTCGCCCACAGTGCGCCACGCGTCGCACGCTACGCCTTTGGATGATGCACGCCACTCTCCATCGCATCCTCTCATCCCGCCTTGCATTCCAACCCTCCGATCTAAGCCCTAATCTCATCACAGCCGCCCGCGTACGCTTCGCTCACATCACGCCATGTGGTCGCTCCACGACCCTCAGATCGCCTCGCCTCGATCCGATCTCGCCCGCTCCTTAGTGATTAGATCTGGGCCGTTGGATCACAAGATCCAATGGCCACGACCTCGTCTCCTACCTCTGGCAGCCCTCTCTCCCACGATCTCCGCCTTGCGGGAGGGGTTGCCCCTTTCTATTTTCAGCAGCGCTCCCTCCACCGTCGACGACCACCATCACCTCCACGTCCTTCCCCACTCATTACTTATCCCCGCCAGCCACCTCGCTACCCACGTCGACCGCCAGCGACGCTCCATGAACTCCATGAACCCCACTTCATCACCAGCCCGGCTGGCTACTTCAACCTATAAATACTCGCCCTCCGGCCGATTTCACGACCATCTGCCACCTCTGAGAGATACCCCGAGCTCGGAGCAACCGTTTGGTGACAGCAGGCGATCTATTCCTTGAGTGAAGACCGGTTATCTTCTCCGGCGAGATCCTCGGCCCACCGCCGTGTCGCAGCCGCTCCTCCGAGTAGCTGCACGAGGGGGACCCTACCGATCCCTAGAGCAACGACCCTGGAACTCAAGACCGAGCTCCAATCCCCAGGTGAATCCCTCCATCCATCTCTGATCTTTGATTCTTTTCTTCTTCGTTTTTCTCGATTTTTATTTGCTGCCACCGGTCATCCTCTCGCTTCCATTCCCTCTCGCCGAGCTTCGCGTCGAAGCTCTCAACTTCGCGTTCACCTTTACGGCCGCCAACGACGCACTTCAACCTCCATCAGCTCCATCTCCGCCACTTGGCCGGAGCACCATCGCCTACCCATCTCCATCACGCTTTAGGCCTCGCCGACTACCTCCACTTCTCCACAAACGCACGCACAAGCTCCGGCTCGATCCTTAACACTTGCAGGTACCCCGCTTCGCATTGAACGGAAGCTCATCGGAGCTACTTTCGTGCTTCATCACCACGAAGCTCCAGCACCCCTCTTCCACTCCTGAAGGCACCTGGAGCTTCGCCGCACCGCCGCGCATCTTCCGGGATATCTTCGAGCCCCCGGAGAGCTTCACCGACGCCAGGAGGATCGGGCGGAGCTAAGCCCGCTTCGCCGGAGACCCGCCAACTCCTCCGCAGGTGGCGGAGGACCGTTGAGGACGAAGAACAGTCACCGTTCGATCATCTTGATCGAACGGTCCAGCGCCATCCACGTCGTCCACAACCGGAGCAGCACATCACCGTTGGATCCATCTAGATCCAGCGGTCCATAGACAGCCACGTCGACATCCGCCTGAGCTACAGCGACCGTCGATCGTCACCGGTATCGCACGGTTGTGAGCACGCCACATCGCCATCTTCAGCGAGCGTTATACACCGTTGGATCAGTATAGATCTGATGGTTGTTGATCATCCACGCGCCAGCCACCGACAGCCGTTGGATTGACCTTGATCCAACGGTTTCCATCGCACCACGTCGACGGGTCCGAGCCTCTTCCCCGAACCTAGGCTCGGACAGCCCGAAGCTTCTTCGAGCCTCACTCCAAACCTCCAGAAGCACCGAGCCTCGCCCCGAGCCTCCGCAGCCATCCGAGCCTAGGCCGCCCACGTGAGGAGCACGTGCGGCCTGGGAATTTTGCACCGAGGCCCTCGGGACTTTCCATATTTGCAAAAAGGTCCCTGTGAAGTTGAGCCCACGTGAGGAGCACGTGCCTATTGGAGAAATTGCACTTGAGTCCCCAGCATTATAGGTAATTGCATTTTAGTCCCTGTTTGCATATTTGCTTATTGTATTTTTATTTTCCTGTATTGCATTTATACCCTTGTGTTTGCACGCATCCCTAGGTTGCATATTACATCATTTTTCAATTCTAAAAATTGCATTTTGTTGAGAAAGTTGTCCTCTGTCTATTGGTTACGTGTCACATTTTTGTAATTTCAGTAGAATTATTAATGAATTAATTGGTGCATTTTTGACATATTTTGCCCAGTGACACCTTTTGATTTGTAGTTAATTCTCTGTGCTTCCGAAAATCATCAAAAATTCACAGTAGCTTAAGGACAGTATTCTTAACATACCATAAAAATTTCATGTCATTTGCACACATATCGAGGCCTAAATAAATTGTTGAGTGATTTTCTTATTTAAATTTTAATTAATCCATTTCACATTGAAATTCAGATCTTTCAATTTTCCTTGATCCCTTATCATTTGTGCTATCTAGGATAATTTTAGTTCTTGAAAAATTGTGGTTTGGTATTTATTAAAAATTAAATATTGAAAATCACCCTGTCTACATATTTAATTCCCAGTAAATCCATTTAGTGTCTGAAAAATCAAAAAAAAATAGGGTACCTCATTTTTATCATAATTAATCATCTGGCCAATTCTTAGAATTTTTGGACTTAATTTGATATCTTAATTAAATTAAACGTTCATTTGGCCTGCATTTTTGCATGTGTCTCAATAGAAAATAGAAAAAGACCAAAAATATTCTCCCCGAAAATCTCACACTTGGATTTTGCTAAAATTTGACCTAAGGAGATAGTTGCCTCCCTAAGTTCGACCTTGGACTTCACCAAGTAAAAAATTACCGCTTGAAATTAACTTAACATTAATTAAGAAGTGGTTTTTGATTAGCCCTCTCATATCCGACTGCAACGAACGACTTTAACTTAATTTGGACAATAATCTGACCGAATTAACTAGGGGTGCGGGGGCAGTTCGTCAACAGGCTAACTTCGAAGATGGATCATCAAGCTGAGGAACGACAGATAGGTTAAGAGAGGAGAATAGAAATCCTGGAGGAGGTGGGAGTGAGGGGAAGAAGATAAACTTATTGAGCTAGTGGATAAGCTTACACTAATGAATTCTTATAATCCCAGGGCAGGACAAACCATTACATGGATTAGAATCCTTGCAATTCATGGGAATTTTGAGCTTAATCCCACAGTTTTACCACTTCTCCCAATATTCCATGGGCAAATAAATGAAGAGCCATATGTACGCCTTCGATGACTTGATCACATTTGCGGCACTATACACTACCCGAATGTTCCATTAGAGGTAATGAAGATGACAACCTTCCCGTTCAGTCTCATAAACAAGGTAGTATATTGGATCAACTGCTTGAGAAGGGTTGTCACAACCTGGGAAGAGTTGAGATCCGCTTTCTTGAACAAGTATTACCTACTTGGACGCCCCAACCTAATGCGATCTATGAATGCCAACTTCTCCCAAATGTCCCATGAGCCTACTCACAAGGCATAGGAAAGATTCAAAGACTTGACGGAGAAGTTCACCCATCATGATATTCCAAAGACTATCCTTATGCAAAACTTCTTTGGGGATTTGAGCATTGAGAACCAGAAGCTGGTAGATATCGCTTGTGGGGGGTCACATTTCAACAAGGATGAGGATGTCCTTTATCAGATTTTTGAGGAGATGGAGGAGAGCTCAGCAGCTCTTTCTTATTCATGTGCTTTTCAGAAGCATCCCATTTCCTCTCCTTCTGTACCACACAAGGTTGTCAACATGACTGCGTCACATGGTGTGGATAGGGTGGACAGTGTAGATCAGACCATCATAGGCAATCACATATCGAAAGTGGGCATAATTGAGAAACAATCCAAGGAGCTTGAGAATCTTCAAGTAATCGAACGGAGGAAAAAGAATCTGGATAAGTTGGATGAGATAACAAGAATTTGGAGATTCTTGTGAGTACAATCAGTGCATGTCATAGTGCAAGTGCAGTAAATACCTCTACTTGAGAGCAGACTACTTCCACTTGAACACAACAGAGTACCGGAGGACCATCTACAGTTCAGCACGTTTACTACATGCAGACTCTTGACTCGTAGTCACACCATAGTTTACCATACTAGCAGGACATTCCATACATTCCTGAGCAGCAGTCTCCCCTCCACCTCGCATTCAGTAGGTGAACAGTATTTGGTTCGACTGAGAGTGCAATTAGCCATGTCCATCAGGGTAAGGTCAGTTGGGTTCCCAGTAGGGTTAAAGACCCACCCACCACTTTCAGGGGATAATACCACAACCCAACACCAGTAGTTCTAGCCTCACTACTCATCTCCGCCACATTTCTAGAAATGGAGACATGGTCAACAGCAAATACAACCTGCATATTCTCACCAGCTTTACTAGCAGTAGCAGTCTATATCTTATGGACAATTTTCACATCCTCCTCCTCGTTACCAGCCATAGTATGGATACCAACAGCCTCCTCACTATCGATCTCGATGACAGCCAGTCATTGAGCATCCTGAGGCACCTTTAGTGAATCTCGTCTTGATCAGTTTCCCTATTGATGAAGAACATGAATGACAGGACTCAGAGGATGACCTAGCCACCATGAAGACACTGATTCCAGCACAGATCGAAGCCAATCCTAACAACTTCATATGCAAGGAACATGTATCCCATGATCCATCCACCCCCGAGATAGGTATGGCCCTTTATTTTACATGTTTATCTGATGCCATTCATCTCAATCGCGATAGGAGATTGCAGCCACCTTCACAAGCATTGGGTTTGGGAGATCAAGCCATTGAGAGATCATTTCCTTCCACATCATCTTCTTTATGAACAGTACAGAGATCCAGTGTTGCAGAGCCACATCTTAGAGTTTCATCATCTTCATCTTCACCACCACCACCACCTTCACCTTCTTCATTCAGAAAATACCCAAAAGACACAAAGAGAGATGTAGTTCACAATCAGCAGAGAAGGAGCACACACCCATCGTGGAATCTCCTACACCAAGAGATGCAGCTCGTCCTATTTTTGAGTTTATTTCTTCTACTAATGTATTGGATAACATTGTACAGACTAGTTCTGGCTTTCCAAATGTATATGATGACTATTTTGAATAAGAAAAATGATGAGTTGAATGTTTCTTCTGATTTGTGTCATTTCCTTCAGCTTTGAATAAAACCAAAAAAAATCAAAAATTAAGAATAGCACTATTTGATCCTGGAGTGGTAGAGATCCTATAGAACATCTTTTTAGAGTTGTCACTCCTTAAGGCCATGGATTACATGCTTATAGTCAAAAAGGGAATGAAAGAAGCATGTACTTAAAGCGTTAACCCAAGCAAAATAGGTAAAAGAAAATAGAGAAGCACATCTTGACCATCGCCACCGTTCATGCCATTAGCAATCTCCCACTCAAAAAGAAAGATAAGGGAGCACCTCACATCCGTTGCCATATCTTTGATCAATATTTTGATCATACTCTTTTGCATAGCGGATCCTCTATTAATCTCATGCCATCCTCACTACTCACTGAGTTTGGGTCGGGTCCTCTTAGATCCACTAGGATGATCCTTCAGTTTGTTGATATATCGATCAAGAGGCAGAGAGGCATTTTAGAGGATGTTATTGTAATGGTGTAAGGAATGAGATTCTAAATTGACTTTTTTGTTATGGATATGGATACCTCTACATCGTTACTCCATACCTCGATCATACTAGGTCGATCGTTCCTTCAAATGGTAGAAGCATTAGTTGATTATGGTACTAGAGAGATGATATTCCACTCTCCAATGACAAGGTAAAGATTGAAATGATACCCGATCCTAGGCCATCAACGCCACCAACAGAAGAAGATGAGAGAGATCCGGTTACATCAGATCCTGAGGACTGTGATTTTATTGCTGAGTTTAGAGAGACAGATCTTCTTACTGATTTCATGGACATCCAGGAATTCCTTTCTCAGAAGGAATCCCTAGAAAGCATAGGTGACTTGAGTTCCATTGTTGATCATACTGAGTTGTTTGTTGATGGACAGTTTGAGTTGTATTCTTAGAACCAGTCTGAGATATTGGAGGTACATTCCGAGATTCGTGAGACACATTTCTTTTCTGAGATTACTGATGGCATACCTCCTACTGAGATTTCTGAGATTTTTTTTTAGGATTCTGAATAGCATGATGAGTCATTCCTTTCTAAGGAGAGATCATTCATTGTAGATCTTTCTGAGATTTTACTTGCTGAGCTGACAGTAGCCATGGTGGACAATTTACAAAATACACATCATATACCATCTACCAGTGCAGTTGCAGAGGTTATCACAGAGTCGATTCATACACCACATGATCTTAAGGATTTACCATCAATGTTGAAATATGCCTTTCGTATGCCCCCCCACCCCAATGTTTTCGATCATCCTTAGTTCGCAGTTAATCGACGAACAAGAATCTCACGTGCTAGAAGTTCTTGAGAGAAACCATGTCTATTGGATGGAATATTTCGGAATCATATCTACTTAGAGGATGACAGCAAACCCCCCCATGAGTGTCAGCACTGTCTGAATCCAAACCTCTAGGATGTTGTCATGAAAGAGATCAAAAATTGGTGTAATAATAGCTTTATATATCCCATATCAGATTCCATGTGGGTCAGTCCTTTTCATGTTGTCCTGAAGAAATCTGGGATTACTAGCGTAAAGAATGACTTTGGTGAGGAGATTCTGACACGTGTACCTACTTTATGGTGGATATGCATAGATTATCGGTGCATGAATTCAGCTACCAAAAAATATCACTTTCTACTGCCCTTTATTGATCAGATTATTTAGAGGTTGGTCGGGAAAGAGTTCTTTTTTTATTGAATGGGTACTCGGGGTATAACCAGGTTGCTATTGCTCCTAAAGTTTAGGAAAAAACTACCTTTAATTGTTCGTTTGGCATCTACACCATTAGACGGAAGCTATCAAGTCAATTGTAGTTTATGAGGTGTGGGTCATATTTTAAGATATAGATTAAGTATACAATATAACATAAACATCTTTTATTAACGTGAATAATTAAGCCTTAAAACCTAATGACTAAGTATGGTTAGCTCTAAATCCTAAGAGCTAAAAACTCAAAGTTTCTTTATTCCTCGAGTCATGAGTGATAGTGAAAAGTGTTAGGGATTTATATAACTTAATACAAAATGTTTTTATAATTTTTATTTTTTTTTCAATTTTTACTATTATGAATAAAGTTAGATTTACATACAAAGAAAAGATATTCTCATTCTCCCCCTTCTTTTTGAAATGATTTTACAAAACATGTTACATAATATATATTTTTGAAAACATTTTACAATTTCTTTTTAAAACAAGTCAAACCCCCATTATTCTAAACATTGAATATAAGTTTTTAAAGACAATGTCACATAATTAGAAAATATTTCGAATCATTTTACAAACATTTTTACACAAACCATTTCAAAAGATACTTCATTCCAGACCCAAAAAATATGAAAATTTAAAAAATACGAGGAATGGCTAAAGTATATATGAATGATACACATTTGTGCCCCCAATACTTATCTTGTGTTATGTCCTCGTAACACTAAGTGATATGAAGACATTAGACATGCTAGAATATAAAGGGATATATAGGAACAAACTCAGGTATTCCCACTTTACTCGGATTCACAGATAACCCAAGTATAAAAAGGAGACCAAGAACAGAGTTCAATGAGAAATGAATAGACATTGGACAGGGACTCGAGTCCTCCCTATACATAAGCTAAGAAGAGCCTAAATATAAATATATGAAATGATATGGAGGGACACAAGGTGAACTATCAGAGAGACATGGTTCCCCCTATACTTAGGGTTGATATTAGCCTAAGTATGTAGAATATGGAACTAATGGCGGGGAATCAGGACACCGAATTTGGGTTAGATTGAATCTTAATATATGACTTGAATCTATGGAGATGAAGGATAATGGAGTTAGGGTTTCGGGAGGGTTGGGGTGAGTATACAATTAAAGCTCAAACCAATTACACAAAACCCTTGACTTCACCGACTCACACATGAAGACCAACAAATGTTGGTCATTTATCGTTTCGATTTTATTGGTCATCGTCCAAGATATAAGTCCATTTACGTAAGGATTGATATGAGTTTTGGCCATTGTCCTGAGGATGCATCCTCACCTCTCAACATCATAATCCATCTTGTGTACAATGTGGGTATTGCTCTCACATAAAACAAGTTTCATTTTTACTTCTTTTTTGTTTAAATCAACTTTCATTAATAGTATGAATTATATCTAAGGTTTTCACTTAAACTAATGTGAACACACAATTATAAATAATTCTAGTTGCATTTAGTCTTAAATTAAAAACAAGATAGTGAATTGAAAAAAGCTGATGCAATGATATAGTGCCTCCAACATTCTCCATGCATATGCAAGAATGAAATTAAATTTATCTCTAATTGCAGGTAAGTCAATTAAAATCACAACCTAAACACACTACTATTAGCGGGAAGAATTAGATTTAATTTTAGCTAACTAGAGCAATGTCATGGTGCGTCTTAATTAATTTTATGAGATATAGTGAAATTCATAGATGCATATTTGTGTGTCCTAACCAGTGATCAATCACATCCTAATATTCACAAAATCAAGCTCAAAGAGTCGCATACCTAACCTAGGTCAAAGAATTAAGTGGATCCCCACATGGGTAGGGGTGAAATAGGCTCCACACACCACATAATGTCTAGTGTCCTTTTTTACACTTGCAAGCCCTCAAACGAGGACCGTTGTAAATGCAGTTATTACAAATGAACACAACACATGAATGAAACATTGATGCTAATTAAAAATCATGATTCTTTGGCATTTCTTCTGAGGCACCTTGTAGCTGGAGCTCAGACACTCCGTCTCTACCTCTCTTGAGCATCCTCGATCCTTGAGGGACATGCCACAAAAGTTATGCATTAGATATATAATCATCAAATAAAATTAACATAAATAATATCACAAATTAATGCAGACAATATCACAAGCAAAAAAATGTTAAGTGCAATGTAAAAAATCATCACTTTTTTCATATTAAAAAATTATAAATTAAAAAGATAAGTCATATCCCTAGAAAATATGACATCAGATGAATTTCTAGTAGGCTAGGTGAATCTTGTCGAGAGTATAACCAAATACACATTTATCAAAACCGAGTCGAAAGACTTCGTGAGGAGGACTCACTTTTAATATGTAAACCTGGATAAGTCAAAGGTTGAAATTAGGGTCACGAGATACCTAATATATCAATCAAATCCTAATGCCTTGATTAAGTTATATATGTACATACCTTGGTCAATAATGCATATATAATACCATGAAATACTAAACATTTGGACATAATGCATTTTTTAAGAGTTTCACGTAGGCTTAAATAAGTAAACTATGCAACATGGTGCAATATTATACAAATAGAAACATATCACGAATATGCCCTTACATTAATCAACTATTTTAGCATGGCATAAGTGAAATTAACATTTAATGCATCAAAAATAGTTCCAAGTACATAAAATGGCATTTAATTAACCAAGCAATTGACACACCATATTTTCAATAATGCATATTATTTTAAATGTCAAAATAAGAATTAAATCATGGCATTTTGTAGAGCATATAATAAGCATTACAATGAAATTGAAATCATCAAAAAAGATGTTCATATGCTCAAGATATGAGAATTTTACTCTTGGTGCATAAATGAAGAAAAACATAGAAAAATACTTACAAATCATCACAAAAATATCTTGTCACGGGCATAAAAGCATTATATGATAATTGACTGGCCTCCTTGTAATTTATCTAGTACGTGAGGACATATTAATAATTATGATAACTCGTCATGTCCCCCATGCGAAATACCCAAGTGTGTCACGTGAGTGATGAATATGTGATTCATCACTTTAAACGTTGAAAATAGAGCTTTGTTCCTGAGTAATTAGCTGCATATCACCATTTATTTTGCATTATTCTCATTCATGCATTTATAACTAATGTGTGCATCTTAGCAAGCATATTTGCATTAAATAAGAAACCAAATTCACTTGTAAATACCACAGGTATATTCATCATATTTTCCTTATGTTTATCTATTTTTACTAAATTCGAATTGAATAAAAATAACTCTGTAGCGTATTTATTACAAACACTATAAATAAAATTATCAAAATATACGAACTTCTAAAATAGACCAATAAAACTCAAACCCTAAATTGATGTTAATAACCTTAAAATGTGAATATCTCTCTCATAGAATCTCCTATGGACCCATACACAATTTTTAATAAATATACGTTCAATTACCTTGAAAACAAGACTAATTTCGAAAGAATCGGAGTCCATATGTGAAACTTTGTTCTTGGGCCCCTCTTTATATATTCTACAAATGTCCCCTTTTATTTATTTTTTATTTTTTTATTTTAGTTTTTATTCTTTTGAGAAACATGTGGCAGCCCCAGAGGCCACAACGTGTCACCCCATTTTCATTTTATTTTCTTTTAGATTTAGTTTATTAAATTATTATTATTATTATATTTTTCTTTTTCTTTTTATTTTTTATTTATATTTCTGTTATTTAATTAATTAATTATTTATTTATTGTTTATTTAATTATTATTATTTTATTTTACTTTTTACCTAGTTACTTATTTATTACTTCTATTTTAATTTTATTAACTGTTATTATTATCTAAATTTTATATTTTATTTTAAAATTTTAAATTTTAAATTCTTCCATGTCACATGGCCTCCCTACCCTTCTCCCATTTGTTTACTCATGCATCTTCTACCTCCTTCACACAAATCGCAGCTGCCTCGCCAACCTTCCATATAGCATCTTCGCCACTACCAGTGTGAAACATCTTCCATTCCAGATCCAGGAGAGAGAGAGATAGAGCTCAACTCCACCCTTCGGTGACAACGTCAAAAGACATCTTCTCCACATGCGAGATCCAAGGGCTCCTGCCTCTTGTTCCAGTTGCTCAATTGCTACTCTTGCTTGACCATGTCGAGGTCTTGAGCAAGAATTCAGGCCAACACTCGTGTTCCGGCCATCCACATGCACTCGTCGACCCCTCCTTTATTGGGTAATTTCACTTATCTTCTTCATCATGTTTGCTTCTCTCTTCCTTTTATGTCTCCTCCTCCTTTAGTTTCCGTCTATCCTTGCTCTTCCTTTTCCACCATTCCTCGATAAACTTTGACACCTCACTTGCATCTTCTTGACCACCGTCACTCTTCATCTCCCCCAATGACCACCTCCATGTTCCATCCTTCTTCCTTATAAAGGAAGAAGATCCACCACTTTCTCACGTACCACAAAACACGTTCAGCCGCCTATGCGCCACCACAACACAGCTTCCCCCAGTCGCCTTTTGCATTTAGTCAGGTCCTCATCTTCTAGGAGACGCTTCATCTTTCAGGTTGAAGCATCGACTCTAATATATTGCCAATACCTGACTCCACCATTGACAGTCGTGTCTGAGCCTTTGACTATCTCCAAGCTTGGGCAAGTCAAGCCACCATCAACCCACCTTGGAGCAATCGAAGGCCACACAACCGTCATTTGCTGCTCTTTTTCCATTAGATTGCGAGTCTCATCAGCAACAACGTGCTCCGCTACGAGAGGACCAAATCACGCTCTGTTGCCCACACCTTATTTTCATCCTACCCTCGCATCAAAGCACGTGAGCAAGGGGGTAAATTACACCAAGCTTATGAAAATACAACAAATCCCAAGAAGGCCTTGCACGTGCTAGTAAGTGAGCGGGGGGGATTAAATTGTGGCCATATCCTTGTGCTCATAGTATATTACATGCAGGTCCTCCCCAGCCAGGCACATGCCCCTTAGAACATTTATACAGAGGACCCTTTCTATTCTACCATTCACAGTAAGTCCCTACTTAGGAGAAGCACATGTCAAGTATTCGTCATCTATGTCAAGTTGCATAAAGATCCTCGTGGGTCTAGATAATTAAAGAAGTACCTTGAGAGTTATTTTGTTATTTAATTTCATTTCCAAATTTACAATTAGACCCCAATCTTTGACTGTTAATTTGGTTCTTTATTTTTCATCGTCTCTTTAATAAAAAAATTGCATATTATATATTAGATAATGTTTTATCTCATGGATATTTATGTGGAATTTTGTGAGCATTCCTTCATTAACTAAAATTGTTTTTACGAAATTTGCATATTTTACCCAATTTATGGTCTTAACTTCATATGTAATTCATATTTGCATAAAAATTGTGAAAAATATGGACATGATGTGTCCAAATGTGTTTAATTACTAATTAACTTTCATTAAAGATGGATGCGCGTTAAGAATAAAATAAATTGTTGTGTGATTTTAGTAAATGAATTTTAATTAAATCCACAAACATTATTTTTTAAATTTTCAGTCTCCTAGAATGCTTGTATAAGCATCCTTTTTATATAACTAAATAAAATGGATTTTATGGATTTGTTAGGAATTAAATACTCACACTCACTACGTTTCCATTAAAAAATCATAAAAAGTCATACAATGTCAGAAAATAAAAAAAAACATTATATAACTTCGTTTACTAATATTTCATATTAAGGATATGTTTCAGATTTTTTGGACATTATTTGAATGAAAGATGCGTTATAGTCCTCGAACTTTGCTAAATTAATATATCATACAATAAATTTCATAAAAATACCAAAAAAATGCTTCCTTTAAAACCTATCTTATAGATGGCCTAATAAATTAACCTATGGAGATTGTGGCCTCCTCGAGTTCGACCTTAGGCTTGCCTAAGTGAAAAATAATTTGACCACTCGGTTTAATTGGATAATTATTTTTACCAATTTTTAATTGATTTATCAATTTCCCGACTACAATAATTCAACACTATTAACTAGGGTAAGTCACGGATCTTCTAATGAGGCACGTGATGGAAGACCTACTTGAAATTTTGTAGAAGTGGATAGGCTTCGGGTGCAAAATCCTTGCCCCCCTCATGTATGGTGCACGTGCTTTGAGGTTGCAGAGGTGGTCTAGATTGACGCTGGTGGCTCGGACCACGTGGGTCTTGGAATGAGAAGGGTTTGTTTAAGTTGTATATGGGAGTAGGAACAATGTGGATAGAAATTATAAGGCTATTGTGAATATGCGGAAAATATCAATGGTTGCTGAGGAGCATCGTATGTGGAGGGTTATTGGTAGGAATATGATGGATCATGGTCATCCGATCGAGTCCATTTTATGATCCAAGATAGGGCCGGTGTGTGTCGTTGTTATTTCATCTTATCGAAGCGATGCGATGGATGGGGGTGTTTTGGGAAAGAGCGCCTCTGATGCTAGAGGGAAGACTTTGATCTTATGCCTGAAGCGGAGAGGAATGACTATAATAAGATCATCAGAGTGGATACAACAACGTGGACTTGGTGCATGGATTGAAGAAGGGTCAGGCAATGTGACAAGAAGAGGGGGAACCACGTGGTTGAAAAAAATAATAGAAATAAAACAAAAAATTTCAACGACAAATAAATGCAAGAGTCATTTGAAAAAAGTGTTGAACAATAAAGTTGGACACCTTTTTGAGAACTACATATTTCTTGTTCAACCCAAAATCAAAATAGGTTATTTATACATACTTATATTTTTATAATTACTTTAAGCATTAAAAAGTAATTATTTTTTATTTCGTTAGAGTTTTTTAGTATTTTCAATTTATATCTAATTTCAAAATAAATATGTAAACTATTTATCTAATTTTTTGGAATTCTAATGATTAACAAAACATATATAAAAGTCGTATTAACTAATTATTTATATACATTAATTAAGGTAAATTATTTATAAAGGGTTAATTGGTAATGTCAGTGAATCTAGGTTAGAGGTATAATAATCAAAGAATGTCATGATAAACCACGAATTTATCAGTTCTATGAAAAGTGACTGCATATTATTCTCCATATTATTAAATTGATATTGGATTTTGTATAGTGTAATATTTAAATTCTCTCATTGACATTTAGTTTAATCGACAACATGCTAATTCTATATATTTGGTGGTATAAATTGATGACAAATCTGGGAATCAAGTTATTCATGGAAGGGGGAAAGATTTCTCCCTTCGTTCGTTGTGATTGCATTTTTTTCCATTTTATTGGGGCGCAATGAATATTGAAAGGAGATCCAAATATCATAGTGATACCTCTAGATTAGACAGCCTCATGCTTTGAAAGCTTGTAAGGGGAAGATATACAAAGTATGAGAACATCTTGATTTAAATATATTTATTAACCATAATCAAGATTAACTAAAAGCGCAAAACTTCTTTATTTCAGATGAAATATCTCAACCCACTAAACAAATTACTTGAGGTCAATCAGTTGATCGATCCAAATTATTCGTACTACATTTGAAATTTGCTACTCATACTTGAGAAAGAGCACATAGCATATATGCTGACATCAATGAAGTATGAGAATGTTCAGAAAGAGGACGATTTAGAAATTACTTATAAGTAGGACTAGGATCATTCGATCACTTGCTACATTCTTGGATCATTATCTAATGTGCTTAAGAAGCAACTTATAGGAATTTCATGTGCTATAAACATCCTCCTAAATCTTAAGGAGATTTATGGAGTGTTGAACTACAATTTTTCTATATTGAGGTACTTTGAGAACATTATGAAGAAAGAAAATCTCTCTAGTGGTGCAATAGTTCCATACATTAAAGCGAAGCACAACATGAATTACAGATCTCGTACGTGTCTAATCCAAAAGAAGATGAAAAGTCGAACTATTTATGAATCATTTAATGCTTCAACACATCTGACATCCATAGAGATGGACATCAACCAATATTGTTATATGCTAGGATACCCAATGAGTAATTATCCAGAATACCTAAATTTCCCTGTGAATGGAAAAGGTATTGCTTCGGCAAGTAAGAAATTCGCGTTCATCATTGAAATCTACTTTTTCGTAGGACAAGAACGAAGTTTGGTTGTTTATTCTAGTTATTCTATTCATGTACATAATTCGTTGCATATGTTTCTAGAAATCAGAAAATTCGTTATTGGGGAGATAGTCATCCAAATGGGATCTGATGCAACTGTTACAATGATTGCCATTAGAACCTGTTGACAATCATTATTTACTAGGAGAGTCCAAGATATTAGAGATTTTCTCTATATACGAAATGTTTGAAGGAACTTACTATTTGTATCTAAGCTAGTTAGTCATCGATATACTTTCCTTTATGAAATAAACTTATTATAGATGATTACGGTAAGTTTATAGTAGATGGTTCTTTAATAGAAGGTGGAAGCTATGAATTGAACATGCATGAAATTGTCATGAATTTGAATAACACTATTAATAAAATACCTAAAGGATCAATGGAGGGTGTAGACCATTTAACTATAACATGGCATCAAGGACTTGGACACATGTATATTGATAAGATCAACATATAGTTAAAGGACAAACCTTAGGATTTTCTAGTAGTCTGTGATTTAACAAATGCCAACATTTTATTCAAGGAAAAATGCCAATGGCACCCTTATATAAAAAAAGTGAAATACACAAAGGTATACTTGACCTAATACATATTGATCTTTGTGGTCCCTTTCATATTGCAACTCTTAATGGACATCAATATCGTGTGAAATTTGTTGGTGATAATTTGCAGTATGGTTTTATCTTTCTTTTACATACAAATCTGAATCTATTAAATGGTTCAAAGATTTCATGGCTTTGGTTGAGAACTAAGCTATAAGGAAGATAAAATGAATTCATTTTTATCAAGGTGGCAAGTACCTCTTAGACGAAATCAAAAACAACCTTAAGGAGAGATGAAATATCTCCAATCTCTCTCCTCTAGTATTTCTCAACTCAACGGACTTGTAGAGGGATGCAACATAACCATGTTAGACATGGTCAGATCATCTATGATGAAGCAATCTTAGCTCTTGGTATCTGGTGGCATATAATAAAGACTACAGCTAGAGTCTGAAACGAGGTTCCTACTAAATATGTACCTAAAACCAACCACTATGATTAGTATGGTACCAAGATAAGTACACAACACTTAAGGATATAGGGGTTTTTAGTCCATGCAAAGAAAAGTGTGCAAGGAAGTTGTAATCTCACACTAAAGAGTGCTACTTCATTGGATATGCAAAGAATGAGATGCATTCCATGTATCAGATGAGCATGATGATGATACGACTTCATATGATGAAACATTAGGAGATCATAACATGGATAATTGGATTCTATTAATGAAGTGTGAGATAGAGTTGGTGCATAAAACATGTGTGTTAACCATCAAAGATCAATCGAAAAGGGTCCAACCTATTGGGTGAAAATGGATCTTCAAGAGAAAGAGGGGACTCGATGTTAAGGGAGAGACTTTCAAAGCACGACTCATTGTCATGTGCTAGACATAGAGAGAGGATATCGATTACGATGAGATATTCTCCCCTATATCTATTCCCAAGTCCATCAGGCATTATTAGAAATTGCTTCACATCTTGACTATGAAATCTTGCAGATGGATGTCAAAATCGCATTAGTCAATCAATATCATGAAGAAGATATCTACATGGAGTAACCCAAGGCTCCAATGTTGAGTAAGGAAAAATGTACAAGTCGAAGAAATCCATCTATGGGATCAAACAAGGTTCTTGTAATCAAAACATCAGATTTGATAAAACTACGAAGAAATATAATTTTGTTCAAAATCTGGATGGGCCATGTTTTTACGAGAAGATTAGTGTAGTGATGGATATGCATTTCAGAATCTTTATTCATTTATTTTAGATTAATATCCCTTGTAAGACACATTTATATATTACTAAATCCATATTCTTATCAATCTGCATCTGAATGTAAATATTGTAACATTATTTATATTTTAACCAAAAATAAATAAAGAATGAAATAAAGGGAAATAAAGAAATTGAAGTCTATATATATGTAATGGATACAGGCTAACCCGAACCACGAGATAATGTCAAGACTTGACCTAATCGAATAGTAATAAAGTAGGGGAGATAGGGTCTTTACTCAGAAAATTGAAAAAAATACTTTTCATTCTTTATTTATTTTGTGTATATTTGTTTAAAGTTTACACTATCTTATTTGTTAATAAATTGACCACTATGTAAATAATTTTCTTAACACAAGTTGCAAATAAAAATGTTTTTAAAATAATAAAAATTCTTGCAAAATAAAATCAGGCATGGAATAACTATAACCACTTCGGACCGTAAAGCTAGAATTGGAAGACCAATTACGTCTCCTTATGAACTCGAATTGAATAAAACTCACCTACATTGTATTAAATTAAATTATCTTTAAAATGGTAGTGGTTTCAAAATTTTTTAGTTACGCTTTGAAAAATGGTTTTCTTGGGTGTTACTTGCAATTTACCACTTATTTATTTTATATATTTATCAATATTCATTTTTATATATAATATATTTGTAAATAATTGTATATATTTTTTATTAAAAATATAAAAAAAAATTAAAACATAAAGTAACATAATTTCCTTATTTAACTATGTATATAGTGTACCATATTAATATATTATATGTATATAATTAATTTCCTCAAATAAACACCACAAAAAATTTTAATAACTAACCATTATAATTTAAATTAATAAACTGATAAAAATGATTTATTTATTTAATTAAATTGTCTAAAAAATACACCACATATGTATAATTTAATTAATTCGTTAATTGACCTACCATTAAGATGGATCATTAAGTTATTTGGATTTATTATATAATATAATATATGAATAATATACCACGTGAATACTATTTTCTTAATACAATTTTATTATATTTTATTAATTTAATTTCACCAATAATATCTTTCCTTTTGTCCTCTCCATTAATTCATTTTTTGAAATTCAATTTTTTTTCTATTTATTCTCTTTGCCTCCCTCATTCCAACTGGATCAACCATTTGGGAGAGGAGCTTATTCTCCAAGAGAAACCTTGTCGTAGAAAGGTGTCCAACTTCTGAATCGTCTAGTGATAGCGAGTCAACCTTCGTCGAGGCCATAATGACATTCATCCACTCCACAATGAGATCCATTTTATTTCATGTTTTAATCATTCATCTAGATAAGTTTATTTTTAATTTTTGTCTTGATTTCATTGTCAATTTTTAAAGTTAGATCTAAGCCTCTCATTCTTAATCAATCACAACGATTCCGATCATCACATCCACCTTTGACTTCCCATGTTTCTTATCTATCGCACAGATCTGACCATCTCCGGCCATGAATGGCCGTCAGAGAGACGATTCCCTTCAATCACAACTGTCAGAACCGTATCCATTCACCAAAACCGTGTTTGAATTTTTTTCGGACTAAACAAATATGCTTGGGTCATTGTGTTTGTGTTTGATTTTATTGCAGGAACATGAATTTCAAAAAAGAAAGAAAAAATATCATTTGTTGTTCTACAAAAAAAGAAAACAAATAATATGGTGGCAGCACCGCCCTCTACATAGTGCCCTACACGCACCTCATCTGCTATCGTCTGTTGATAGATCAGTCACACACCATCACCTTAAGGAACCTTCTGCGTATGTCTGCCCTTGTCTACCATCTCCACGCCAGGAGTTTGAAGCCTGTGCCATCCCGTGCCCCAAATTCTGCATGGAGCTGTGACTTTCATCTTCAATCATCCACCCTGGAACACTAACGACTACAAGTGAGTGTATGTCACCCCCTCTCCCAAGTATCACCTCCTCCTAGACTCAATACTTCACCTAACGCTGCACTACCACATGATCCCCATTTGAGTGGAGCTCTTCTGCTATCGTCGATCACCTCGCAACACACACATCTCCGTCAACTTCTCCCAAACAACTCACGACCAC
The DNA here is from genome assembly GCA_037367405.1 of Ottelia alismoides. Lineage (NCBI taxonomy): Eukaryota > Viridiplantae > Streptophyta > Magnoliopsida > Alismatales > Hydrocharitaceae > Ottelia > Ottelia alismoides. The sequence goes on from JAZKJV010006386.1 coordinate 220,816, forward strand.
CGCATGACCCACTGATCGCCGACAATTATCGTCAACACCTACACCTAGAGGAACCTCCATCTCATGCCGACTACAACAATGCCATCGCTCCTCCTCCTCCAACCAACTGTATACCGCTCTGTCTCCTGGAGTAGTAGCTCCGCTAGCGACCTCTGATGATCATCATCACACTATCATTCTTCATGACCACTGGCATCCGTTCAACCCATGCAAGGAGCTTGACCTACCATCTACCATGTCTGTCTAATCATAGAGGAGAAACCTCTCTTCTACGTTATATTTTGGGGCCAAGGAGAAGAAACGAACAAAGACCTCCTGCTGATTAAACCATATTTTTGGGTTAAATGTCAATTAGCTCCATGGAGGTTCTAATAATTACAATGATACCACTTCCAACTTCAACACGTGTAATGCATTCCCTTTATTGGGTAAATTGCGATAATTAACTCGTATTTTATCTCTATTAGTGTTTGAGTAATTCATTTTAGATACATGTATTCGAAGCTTTTATGTGCTTGTCTTTTCTTGTTAAAATAAATAATTTACATGCTCAATCAATTATATAATAATTATTTTATGCTCACGATATGTGTCTCTTCATTATATAATTTTCTTATTGCATTTTATTTATATTTTCTATTATTAAAAAATAATAGAGCTTGCATTTTAACAGCTTAAAATTAGAAATTCATTAAAATTCATATATTGCATAAAAAAATCTAAAAGAATTAGAATTGTTTTGTATTTGAATATTATTTCTTTGCATATTTCACGAATTAAATATTTTTAAAAACATAAAAATTTTAAAATATTTATAGTTTTAAATAATTACAGAAAATTATAGACATTTTCAGAAATAGTGATTACACTTCCATTTTGTTGATAACTCATTATATCTTTTAGGCAAATAAATCCACTCATTTTTTAAATTATATAACATTTTTAAATTGCAAAATATTCACGTTTATTCATTGTTTGATTTTTCTTATGTTTTTATTCATTTTTTAAATCTTAAAAAATTAAAAAATAATTAAAAAATCAGTAAAATATATAAAAATATATTAGAATAAAAAAACTTTTGGTATTACTAAATATATTTACTATATTAAAAAATGTGTTTTATTCGTATATAAAATTGCTTTCAAAAATATTTATTTTGAAAATTTAAAATTTACAAAACTAAAACCAATAAAATTTAAAAAAAATAAAAATATAAAAATGAAAACTTAAAAAATATAAAAAAAGATAAAACTCTCGAAGAAAACGTAGATAGTTAGGATTTGGGTTCCCTCTTTCTGTTAATTCATTTTACGATGATAAAAATAAGCTTCAGTAATTGTAGACTCCCCATGTTTGATCCTATCGCTACACATGTAAATTAAATAGCAATTTTATCTTACAATATTTTTGTAATTAATTTCGACTTGATCATCAAAATAATTTTTCGTTGTGGGAGTTTTTAGGTTGTGACGACATCACGTCTATATTGAATAATCCAAAACCCCGAAAATCTAGACCAACAAAATGGCATCGTTGTCGAGGAGGAACGACAAGGGAAGTTTGGTTTTCCATTTGACCTACTATCTTGGTTGTAAATTTTTGTTTATATTTTTGTACACCCATTTATTGTTCATATTCACGGAGTCTACTTGAATTTTCCTCTTCCTCATATTTTGGCACATATGTCACTTACACATTCTCTCTTTCCTCTTTCTTGAGTGGGCACAGAGCTGGAGCGGCTTTCTTAGGAGCGCTAGTGCTTTCTAATGAAGCGAAGGCAGCTTGACTCTTGTCAAAGCTGCAAGAGAGTGTAAAAGAAGAAAAAGACAATTCTAAGAAGACCATCATTTGGAGCATCAGACTTGAATTTATTTTAGCATTTTACTCATTAAAATATTTCGTAAAAGGGCACTATATATCATGTATGTGGGGTTTGTTTTGCCAGGTATTGGTGTACTTGGGGGATCTCCCTGGTTTTGTTTTTCATTGCCTTATTTTCCTTTGTTTCATGCATATTTCATGAGATACTTATTGATTTATTTATTAACTTGCTTGAGCCAGATAATTAACTAGGTCCAAAACCCTAAACAAGAATTCATGCACCTATAGTGCAAAGTAAATTTTGGACTTAGCCAGATTAATTGGTTTATTTTACTAATGGAAATTATTGCTAAGATAGTTCGCGTGCGTCATGTAGAGTGCCCACGGCAAGGTACGCATAGATAACCTCTACATGCATCATTTTATTCAAGCGCGTATTGGTTTTTCTAATTTCTTCTCATGTTTTCATTCACATAAAATAAAAAAAAGAAATTGGACACTCGGTAGACTATTCGTTTAAAATATTCAAATCAAGTGATAATTGATTAAAATCAAATTTGTTAAAGAAAACTTGACTCTAAAGTAAAGATAAAGAAAAATACTTATTTTGGAGATAGTAACCCCCTCATTTTTTATTTATTTGCAAATTGAGAGAGCGATGGCAGTAGCATATGCCACACTAGGATTTTTAGAGAGACTACTTGTTTTAAAAAATGATTAGCCATTTCTCAATGAGGAAATGCGGATAATTGGTAAATGGTCTTAAATTTCTTAGAAGATTGAGTTATTTAGAGGACATTGTGAAAGGCTCTGCCCTCAAGTAATATGTAGCCATATTTTTACGATCCATACTTACTTCTATATTGTTTGAAAGTTGGTGCAACTAGTCAAATGAGTGGGGACAATCTGTAGGGAAAAACAACCACCTAACAACTCATTAACTCTTTCCAATCTAGTATTCTTACCAAACTCTAAATATTGACAAGATAATTGATCGAACCTTCACGGTATTCACGATGCATTGACTTGGTGAATTGGGGGTTTGTATTATGTTTTATTGCTAGTTCTAGAGATCCTTTCGCACAATATGCGCCTTCCACTCATTTTCTCTCTTGCATTGACCTTCAAGCTCTCGCATTCTGCCTATTGATTTTGACGATGTTGGACCGTAGTATTTCTTGGTCAGACTTTGCGAATTCATTCTACACTCTTATCCGTTCACCTTCTATTCGGGGATACTCACTTCTCGAATATTCCTCTGTCTCCACTTCAACATTCATATCATCCATGAACCCACTATTTGAGATTGGCTCTAATCTCAAATTAGTATATGAGACTCAATAAATTTTTATGACTAATCGAGTGTCATGCACATTTTCAGATTTAGACACCAGACACCTGATGCCACCAAAGGGAAAGCTAACCATGTAGGAGAAGAAAAAGATTAACAACACCATGTTGGTTTATATCCAGTCAATTCAAGATAAGTTAATAGAACATGGTAACTTTCAGACCGCGCTGAGATATGATTCTTGAGCAGACACTAGACAGACAATATCGGAGCGGAGAGCATAGAAAGAGTGGAGGAGGTGGGAATGAGGGAGAAGACCCTGTGATAGAACCTATGGCTATGCTTACATTAAAGGATGCTTATAGTCCCAGGGAAGGACAGACAAACACTTAGATACAAATCCCTCCGTTTCATGGGCATTTTGAGCTTAATCCCACTATTTTGCCTCTTCTCTCAATATTCCACAGCAATATAAATGAACAGCCTTATGTATACCTCCAGATGTTCGATCACATCTATAGAAAAATACACACACCCAAATTTGCCATTAGAGGAAGTTAAGATGACGACCTTCCCATTTAGTCTGCTTAATAAAGCTTTGTATTGCTTAAACTACTTGGGAAAGGTTGTTACTACTTGGGAAGAGGTGTGGTCTGTATTTTTTAACAAAGATTACCTGATTAGATGATTCAACCAAATGCAATCTTTGATTGCTTGCTTCTCCCAGATGTCAATTGAGCCTATTCACGAGGCGTGGGAAAGATTTAAAGATTGGATGGAGAAGTACACCTATCAAGATATTCCAAAGACAAGCCTTATGCAAAACTTCTTTGGGTGTTTAAGCATAGAGAATCAGAAGCTGGTAGATATTGATTGTGGGGGAGTCACTTCATAAGGACGAGGATGTCCTTTATCAAATTTTTAGGAGATGGCAGAGAGCTCAATCACTCTTTCTTCTTCGCATGCTTTTCAAAAGCATCCCATGACCTCCCATTCAATACCCTACAAGGATGTCAATATAATGACATCACCAAAGTGGATAGGGTGGACAACTCTAACCTGACCATCATTAAAAACCACCTATCCCAATTGGACATAATTGATAAATGGTCTAAAGAGCTTGAGAAGCTATAAGTGATCGAATGGAGGACGAAGAACCTGTACAAGTTGGATGAGATAACAAGGCACATGAAGCTTCTTGTGAGTACGATCTGTGCAGTCCACGGTCCGAGTGTAGCAGTCCATACCTCTGCTAGGAAGCAGACTTCTTCCACCAAGCAGAGTAGCGAAGGACCACCTAGAGTTCATCACGTCTACTATGTGCACACCCCAAATCAAGTCTAGTAGCATTCACAACAGATAGTTTCATACCAACAGGAAGTAGCCTACATTCCTAAGCATTTGTTATTCAGGAGGACATTTGGTTTGACCGTAAGTGAAACCAGCCCTGTCCACCAGGGAAAGGCCAGTTGGGCTCAAATCAAGGTCTAACACCTGCTTATTACATTTAGGGAGGTAAACATCAACGGTACCAACACCTACAATTCTAGACGCACTATCAGTCTCCACCGCAGTTCCAAAACTAGAGATAAGGCCAGCCATAGCAGCAGTCTACATATTTTCCTTATCCTAACCAACAACAGACTACGTATTATGGACAATATCCATATCCTCATCCTCCTCATTATCAAAATCCGTATGCTTGCCAACATCTTCCATACTATCAGTCTAAGAGACAACGAGTCATTGAGCACCTTGAGGCCCCATTAGTGAACCCAACACTGGACCAACTTGCATTGCTCGTGAAGAACACGAATGAACTGACTCAAAAGAATGACGACCTGACCACCACAAAGACACTAATCCCAACACAAGTCGAAGCCAACCAACAATTTCAGACGTAAGGAGTAGGTCGCAAGTAGCACACGTACACCCGAAAAAGGTATGGCCCTTGATTTATATGTTTATATGACACAGTTCATCTCCAAAGTGGTAGGAGATTGTAGCCATCTACACACCTGTTGGGGTTGGGAGATCAAACCATTGAGACTACATCATCTTCCATATGATTTCCTTCACCAATAGTTGAGAGGCCCGGTTTAGCAACGCCCGAGTCTAGAGATTCACCACGTTCACCACCACTTTCACCTCTACCTAGTAGATGCATATCAATAACAACAAGGGAGAATTTACCAGTCCTGGATTCTTCTTCCATACCAGCAACAACATCCCATCCTATTTTAGATTTTGTTTTTCCTTTACCTAGATTGGACAACATTATACATATTGATTCTAGTTGTCCTTCTGTAAATGAAGATTCCAATTGGAATGATGGAAATTGAACGTTTGAATGTTTTTCTTTATTTCATGTTATTTCCTTCTGCTTTAAAATTTTAAAAAAAACAAAAATAAAAAACAACCCTATAAGATCCTTGTGTTGTTGAGATCTTACAATGCGTCTTTTTAGAGATGCCACTCTTTAAGGCCATGGAATACATGCCTATAGTAAAAAAGGGAATAAAAGAGGAATGTACACAAAAGCATCAACCAAGGTAAAATAAATGAAAGGAAACAGAAAAACACATCTTGACCATGACTACAATTCATGCCATCAGTAATCTTCCAACAAAAAAGAAATACAAGGAAGCACATCACATATGTTACCATATCTTTGATCAAGAATTTTATCATACTCATCTCGATAGTTGTTCAGCAATAAATCTCATTCCATCCTCTTTATTAATTGAATTTAGGTAGGGCCTCTTAGAAAAAGCAAGATGATTCTTCAGTTTTATGATAGATCAATTAAGAGGCCAAGAGGAATTTTAGAGCACGTTATTATAGTGGTGCAGGGAATGGAATTCCCTGTTGTTTTTGTTGTCATGGATATGGACGCAACTACGTCATTGCTCCATATCTTGATCATAGTAGGTTGATTGTTCCTCCAAACGGCCAAAGCAACAGTTGATTATGGTACTGGAGAGATCATTTTTCACTCTTGTAGTAAAAGGTGAAAATTGAGATGATCTCTACACCTAGACCATCACCACCACCAGTAACAAATGAGACATAGAAAGTTTTATAAGAGCCAGAGGAATGTGATTTTCTCGATGAGTTCCAGGCGATAGATCTTTTCACTGAATTTATAGATATCCAGAAGTTCCTTTTCCAAAAAGGACTCTCTAGAAAGTATAGTCGACATGAGTTCCCTTGGTTATCCAATTGAGCTAGTTTTTGATAGGTAGTTTGAGCTGATTTTTAAGGATCAATCTGTGCATTTGGAGGCACCTTCTGATATTCCATTGACACACTTTTTTGAGATTACTAATAATATGCCTCCTTTTGAGAGTTCTGAGGTTCAGATATATGAGTGACTAGTTGAATTTCTTATGTTGTGCACATATGAGAGACATATTTCTGAGATTATGCTTGAGATATATGACTAGCAAGTTGATGAAAATGTTTAACATCTTGATGAGACCCTCCTTTCTAAGAAGAGAACATTCATTGCAGATCTATCAGAGATTTTACTTACTCATCCATTCGTAGCCATGGTGGACAATCCACGGAGTGCATATCACATACCATCTACCATTACATAGCAAAGGTTATTGTAGAGCCGATTCAGACCCCACATGTGCTCAAGTTTTTACCTTCAACGTTGAAATATACCTTCCTTGAGCCCCCCCCCCCAATTTTCAAGTCATCCTCATCTCGCAGTTGACCTCTGAACAAGAATCTCATGTACTAGAGGTTCTTGAGAAAAACTGCAAAGTCATAGGCTGGAATATTTCCAATCACTATGGGATTAATCAATCTTTGTGCTCGCATCATATCTACCTACATGATGACTGTAAACCCTCCCGTGAATGTCAGCACTATCGAAATCCAAATCTTAGGGAGGTTTTTCATGAAGGAGATCAGAAAATGGTGTGATGCTGGCTTTGTATATCCCATTTTGGATTCCAAGTGGGTCAACCCTTTACATGTGGTCCCGAAGAAATCTGTAATTACTATCATAAGGAATGACCATGGTGAGGACATTCCAACCCATATGACTACTTCAAGGCGTGTATGTGTTGATTAGAGGCACATGAACTCAGCTACAAAGAAGGATCACTTTATGATGTCATTTATTGATTAGATTATTGAGTGGGTGTCAGGGAAAGAGTTCTTTTGTTTTTGGATGGGTACTTGAGATATTGCTATCGCTCCTGAAGATCATGAGAAAACTACTTTCCCTTCTCTGTTTCGTACTTGTGCCTTTAGATGGATGCCCTTTGCATCATGTAATGCCCTTGCTACAGTTTAAAGGTGTATGTTGGACGTTTTCGCCAACATGGTGGATTGTTTCCGTGAGGTCTTCAGGGATGATTTCTCTGTCTACGGTGATAGTTTTGACACATGTCTTGCTCATTTAGATCGAGTTCATCGATGTTGTTGTGAGGTAAAATTATTGATCTCATGGAAGAACAATCACTTTATGATGACTATTGGGATTGTATTAGCCCTTCTCATCTCCATGGTATGGAGGTTGACTCGGCTAAGATAGAGGTGATTTCCATGTTAGCACCAAGACATAATTTGCAGTAGAAAAGGTCATTTCTAGGACACATAGAATTCTATAAGCGATATATAAAGAACTTCATCAAGATCGCTAGACCTTAGACTTAACATTTGTATAAGTGATGAATATGCATTTCCGCAACTTTATTCATTTATTTTAGCTTAAAATCCCTTATAAAACACTAGTATATATTAATAAGGGGCTGGGGAAGCTGCACCCGAGGGTGGAGCTAACTAGCTGCACCCGACTATTTTTTATTGATTTTTTGTGTTTTTGAAATGAAACCTAGGGGGATTTCAATCATTATATATCACCATGATATCATACCAATTTCAAATAAATTCGACATTTCTATCATCTCCATCAAGGCTATGACATTTTAATGGTTTCTGAATTATTGAAATTGACCATATCTAGATGGGAATGCTACGAGTGTTTGTTTTGCATGAAATTTGAAACACATATTCCACACAATAAACTAAGTAAATTTCCCATAAGTTTCCTTCAAAAAAATAAAAAAATCAATGAGAAAAATACCCAGGTGTAGCTACTTGGCTGCACCCCCCAGTGTAGTTTCCCTTTTCCCTATTAATAAATCCATATAATTACTAAATTGCACCATGTGTAAATATCTTATATATTCTTATTATTTTAAGCTAAATTAAATAATTAATGAAATTAGTGAGAAATAAAGAAAATAAATAAAAAGATTAAGAAGAACACACACACACACACACACACACACACACAGATATATATATATATATATATGTAATAGATACAGTATGACCCGAACCTCAAGAGAATGTCAAGACTTTACCTGATCGACCATGTGTAAAGTAGGGGGAGATAGCGTCTTTAATCAGAAAATTTAAAAAATGTTGCTTTTGTAAATACTCATTATTTCATTATTTATTATGTGTGTATTTGTATAAAACTTACACTATTTTATTTGTCAATAAATTAACCTCAAATTAAATAAATTTCAAAACAAAAATGGTAAATAAAAATGTTTTATAAAAAATAAAAATAATTGTAAAATAAATTCACGTATAGAAATAAAGTAACCACATCCGGAAAAGCCATAAAGCGATAATTGAAAGACCAATTTCATCTCCATATGAACTCAAATAGAATCAAACTGGCTTCGATCATATTCTAAATTAAATTATCTTTAAAACGGCGGAGGCTTCAAATATTTTTGAGTTACAGTTTGATTGACGATTTTCTAGGGTAGTTTTCACAATTTACTATTTATTTGTTATTTATGAATATTTATTTCTGTACAAATTATATTTGTAAATAATGGTAAATATTATTTAATATTTACTTAAAAAAATACAAATAAAATAATTTTAAAACATAAAATAAGCTAATTTCCTTATCTAACTATGTATATAATGTACCATATTTATATAGTATATGTATATAGTCGATTTCCTGAAATAACCCTCACTAAAAAGAAAATAGTTTCCACTTATTATTTAATTAAATAAAGTAACGAAATAAATATTTAATTAGTTAATTATGTAGATATTGTAATTTTATCCACCGTTAACCTCCTCCCTTCTTTTCTTCTCCATTCAAAATTTGAAAATTCAACTTCATTTTTTCCTCTATTTATTCGTCTCCTGCTCCCTCGTTCTAACTGTTCAATCTAAGATGAGAGGAGCATAAACTCTCAGATCTTCATGTTGTAGAAAGGTGCCTAGCCTCTAAACCGTCTGGTGACAGCGAGTCAGCCTTCGTCCAGGTTATTACAACATTAGTCACTCCCATAGTAAGATCCATTTTTATTCCTTTTTTCATCTAGCATAATCGTAGTTTAATTTTTTTTTGCATTTTTTTTTATTTCATCACTTTAATCGTAGGTTAATCTCCAGTATCATTTTTCAATTTTAGATCTTAGTTTTTAATCGTAGAAAATTGTTCTCTGACATCCAATCCGATCCATTTATGATTAATGATTATCACCTTCACATCTCGACCTATTTGTGTTCACATTCTATCTCACATGATCTTTCAACTCCAGCCACGTATGGTGGCAGGACACATGGTTCGGATCTCCCATTTTGCCATATCCAAAACCATCCAAAGTCCTATATTTTTATTTTATATCTATTTGATCGGGTTGTTGTCTCAAGTCGGTTTGTGATTTTATTGCAAGTACAAAAAAGATTAAAAAATTTACAAGTTATTGTTAAAAAAATTACAAAAATAATAAAAAATAAATCTTATGCATCCTTAGCCACCACTCCTAGAGTCCCATCCGTCGCACATGCACTTCCTCTGTGCTAAGCACCTCACCACTGATCATTGAGCTAGCCCCATCATCTCCTCCGTCTGTGACCTTCTCCTTTGAGTCAACCTGTCGGTCGCCTGGATGACTTTGGCATGTATCGCCCAACAACCTACGTCGTCATCGATTAATGATGTAGTGCGCCTGACCGCCATATAGATCAGTGGGTTCCACATTTCCCACCATTACGGTCGTCTAGCACTTGTCGCGTGCTCTGCCGAGGAGCCCCACCTACGCCTGTGTTTGCATCCTTGGAACTGCAATCCCTCTCCATCCTGCCCAGATCGGGCACCACCGCATATTCCACTAGCGTCAAAGAAATGTCGTTGGATCATTGCCAACCACCTGTTCCAAATTTTCCTGCCACACTATGCGACCAGAGGGGAGCACCGATCTCTACCATGATCACACCGTCCTCTTTGCCTACCTACTCCTAATTCATCCTCTCATTTGTCAGTCACGCTGCCATCCGCCACAAAGCACTCGTTGTTATTGTCGTTACTTGGAGAAGAGGAGAGGAAGAGGGGTGGCGCCCCCTTCACTTAACAAAAGTAAAATAGGAACATGAACGAATTAAAATACAATAAAAGCCCAAAATTCCAACATTTTTGGTTAAATTGTAATAAAAGCTCCTGGATTTCTGAAAATTACAATAAAGGCTCTCCAATCCAGATCATTTTCCACTCACGTGTATGACTTGGTAATTTTATATTTCATGCCCCATATTTTAGTTATGTTAAATTCTAATGCAAAAACATAGAATAATTACAAATAAGTCCCTATTTATCGAGACTTCTAATTGCTTTCCTTTTCTTGTTTAAATAGATGTTTGTCATGGTCAAATAATTCTAGAAAAATCATGTTATGCTCAGGATGTGTGTCTCTTCATAGCATAATTTTCTCATCACATTTTATTTCTATTTCATATTATTAAAATTCAAGAACATTTTATTTTTCCTTGTATGAAATTTGAAAAATCATAAATATTCAAATATTTTGTTCAAAATTCTACAATAAAAAAAAAGATTAGATTCCTTTTGTATATTTAATTTTATGTCCAATTTTCGTGGATTACAAATTTTAAAACTACAAAATTTTTAAAATATCGAAAGTATTTATAAAAACATAAAACATTGTAGGAAAATCCAAAAAATGTGATTTTACTTCATGCTTGTATAAAATTTCCTGATGTTTTAGGAAAAATATATTTCAAAACTTTTGCATCTATTTAGTATTTTTTTTGAAAAATAGTGTTGTAAGTTCATTATTTTCTTTATTCCGTGTTTTTTCATTTTAAAATCCCTAAATAAAAATAAAAATCTCTTAAAAGTAAAAGATCAGTAAAAAAATAGTAAAATACAAAAATATTTTCTTTAGACATTTTTATCATTTTTATCATTTTTTAATAAATCCAAAAAATTCCATTTCATTGTATATAAATTTGTTTTATAAAATATATTTTTGAAAATTAACAAAATTTCTAAAATTAAAACCACTAAAAATTAAAAATAAAATCAAAAATATGGAAATAAATATATTAACAAGACAAAAATCTACAAAAACCAAGCATAGTTTGCATTTGAGAATTCCTTCTTTTTTTTAATTTATTTTTTTTCAATTATTTGAATAACCCCCAGGATTTATGGCCTTCCCGAGTTTCATCCTGATGCTATAAAAGTGAATTAAATAGTAAAAATTCTCTTGCTCGACATTTGTTATTATTTATGTCTGAGAAAGATAAATAAATTTTATATTGTGTGATCTATTGGTTGCAACGACGTGAACATGTTTTTTGTTGTCATATAAAAACCTAAAGAATCTCTTCCAACAAAATGGCGTTGTTGCCGGGGAGGCACGGTGAGGGTCGTTAGGTTTCTCTTTTAACATATTATTCCTGGTTTTAAATATTTTTGTTTAAATTTTAACACATTTAGTTCGTTGTCCGTATTCATTGTATTTATTTCATTTTTCGATCATGTTTATATAACGTGTGTTTCTTACACATTCCTTATTTCCTCTTTCTTACGAGGGTCTGACGAGCTGGATCAACCTTCTTAATAATGCTGGTACACTCTAGTGAAGCGAAGGTGGCTTGATTCTTCACCGAGCCTCATGGGAGCATGAGAGGAGGAGAAGAAGATTTGAAGGAGACCAAGTATTTTTTAAAAAAAATTACATAGACATTCCTTTGTTTATTTCATTCATTAAAAACTCTTGTAAAAAGGACATTCATTTGTTGCGAGGTGTGTTTTGCCAAGTGTCGGTGCACTTGGGGGAACTCACCGATTTTGTTTTTTGTAGGTTTGCCTTGTTTACGAGGATTTTCTGAGTTACTTATTGATTGCTTTAATTATTTTGTTGAGATCCGTAGAACTATGGTTTAAACACACTAATAGAATATTTGTTCCTATTGATCACGTTCAGACATAGTCAAATAAAAAGTTAACATAGTTGGAATAGAAACCACACACCATGAGTAGTCGCATACAACTCTAGTAGGACTCATTGTGGTGGGCACCAATCGACTTCCAAGATCGGCCTCAGGTCTTTCTTCTGATTAGTCAAAACAAGTTCTACTGGTAATCGAAGTTATCATCTAAGGATGGTCCCCTTGCATCATATAGGTTGCATGAAGAGTGTTGGCGACAACGTACGTGTCTCTAACCCCTAGATGCATCATTGTAGTTAATCATGCATTGGCTTTTTCATTATCCTCCCTCAATTTTATGCATACATGAATAAAGGAAATATAAAAATTTGCTATACATCTTTTTATTCAAAAATATTGAAAAATGTGAAAATTTAAAAATAAAAAATTCAGACTACTATTATCACTTGGATCCTTTAAATTTACCGTAATTGACTCACATCATTTTCTTTGGGGAGTAATTCCCTCATTATATTCACATTTTATTTTCCACGTATGTACTAAGGATCAGTGCCCCAATCCAAGGCCTTCTTACATGTTTGCACAACCATTCTTGATCACCTAACTCCAAAATTACAAGATAATTGACCGAAGTTCACGGTCTTCACATTGTGTTGAATTGGTGAATTGCTAGTTTACGTTGTGTTGAGTTGGTTATGATTGAACTCTCTAGGTCATTAGCCATCCCTCCCTCCCTATTATGATTTAATTTCTCATCATGATGGGAATCACAAGATCTCTTCTTTCAAAGAGCATCAATCCTTTGGATGTAGCTCAGATCCCATCACTCTGGAAGGTCAATGATCTCTTTGATCTTGACTAAGATTTGTTTGAGCCTCATATTCCTGATCCATTGGATGGTTTTTCTTTTACATCAAGAGAGAACCTATTATTTGAATATAATCATTCGTTCCCACCCTCGAATTGACCTTATTCTTCCCAACTCCCTGATGGTTATTTGCAGGCGATGTGTTCTCTGTACTCGGTTTCACTCGTTGATTGTGCATCCGATCAGTCAGATCACAAGACTGAGTATTCTGATTACTCTAAGTTTTATAATTTTCATATACTTCTGATATTTTTGTATTTGATAGTTCTTCTCTTCTTTACGACCTCGCAAATATGAGTCGACCCTTAGGTTATTCGATTCTATACATGATATCTCTCCATTACATGCATAAGACATCAGCTATCTCACTAAGTATCTTGATGACATCCTTCCACACATTTTAGAGAAGGTGATTGATGTCTAGGATTCCATGATAGATCCTTTCTTCTCCAATTCCATTTTTTTAGCTCCAACCATTCACTCCATGCTGACTATGAGCCAAAGATTTCTTCTGTGCTACTGGATGATTTTATCTACATATCTATTTACCCGATAGCAAACACCCGCCTGATAATTTATCTGGTGTCACTGTCCTCACTATTAACCTCATTGTTGTTCTCACATCAAGACAACCGTGATAATACTGTATTTGCATTATATATATCGTTCTAAATCTTGATACTTCATTGTCCTAGCCTTTGTGCACAGATAGGGGTATAAACTCTAGTGCTTTGTTGAGAGTCACCTCAACAATGTCTACCTTGTGTATATGTGTTTCGTCTTGATTTATTCATTCATTCTTATGTGTTGTCATTTAACTCTTATCAGTATATGTGGGTTGTACTTAGGATGTACTCTATCCTAAGTATAATGGGGTGAATGATTTGTGTTGTTCATCCGTTCTATTCATCAATCTTATTGTTGCTTGTACTTAAGGATACTCTACCCTAATTATAGGGGGAGTGATGTTCATATCGTCTTTTTGTGTTTTTTCTTCTAATCTCTCGCTTGTCCCCTAGCTTGTTGATATCATATACTAAGGGCTATTTTACCCAAGTATAGAGGGCCAAGTCAAACCGCTAGTCCGTACAATCTTTTCATCAATTTTTCCCTTTCGTACAATAATTTTTTATTATGATTATTTAATCCTAGGTATAACGAAGATCACTGTCTTCTATTCTTTTCTTTAAGCCATTGTAGCATAGGAGTCTTTTCACTTTTCCAAACTTTGCACGAGTTATGTCTTCCTTTGCCACTCTCTAAATACGATGAGGTCATAGTTCGAGCTATATATAGGGGGTGTCGTATATATTGTATATATACTTTAGACATAACTTGTAATTTTAAATGCAAATACTTTTTGTATATTGCTGAGATATGTACAGAATGCGTAAAATCCATGAGTGTATATAGACTTTGGTCACCTTCCGTATAAAAAACAAAAAAATAACAAATCAAAAAAATCAAAAAATCAAAAAATCAAAACAAAAAAACCTCATATAAAAAATTATATTGTATTATCCACATATGTACTTCTATATATTTTACTAACCCTTTTTTTCATTTAAAGAAATCTCGCTCTCTAAAAAATTCCTTTGTATATACTACTTGCATTTGCATGTGCATTTTTATTGATAATATTGAAATTTATACTATGTTTGGAATAAAATTGAAGAATGGAGCTTTGTTGGATCTTGATCCACTTAATTTAAGAGAAATTTATAAGAAATGGAAATAAGATTTTCATGTCCTAATGGCTTAATTCTTTGAGCCCATAAGACCATGTTCTCTTATTGTATTAAGTAGTCTAAGAAGAATATTTAACAACACATGCTTGATTCTTCTAGAGCATGGCATATTTTGGACAAGCACTCTACACGCAGCTCTTCATGGAGGATTTGGTGAGGAGATGGAGTCTTTTGGATTGGGGTAGAATACGGGTATGTAACAATTAATGGGAATATCCGACTTCCTCTAGGGAGGATAGTGGTTCTCAACCTAATCTAGTAGCACTGAGGTCTAAAGATAAGATTGCTTGAGGTTGCAATAATGCTTCAAAAAGGGGCAGTCTACTAGCTTGAGAGAAAAAACAACTTATGTACATGTTGTATCTTGTATATATCTATAAAAAAAGAAAAGAAAGAGAAAATGCAGAATCTCCAAAAGTGGACAGGACAGATTGAAAAGTAAAATGCTTGCTAGAGTGTATATACAAGTAAAAACAAGAGCTTCAAAGTCAAATTTTTGTAAGCTTGCAGTAGATGACTTGGTTGCACTGTTCATGCATACAAGGATTGGTAGATACAATAGTTATCGTCCATTATCTTCTCCATCTCCTCTTCTTGAGCTAGTTGTACTTGAACTTAGAAGGGAATATCCCCGCTCCTCAACGAATGAGTTGCTAGATTGGGGGACTAGAGTTACCTTTTTGAGAGAGGTTGTTTCTTTGCCACTTTTGAGATGTAGAGCTATACTAAACTTACACCATACAAGTAAAGATTCATAGTCATAAGAATTTATGTATGTATACTTTTTCTGAATTCACTGTTGAGGCAACTAGAATAGGTGTCTTATGGAATTTGAATGTTGTTAGGTTTTAAATCCATTTCCCATTAAGGTTCTGCAACACTAATAATCCAAAGTCTAACAGAGCTCCACACTACTATTTTATGAAGATAAGTTTAATACTCAATATTTTCCTGATTTCTTTATTTTTCCTTTCTTTTCATTTATTCACTTATTCTTTCAAATAATGCTAAGGGACTACCAAAAGTAAACCATAGGGGGATGATGATTATGCATTTCATGATTTTTATTAATGTAGTTTGGCTTAAAATCCATTATAAAACAACTGTATATGTTAATAAATCCACATTCTTAATAACTTGCATTTATTAGTAAATATTGTACATGTATTATCATTTTGACATAAAAAAATAAAGAAAGAAAGAAAAAATAAAGAAAATAAATAAAGAAGAATATTGTATATATTTAATAGATATAGGTTGGGACTCGAACCCTGAGAGAAGGTCAATACTTGACATGATCGACCAAGCATTAAAGTAGGGGGAGATAATGTCTTTAATCAGAAAATAAAAAATGTGTTTTGTAAAAAATCTTCATTTCCTTATTTACTCTGTGTATATTTGTAAAAAACATACACTATTTTATCTATCCATAAATTGACGACAAATTAAATATTTTCCAAAAAAATGTTGTAAATAAAAATGTTTTATAAGAAATAAAAATAATTGCAAAATAAAATCTGGTACATAATGAAAGTAACCACATCCGGAAAAAGCTATAAAACAATAACTGAAAGGCCTATATCGGCTCCATATTTACACGAATTAGATAAAACTCATTCACAATATATTCTAAATAAAATTATTTTTAAAATGACAGTGGTTTCATAATTTTTGGAGGTACAGTTTGAAAGACGGTTTTCAAGGGTGGTTTTCGTTATTTTATCATTTATTTGTTTTATTTATTTACTAATATTTATTTTTATGCATGCTATATTTACATATATTTGTAAATATTTTATAATTATTATTTAAAAAATAAAATTAAAAAGTATATCATAAAATAAGTTAATTTCCTTATTTAACTATGTATAGAATGTACCATGTGTATATAATATATGTATATAGTTTATTTCCAAAAATAACCCTCATGGGATCCGCCATACACGTCACAGGGGTTAGAAGTGACCAATCCGGTCAGTCAAGAAAAAGGAGAACAAAAAATAAATTATTAACATTTGTTATATAATTTAATAATTGTGACGAAAATAATAATTAAATTTGTATATATTGTAATTTAATCGCCCATTAACCTCCTCCCTTCTTTTCCTCAACATTAAAATTTTGAAAATTCAATTTCAATTTTTTTCCTCTAATTATTTGGCTCCTCCTCCCTCATTCCAACTTCAACAATTTCTGGCGAGAGGAACCTAATATCCAAGAGGTTCTTGTTGTAGAAAGTGCCTAGCCTCTAAGCCGTCCGGTGACAGCGAGTCGGCCTTCGTTGGGTCCATTACGGCATTATCCGCTCCCACGATGAGATTCATTTTAATTTATTCTTCTTCATCTAGTATGATATTAGTTTATTTTTTTTTTGCATTTTGCTTTATCTTTAATCATAGGTTAATCACTGATGTCATTTTTCAATTTTAGATTGTAGTTTTTAATCGTAGATCATTTTTCTATCGCATCCAATCCAATACATTTCTGTTTCTCAACTATCACATTCACATCTCCATCTATCCACGTTCACATTCTATCTCACATGATCTTTCAACTCTGACCTCCTACGATGGCCAGAGACATGGTTCCGATCTCCTATTTTACAGGATCCAAAACCATTAACATTCCTATTTTTATTTTTTTATATGTCTTTGATGAGTTGTCGTGTTCGAGTCGATTCGTGATTTTATTACAGGTTCAAAAAGGAATAAACAAAGAAGTAGATGATGTTGTTAAAAATTATAAATAAAAAAAAAAAAAATCTCGGGCTCGCTAGATAATCATCTCCTAATGACCTATTCCAGATTCTCCTACCACACCATGCGACCGGAGGAAAGAGCCGATCTCCACCACAATCGTGCCATCCTATCCGCCCTCCACCCGATTCACCCTCACCTTCTTCAGTAGCCCCGCCATCCAGTATAGAGCACCAATCGTTACAATCGTTACATGGAGAACAGGAGAAGAAGAGGGGCAACACGCCCTACACATGCATGGAATGAAGAACACACCATAAGCCCTAAATTCCCAATTTTTTGGGTAAATTACAATAACAACTGTAGGATATCCTAAAATTATAATAAAGGCCCGCCAGTCAAGATCATGTGCCACTCACGTGCCCAACTTGGGTAATTTTCTATTTCACATCCCATATTTGATTTCTGTAATATTCTCAGGAAAAAATATTGAATAATAACGAACAAATTCATATTAATCTAGACTATTAATTACTTGCCTTTTCTTGTAGAAATAAATGTTCTTGTTGTCAAATAATTCAAGAAAAACCATGATATGCTACGATGTGTATATCATCATGGAATCACTTTCTCATTACATTTTATTACCATTTTACATTATTAAAAAATAAAAAACATTGCATTTTTCATTGTTTGAATTGTGAAAAATCATAAAAATTTAAATATTATGCAAAAAATTCTAAAAATATTAGATTAGCTTCCATTTTATATATTTAATTTTCTATCAAATTTTTGTGCAATAAATATTTTTAAAATAAAAAAATCAAAATAACAATAATGTTTTACAAAATAGATAAATTGAAGAAAAAGTCCAAAAATTTTTATCTCACTTCATGTTTGTAGATAATTTCTTGTTGTTTTTAGGAAAATATTTTCATGTTTTACGCAATTATTTGGTATTTTGAAATTGCAAAATAGTGTTGTCTCTTCATTGTTTGATTTATTCGTTATTGTTTTTTCTTTTTTAAACCCTAAAAAAACAAAAATTACTGAATAATTACAAAAGCAGTCAAAATATAGTAAAACACACAAATATTTTCTTTAACCATTTTTTCATTTTCTAAAAATCAAAAAATTGCATTTGTTTATGTATACATTTGTTTTGAAATGTAAAATAATTCAAAAATAGAAATGGTAAAAACGGAGAATTAGAAAATAAAAAGCATATAAATTAAAAACTTTAAAAAATTTTAGAAGACAAAAATCCGATAAAAACCAAGCATAGTTTGCATTTGAAATTTCCTTCTTTCTTTTAATTTATTTTTTCAATTATTTGAATAACCCTAGCGATTGGTCACCTCTCGAGTTCGATCATGTTGCTATACATGTAAATTAAATAGCAAAAATTCTCTTGCTACAAATTTTTGTAATTATTTCCGCTTGAGAAAAATAGATAAATTTTTATTGATGGATCTATGGGTTTCAATGATACGAACATATTTATTTTATCTACTAAAAAAATCAAAAATCTTGTCCAACAGTAAGGATAGTGACTTTGTTGTCGACTAGAAAGCCCTCCTTGCATTCAATATGATGAAAGATATGGTTACCAGTGATCCTGTCCTACATTCACCTAATTGGTCTCTTGCTTTCGATATAATACGAACGCCTCAGATTTCACAGTTGGAGCTATTTTAGGAGACGGAAGGGATGGGATACCATTTTATGTACACTATTCTAGCACTAATTTAAATGAAGCATAACGAAATTATACAATTACAAAAAATGGAGATGTTAGCAGTTGTGTTTGGGCTAGATAAGTAAATATCTTACCTCCTCGATTCCCACATTATTGTATACATAGATCACACTACCATACGATACTTATAGGCAAAGAAGGATGTCAAACTACACCTTATGAGATGGATCCTTCTTCTACAGGAATTTGATTTATAGATACGAGTTAAACTAGGAGTGAAAAATGTTGTGGCAGATCACTTTTCCTGTATCATAGATGTAGAGACCTCTGAGAAGAACATGATCCATATTTCCGAAACCATTCGAGAAGAGACCATCTTGTTTGTGGACTCACTCCCATTATATGTTGATATTGTGAATTTTCTTATCTCTGAGAAACTTCCTTAAGATTGTTTGAAGATCAAGGGAGAAATATTTATGCCAGAGATTCATTATTACCAGTGGGAGGATCCGTACCTATTTCACGAGGTTGAAGATTGCATTTGGAGGAGCATTCCTTAGGAGGAACACACCAGTGTACTTCAACATAGTATAAACTAGTATATGGTGGGCATCATTCTGGTAAGAGCACGACAACAAAAGTTTTACAATGGTCTATTGTGGCCCCCATTGTTTAAGGATGCTACAGAGTATGTTCAAGGTTGTACTTACTGTCAGAAAATGGGATGCATCATTTGTTTCAAAGATACCATGTCCCTTAGATACACAGAGATTCAAATGTTTTTTATGCTTAGTGCATAGATTTCATGGATCCATTTCCCACCAATCAGGGATTTCAGTACATCCTGCTCATTGTGGATTATGTTAGTCGATGTATGGAGGCTATCCCCATCAGAGTTGTTGATAGTTGTACAGTGTGTTCATTTCTTAAGGACCATATTATTGCACGGTTCGGGATCTCCAAAATACTAATTTCGGATGGGGTATCCATTTCCTTTATGGAGAAGCAAAGAAGCTTGTGAAGGAGTACACCATTGAGCACGAAATTGTGTCACTTTACTACCTCAAGACTAAGGGCTTGGCAGAAATTTCAATAGGGAGATCTAGACGATATTGCGAAAACTTGCATGTCCAAATAGGAAGAACTGGTCCCAAATGCTTGATTCAATTCTATGGAATTACCAAACTATATACAAGTCTCCTTTGGGTACGTCTCCCTACAAATTGGTGTATGCAAATCCTGGCCACCTGCCCGTGTAATTCATTCATAAATCTTTGTGTGCACTATGTGTATGCAATCGTGATTATGAGAAAGTAGGAAAGAACAAGAAGTTGGATTTGAATAGATTAGTGGAATTCTAAGAGTTTGCATATAATAACTCAGTGATGTATAACGAGAAAGTCAAGCGTTGGCATAATAAACACATTCAAAGGAAGACTTTTTCCAATGATTAGAAATTTTCTTTATTTGATGTTAACTTGAAGTTGTTTCCAAGAAAATTAAAAAGCAAATGATCAAAACCGTTCATTGTGAGAGTTGTGTGTCAAAATGGGAGTATTATCATATTTGGGTTGCCATATGATGCACATCCATTTGTTCTGAACGGACAGTTCCTAAAGCCATATATAGATCATGATACATTCTTGTTTGTCGATAATTATATATATGTGGTATCAAACAATGATCCTTCGATTCCATCTTCCACATCTAATGCATGAGATGACTACCTCTTGTATATCATTTTATTTCATTCTCTCTTCTTTCGTTTTATCATTCACCCCTTTCCGTGTGTATATATGTTATGCAATGGATGTGCTTTATCCTAAGTATGGGGGGTGAATGCTTTGTGTTGTTTATATTTGTCCAATTTCACTCATGTTGTTTCTTATACTTAGAGATATTGTACCCAAAGTATAGGGAGAGTCATGTTCTTCATATCATCTCATTTATATTTTTATTCTTCTAATATCTCGATTGTCCCCCAACTTGTTGATATTCTATACTTAGGGTTATTCTACCCTAAATATAGGGGTGCAAGACGATTTGTTAAGTTTGTCAATTCCTTTCCTCAGTTTTTCCCTTTTGTACAGTCTCCTATACTTAGGATTAATCAATCCAAAGTATAGGGGGATCACCGACTTCTATTCATTCTTTGAGTCATTGTATCATGTTATTTTTACTTTTCTATAATTAGCATGAGTTTTGTATTCCTTTGTAGCTCTTTGATCACTATGAGGACATAATTCGAGCTAAGTATAGGGGTTGTCGTATATATTCTGCATATACTTTATTCCTAACTCGTACTTTTAAAAATGTGATTAGTTTTTGTATGTTATTGGAATATGTATATAAATATGTAAAATTCACTTGTGTATATAGATTTCGGTTACCTTCTGTCTTAATAAAAAACACTAAACACAAAAAAATAAAAACAAAAAAAAAGAAAACAAAAAAACATCAACAAAAAACAAAATTTAAAACAAAAATTTATCGTCTTAAGAAAATTGTATAATCAGTGTATATACTTATATATGTTTTACTAACCCTTTTTCTCTTAAAAAACTAATAAAATAACCTCTTTAAAAATTTTTTCTTTATAGATATTTCTTGCATTTATTTGTACATTTTTTCTGGATAATATTGACATTTAAACAAAGTTTGGAATGAAATAAAAAATGGTGCTTAGTTGGACCTTAATCCACTTAATATCAAAGGAACCTTATAAGAACAGGATTTAAGACTTCTCAAGTTCTAGCAGCTTAATTCTTCAATTTGATAAGACTATGTTCACATGTAATATTTTTTAATCTAAGTAGAAAATTGAACAACATAAGTATTATTCTTCTAGACCATGGCTTATCTTTTACAAGCACTCTACATGTAGCTTTTTATGGAGGAGGTAGAATCTCTTGGCTTGGCGTAGCACATAGGTATGTAACAACTAGTAGGAATATTTGTCTTTCTCTTCTAAGGATAGTGCATCTCAACCTGATGTAATTGCATTAAGGTATAAAAATAGTACATAGTGGGGTTCCAATAATGCTTCAAAAGAGGGATAGTCTACTGGCTCAAGAGGAAAAACTCCCTATGTACATGTTGCTCCTTGTATATATTTGAAAAAAAGTGAAAATGTAGAACCCCCAGAAGTGAAAAGGCCTCGTGGAAATGTAAAATGTATGCCGGAGTGTATATACAAGTATAAAAAAAGAGAAGAGCTTCAAATTAAAATTTTTGTTAGCTTTTTAGTGGATGACTTGGATACACCAGTTATGCATCCATGGATAGGTACCTACACTGGTTACCGTCCATTCTTTTCTCCATCTCCTCTTCTTGGGATTGTTGTACCTAAACTTAGAATGGAATATCCTCGCATCTTGTGGTAATAGTTGCTAGACCAAGGGACTTGAGTTACCTTGTTAAGAGAGGTTGTTTCTTTGCTACATTCGAGATGGGGAGCAATACTTTACTTACACCGTATAAGTAAAGATTCATAATCATAAGAATTTGTGTATGATTTAGATATTGAGGCGACCTGAATAGAAGTATTATGGAATGTGAAAGCTGTTAGGTTTTGAATCCATTTCCCAATACGATTCCGCAACACTAATAATACAAAGGTCTGACAATGCTCCATACTACAACTTTATGAAGATGAGCTTAATACTCAATATTTTCCTAATTTATTTATTTTTCCTTCTTTTTTCTTTTATTCACTTATTCATTCAAACAAGTGTATTCTAAGGTATTGGCAAAGGTAAAGTATAGGGGGATGATGAATCTGCATTTCGTTATCTTTATTGATTTATTTTAGCTAAAAATCCCTTATAAAACACATGTATATTACCAATTCCATATTCTTATTAACCGCATCTATATGTAATATTGTACATTCATAACTATTTAAACCTAAAATAAATAAATATAGAAATAAAAGAAACTAAATAAAATAAAAGATTGTATATATGTAATAGATAAAGGATGACCTGAACCACAAGAGAAGGTCAAGACTTGACCTGATCAACTGACATTAAAGTATCGGGGATAGGGTCTTTACTCAAAAAATCCAAAAAAATATTTTGTGTATACTTCTCATTCTCTATTTATTCTATGTATATTTGTATAAAACTTACACTATTTTATTTTTCCATAAATTGACCATAAATAAAATAAATTTCTTAATGTAAGCTGTAACTAATGTTTTTTAAATAATAAAAATGCTTGCAAAATAAAGTCATGTATAGAGTAAAAGTAACCACATTTGGAAAAACACATTAAGTGATAATTGAAAGACCGATTCCGGCTCCATATGAAGTCAAATTGAATCAAACTCACTTTAATCATATTCTAAATTAAATTATCTTTAATTGATAGTGGTTTCATAATTTTTGGATTTACGATAAGAAAAACGATTTACTAGGGCGGTTTTTGCAATTTTACAATTTATGTATCGTATATATTTATCCATATTTATCTTTATACATGATGTATTTGTAAGTAATTTTACATATTTTTTAATAAAAATAAATATAAAAAATTCAAACATAAAACAACAAAACTTCCTCATTTAACTATGTATATAATGTATTCGTATATCATACGTATATAATGTAACATATTCATATATCATATGTATATAAAAATTTTCCTTAAATAAACATCAAAAAATATCTATCAATTAATAGTTATTATTTAAATTAATAAAATGATGAAAATGATTTATTTATTTATTTATATAAATAATATACAATTTGTATATACTTTAAAGCTGGTCCCCGCATCACTGGAAAGGATGCTAGTTCTTTGGGATAGAGAGAAGATGATCACACAGATCCTTCACACGGGGGCCCGCAACAATGAGCGAGGGGGCTAGGCATTCAAACAGCTCAATAATCAATTCTTTTTGTATCCTATATTAATATAGCCTATCTAAGTGAATTTTATTTTTCAGAAATCTATATCAATTTTAGAACTTTTCCATACATTTCACTCTTTTTAACAAATCAATAGTAGACACGGAATCGGTTGCTATCTCTTAAAACTTCCCTCAGACTCAATGGCCACTCATTTTCTTTATAGCCAATTAGTCTTGTCCACCCGATTCTTCCTTCACGAAGACCTTCTTAGTCAAAGGGAAGGGATGTCGATCTATCTGATTCCACTTAAACTTCGTGTCATGTCTTTTTGCATTTTTCCATCCTAATTTAAAATACTGGAATGATCGATACTCATTTCTGTTTTTTTCACGTTATTTCTTTTCCTTCTGGAATAAATAAAACCAGAGGAATGTTGTATTATAATCCATAAGGAGAATCCGGCTGGCTGAAAGATGACCTCCCCTTGGGGTCTTGATTTCTGGGCTACTGGAGTCCTAGATAATACCCAGCTATACGTGTGGATTAATTCGGTCAATTAGGGGTCACGGGAAGAGTCGACGCATGGGACTATCAGCCACAGATTGAGACAATCACTCCCGTGACCAGGAGTAAATTTTGATAGTGCTTTGGATAGCCCTTGGCTTCTCTCTGCATCAAGGTCTCAGTTCCCTGTCCACGCTTTCCAGAAACCGAGCAAGCTTTTCCACTGTGATGAGGCAAGCGAGCTAAGAAAGTCTCTCTCTCAACTCCTCCATTGATCAAGAATTTCGGTCTTTGGGGACTTCCAAAAAAACAGTCGAGACAAAGGTGTCCTTCCCCGTTAGTCTCATCTTTCTCGCTCCGCTGATCACGACCCATGATTCTCCAGGGAAGATCTTTTTTAGGCACGCGTATCAATTTTTCCTATATAATTTATTGGGATCCATTTTTTTCTATTAGCAATTCTGTTGATTCTTCTCCAAACAAGAACCATCGATTTACAAATCTTATCCCACTTTGTGGATAGCTATGTCGAAGTTAGGTTTATATACTAGTTCGAAGACTGCGCTATAGTAGAAGGACAGCAAGGGATCCTATGGACAATGCCCTTCTTTTCGTAAGCTTTCAGCCTAACTCACATCACCTGCTTCGCTAGTCGTGTAAGAGTGAGAGTCGTCTACTACGTGAGTCGTACCCTTCAGCAACTTCGTATCCTGCAGCTTCCCAAGTCCCTAGGCTTGTTGACTTCTCCGCTACCCCTTGACTATCATTTCGTGGGAGTCTCATTGATTTTCCGGACGCGAAGATATTGCACACAAGAAAAAGGAGTGGGCTAGCTTCCCTGATTGACTAACTAACCTTTTATTGTCTATAAGCCTTGAAACCACAATGTGGGGGCCTTGTGTTGTCGACACCAAAGGGAGACCATACAGGTCTAGGTTAGATCCCCATGGAGGTACGAAGGAGATCCGAATTCCACTTTTTTGATTTATTTGACTGAGGATAGAGCTAAGGGAAAGACCAAAGTTCGGATAGAGCAGAGTGATATTCGAGTAGTTGTCGATGCGAGAGAGAGAGAGGAACGACCAGGAAGAGAGGTCGGCCGCCCTACCTAAACCAGTCATCATATCGGTCCCTAGGCCCCATTGCTGGAAAGGCTCGACATCAAAATCATATGTGGATAACTGACCTTTGGTTGGTACGGGTCCCGAGAGGTGATTGGGGAAGAGCAGCATGAGGCGACAAATCTTGCTACTGAGTCTTCAAGTGGCTCCTTTAGGTATGGAAAGTCAAGGGACCCTCTCATGCCCTCTGATGTGATCCTACCGAGTAGATGATATCAGAGAATATCTTTTGCTTGCCACTGAGAATTCGATGTTAGATTTCATGCTCTTGAAACCTCCACCACCCTGACTTGAGGTTTGTTGGGGACACTCTGTGTCTAATCCAGGGTGTAACAATAACCATATGCTCAACTCGAGGATTGTGTATAGGAAACTATCAAGACTGGTGTATCAAAGATGAAGAAGGGTATATCTCGATACTTTTGAAAAGCAAGGGTTAGACAAAACGGATTCGGCTCTATCTTTGTCGTCCCCTTACTAACGAAGCCCTTTGACTCAGGGTCCCGGACTCAACCTTATAATGATGTCTACTTCACTTTCTTTTTTGACTTGAATGAGAAATTTCTTCAAGTGGATTATCATACATATTCATGAAGAAAAATAGATAAGTGTATACACTGAATTCGCGGATTGCACTGCCAGCCCTATGACCTGACAACTCAAAATGAGCCTTGGTTTAAAACCAAGCCTCCTTTGACACCTTGCGATGAGACGCGGACATCCCTCATGTTGCCGTTCCCGAAGGTAATTATTAATATATTAGGACTTCGGGAGGTCTACTAGGAAGGCATAAAGAGCTTGTATTGCTCTCCCACAACCCGCGGTCCCATTTCGCTCGTTTGAATTACTTTTGCTTTATTTTCCCTCTTTTACCACTACTCACGGATTTTCTAGGAATCCTCTTGCTAGTCAGTCGAAAGAGCGATCGATCCAAAGTCGAGAGGTGTGAGCCCCGAATATATAGATTCTATATTATGGGGGAAATTAGGAAATCTAGTTGTCGAAGGAAAGCTATGGGATAAGGAAAGAACATTAGACTATTATTGCTAATAGCTCCATCCTGACAATTATGATAACTCCAACTAGCCATAAAAATGGATATGAGCCTTCAAGATTTGTCAGTGCTTGGATGAAGTCAAGCAAGCAAAAGGACCACTCGCCTTCAGACGTAAATGAGAAGTGTCTAAAATAAAAAAAAGGTGATGTTCACGGACTTGAGTGGACAGGAGATGAGAAAGGAGCGGGGTAAAACGGAACTCTGAACTGCCTTACCATAGACTAGTGGCATGTGAGCTAACCGACGAACGCTTAGCGGAGGTCCACTCCGATTACGCTGTCCAAGAGGAAAGGCCTAGATGATGAGGCTCGTCCTAGGATGCAATAAGTAGATCGAGAGGTCGTTCTGCCCCTTTGTCCCCTAAGATGGGTAATAAGTTCTCATAGAATTCCTACTTGAATATCACTTCAAAATAAATAGGGCAAAAGACAAATACAAACGTGAGCAATTCCATTCCGCTGAACAAGTTGATGCTCCTACGAATGAGACACCATCCTACAAAGCCAAATATCAAAAGAGCTTCCACCAAAGGAAAGCACTCCCAACCATTTTGAAGTGTACTCGTGGACCAGCACTACTAGGACCAGGAGTCGGGCTAGCACCTAAAAAGGGTTCTGCATCGTAAATGCTACAAGAATGGGTGCAGAAGGTATATTAGATACTCAAAAAAGGCATACCCCAGTGTATTCCTAGGAAAACAAGAGTAGATGACTCCAAATTCTTCTGACGGACACACTGATTGGTGAATTAAAATAAAATTGTGTTGTGTAATGACATTTGAGAGAACCCTTCTCCAATGTGAGGAAGAGAAAATAAGTACACAAACCTATATCTTCCATAATCTGGCTTACCATCTATCCCATTAAAGTCTGACAAACTATAGAGAAGGTGGATTGAGGAAAGACTAGATTTATTTCCTATAGTTGAGGGTTGGGTCCTTAGGAGAGTTTCTAAAATTGGAATTTTTAGTGATGTATTGATTTTACTCCCATGTTGCAGTCAACACTAAGTCATATTCCTTATATTTATGTATACATTGAGATTCTAACAATTAGAGGAGTTGAATTCCTTTTTATTAATTCTTGAATAAACTGAGTTTTAGGGTTCCTAGAACCCGTATTCTAGGTCCAATCACAAGCACAAGTCAGGGAATTCACTAATTAATATAACTAATTCTCTATTTATTAGTTCGAGGATGAGCTAGCTTAAGTATGGGGGGTGATAAATCCCAAATTTATCATCATTAATTTCCATTATTAACTCTCTTACTTAATTTAATCACATGATTCATTGACAAATTAACATCAATTACTTATTTATGTGTTGTATATAATTAACACTAATTATTATATATTAATATGGTGTAATATTTTATGTATTTATTT
Organism: Ottelia alismoides; assembly: GCA_037367405.1. Lineage (NCBI taxonomy): Eukaryota > Viridiplantae > Streptophyta > Magnoliopsida > Alismatales > Hydrocharitaceae > Ottelia > Ottelia alismoides. The sequence goes on from JAZKJV010006386.1 coordinate 249,114, forward strand.
CTTATTAAAAATAAATAAAAATTAAAATAAAATTGTACTTAAATAAATTACCACTAAATAAAATCAAAATACAAAAAATAAGCAAAAGAAAAATTAAAGAAATGGTTTTACATGGTTTTTACTAATATTTAATTTTTAACTATGTAGAAATGACCTCTAACTCTTTGACTTCTACATGAAAGTTGTAGATCTCATAGAGATCTACAAATTTCATGTTTATATTTTTTCCAACTCATCTTCTAATAATCTCATTCATATTAAAACTGATTTTCTTTATTAACTTAATTCTGATTGGGCCACGTGGCGCCTTCAGATTACGCCATGTGGCATACTCCGGTGTCTCCACCCGCACCTTGCTTTCCATTATCTGATCTTCTATGTTACTTCTCAAATGTCTATTAGTGATCAGTTCTGGGTCATTTGATTGTTTCGATCAGAGATAATCCATGTCATCCATAGCCGCCCAAAACATGAGCGTACTATCAAATGATCAGACGATTGAGGTTCGTCGTCAACCTCCAGTCCATTTAGTTCAAGCGTCACAACCCTTCATTCCATGGCAATTCTGCATATTTTGCCAAACTCCTCTAGATGTCTCCTGATCAACCTCTATCAACAACTCCTTCCTCTAACCTCCCTCTCCTTCGCGTCAACCACCAGAATCGTCGTAGGCTACCATAGTGCTATTGTGTGGTGGTTAAAACCACCTTGGAACTTTTGTGCATCACTTCCGCTTTCTCCTTTAAATTTCCCCCCACCAACCATCTTCGCCAGCTATCTGCCCTTGTAATAGTACATCTCTAGCTTTCTTACCTCTCTTATGATAGAGAGAGAGAGACTAAGATCAAACGAAGACTAGTATAGAGCTCTGTGGGATCCTTGGTTCATGCCAAGTTACATCTGAATACACGGTTGTTCAAGCTTAGTTCTCTTGCCAAGAACATCAAGCGAAGACGACGAAGCTCTTAGCTTTGTGAATCGGCTTACGATCAACTTTAATTGATTCTTTTTCAATTTTCATTTCCATATTAGTGTTTAATCTTTTCTTCTTGTGGTCTCTTGGAATTATTCCTTAGATACTACTCAATCATTTTCTAATTTGAATGATCGACGAAGCTTGCTATTGATCACTCATTCTCGCGTAAATCTCCAGTCATTCTCTTCACTTCTCCATTGTATCACTTCGATTCTTTCTGGGCTTTTCCTTACCTTGAACCCAACTAGGGATCTTGTCTTGCACCATGTTTTATCCCTTTACTCCATCTCACATCCTTTTTAAATTGATCGCATGGATTTTGCTGGTGATTTGGACTAACATTGCAGAACATATAAGATTCAGCGGTCGGAATATTTCTTCAATGGTCGGAGATTGAAATTGAGCTTTGGTATCCATAATTCTCTTTGGTAAGACTTCATTAATGGAGCATTTGGAGGTGTCTTCCAGCTTCCTCAATCCTCAATCATTTTTGTTGAACCTATAGGAGGGATATACAATCTTCATAATCTTATGAGGAGCGAGGCGGAGCATTGCATACCTCACCGGAGCCCAGTCTTAGCACAACCGTGTATGTGGGATGCGTAAAAACACTCGAGCAGCATGTACCATCGATCTGACCAAATTAGGTGAAATCCAACGGTAAGGGTTGATCAACGTAGCCTATCCGAAGTAATGATTCTACCCTTAGGCTCGTGTGTCGAGCATGAACCTAAGCCAACTGTAAGATCATCAGAAGCAACGACGTGGAACGAGCCTCATCGCCAAGCCTTGCAAAGTAACGTGTTTGATGCACGTGACTAGGAAAACTGTAGTGTCTACCCTATACTTTTCCATAATTAAGTATAAGTCCTTTCACCTTTTATGTCATTTACATTTCAACCCCTAAAGGTATTTGTATTTCAGTGTAGTCCTTGTATGACCCGTTTTGTAATAAAACTTGGAATATTTCTTACATTTATGCCCTGGATTCATGGTTGAATAACTTTTTATCCTAAAATCTATTTAATGTGATTTTGATCTCGTTTTAAAGATTGTTTGATAATCTATCGCTTGACGAATTCTCTGATTATTTTGGAATTAAAAATCATGCGTTAATTGTTCTTGGTTTTAATAGGTTTTGAAACTAATGATTTCACATAGTGCCTAATCACTACCTTAATTAATCAATTCAGGGTATCTTCTAATTAATCCAAGTTATTTGTCTTGTGCGTTTAAGTAAGGATGTTCTACTAATGTTTTTTGTGCAATAATGTTTATATTTAATTTAACTGTAGAAAAAAGTGTGTTAAAAATATTTATAATTGTATTATGTGCATTATCTCCTCATATTTGACATACGAATTGCTAGTTAAAATATTGATCTCTAAATTTAATCAGTAAATTGCTCATGTCCTTGTGTTCGACCCTGGACTTCTCAGGTTATAATTAAATCTTAGAACCTCGTCATTGATACTCTTCTTGGTTGTGTATGATTAGATAAGTGCTAGTGCTACAATGGATCTATTTTAATACATGCAATTAGCTCTTCATCAATGTACCTCCTTCCTCCCTCAACTGCGCACATACCCTCTATGCGACTCTTCTTGTCACGAGGATACTCTCTTTGCTGGAGGTGGGAGATTTAGGGTTCAAACGATGACCAAAGAAGAGGAGGAAGGTAGGAGGCTTTATTTATAAACAAGTGTAGCACCCTTATTGACGAGTGATTTTGGAAGAATCGAAACTATGTACAATTGATGTGATGTTAAGGCATGAATCTTGGAGCATAAGGGAGGAGATCTTATGAAGGGCTCGAGGGTGAAGGAGCAACAAGGCAGTTATGAATAATCGAAGAATGGAGCCGCTCGAGGCTTCTGACATAAGTCAGAAGAAAGATGGGGAATTGACCAGTGGTCAATGATCCCTAAAATTCTATTGGTCCACGCAGACCACTACAGGATAAAATTGGTCCTTTTATTTGAATAATAGTAAATGATTTTATTTGTTTTCAATTACAAAATAAAAATAGTTATTTTTTGTTTAGTTTTTTATTATGATTTTTATTTATTTTTTATTATTTATTATAATTTAATTTTTAAGAGTATATTTATAGGTATATTCGTCTATGTTTTGGCTATTTTATTTCTATTTTGTATTTTCGATTTTATTATTCGATTCTCTTATTTTATTAAATTATAACATAGTTTTATATACTTAAATATATTTTTATTATATTTTCTGATGTATTAGTTACACTTAAATAAATACGTGTATTTATTGTATAGGGTATAATTATTGGTATTTTATCTATATTATATATCTTAATGTTTTATTTATTTTTTATTTTAATTCTAATATGTTCATAAGTTATATATACTATTTACAATATTATAAAATATAGTATTGTAAAAATAATAAAGAATAAATAAAATAAATATTTTATTCGGGTATATTATACAATGAGGGTCCAAAACCTTACTTTCACACCTTAACTATAAAAATTAGGAAACCACCTTCATTAAATAGCTTATTAAAAGTTATATACAATTAGAGGGGTGCTTTTGATACATTTTGAGTTTTTATTTGGAATATATGGGTCTTGGAAATTGGGGTTTTTGCCTTTTTATTTTATGTATAAAATGTACACTGTATATTATTTTTACATGAAATCAATTTTGAATTTTTATTTACATTATTATCTACAACTTTCATGTACAAAATTTCTTAGTTTATGAATAAATAATAAAGAATAAAATAGATCCCAAAAATGATTAAATATTGAATGAATAAATGGATTTTAAATAGATTTATTGGCCCTTATCTCCCCCTACTTTGTTCGTTGTCGACCAACTAAATTCTTGACTTGGTCCCTTGGTTTAGGTCATAAAATACCTTTGGAATTTTATTCCTTTTCTTTTATTCTCTTTATTCGATAATTTTTGCATTAAAAATAATGTTATATATATATGATAAACGTAATAAATAATGAATGTTAATATGTACAAAATAATACCGTTTACATGCATTGATTGGGGTTATCAAGGACCAAATGATAGAATAAAGGTGATGAAATGAAGATTCATCACCCCCTATACTTGTCTTTGCTAGTCCGTAGCAAACACTTATGCAATAAGTACAAAAAAGTGCAAGAAAAGAAAAAGAAAGAAAGTGGATTCATTTTAATTTTCAAACTTGTCTTCACAAAATCAATGTTTGGAGCTCATGTTAGATCTTGGAGTGAGAATGTGTGCGGAACCTGGTCACGAACAAAATTTAAAATACAACAGCCTTTGAGAGTCATAAAACTCGATTCACACCACCTCAATAGCCATGTCAGAACTAGCCTACATCATACGCAAACCCTTATGACTATGAAGCTGACTTGTATGGTTCAAGTGATAATGGCTCTCCCCAATTGGAATAACAAAAGAACAGACTTCTCCAACATGACAACCCAATCATTTCTCAATATAACAACTCTTTCCTCAAGGAGCGGGGTATTCCATTCTAAGTTCAAGTTGATTCAACTCAAAAGGAGGTGATGAGAAGAATGGACAGTAGCTAGTGTAGCTACTTATCTGAGGATGCATGACCAGTGTAAATCAAGTCATCCAGCTAATGCTCACATGATATAACTTTGAATCTCAAGCTTTCTTATTGGCTATACAAATATGTACACTCCGATAAGCATTTTATTTTTAATCAGGTCTTTCCACATTTTTTGAATCTTTTTGAAATATTGTATACAACAGAATTTACATAAGGAATTTTTCCTCTTGAGCCAGAAGACTATCCCTTTTTTGAAGCATTATTGAAACCCACACTCTCCTATCGTTAGACCTCATGGCTACATGATGGGTATGGGTGCACTTCCCTCCATAGACGAGGATGAATGTTTCCTCTCTAGTGTGTCTCAAACTGGTAAATCCAATCACCTCACCACTCCAACTGAGTTGACCCAAGGGAAAGGTGCAAATGTTCAAGTTAGTTCATGACTGATAAGAGTCATGCATGCATCTCAAAAAGATCTAGTTAACCAGTTGTGGTGTCTTGAACCCAGCCCTCAGTCTCAAAGAATTGAGTCTGAATAGAACTGAAGTACCTTAAGTATAGTTCCCATGAGGTTCCAGTGAAGTTAGGTGCAATTAGGTCCAACCAAGTGTCAATCTTCAATTTTACTCAAACTAGTTCAATCATCAAGCTCAATCTGAAAAAAACGAGTGTTATGCAAATGCTATGTACAATGCAAAAACTATTTTGATGATGCATTTTTAAGTGTTTTTTGCAAATAAAAAGACTTTTGGCACCAAAAATAAAATCTGTGCAACTATTTACATGGGTTTGCTTCTTTTTATTTATTTACAAAAATTTAAAGTTTAAAGAATTTACGTGTTGGATGTTAGTTATTGTTATAGGTATGTTTATATAATTGGTGAAGAATTTTTATTTATGTATTTTGTATTATATATATAATTTATGATGCATATATTCCTCAAATTTATTTGAATTTTTTTTGAAAACTATAGTACAAAGTAATTTTTTTAAATATTTACAAACATATTCCGCAAAGATTTTTCAAACAGCATATATAGATTTTTCAAAATATTTTTGCAACAATTTTCAAAATCATTTGCAAATAAGTTTTCAAATAATTTTATTTCACAAAAATAAAATAGATTTACAAATCATCACAATTTTACAAAATTTGAAAACATTTTACAAAAAGTTTTCCAAATAGGTCAAACCATTTTTCAAATCATTTTGCAAAAATATTTTTACCCTGATTTATTAATCAAAATATACAAAAAAGAATTTGAGGAATGAAATTCATTTTGTTTCTAATTAGCATAATGAATTGAATATATATAGTATTTTAGCCATATTATTAAAAATACGAAGTACAAGTTATGTATTAAGTATATACATAGTATATACGACCCCCTATACTTAGCTTGAAATATGTCCTCATAGATCTAAAAGAAAAAGAGAAGACATAACTCCTACTGAATATAAAAAACCTACAGAATAAATGAATGAATGAAGGAATGAGAAGTCGACCGTCCCCCCTATAATTAGGATGAAATAATCCTAACTATATCATATTGTACACAAGGTAGGGAGGGTCAATGGTGGGAATAAACAAATCACAGCTCGGTTTGTCTCTCGTATACTTAGGGTTAGATATCCCTAAGTATGGTATAGAAAATCAACAAAAGAGGAGACAGTGGAAGGGATCAAAGAATGAAAGAACTCGAGGCACATACCCCCCTATACTTAGGACAAAGTACGTCCTAAGTAGAGAAGACTAACAAAAAGGGGCAACTCATCATTAGTAAAAAAAATAAAAATGAAAACAGAATGAAGAAAAGAAGAAAAGAAGAAACCACATATGAAGATAGAAGAAAAGATCGAAGAGGATGTATGCATCACTCCCCCTTGTACTTAGGGTAAAAGATCCATATGTCTAAGTTACAACAAGAGTGATTAAATAGAACGAAGAAAGAACAACATGATGTGTACCCCCTATATATATGACAAGGTACGTCATAATTATATAAACACAAATATGATGAATGATCTAGGGTACCATGACATCCGGGAGAAAAAATTATCTAAGAGAAAACAAATATATACAACAGGTTAAGAATAGTGGAGTGCAGGACAGTATCTGATGATCGAATTTCATACTCTCATCATCGTCTCCCTGTGAGAACTATGTAGTTAGAAGGAGAAAGACACCCTGATATACAATCAAGTGGGTGTCAGCTATAGGAGAAATTAGATCGAAAACTAAGACAGGAACCGATATCGAGAAGTAGAACATCAACTCATTAGAAAGGAATGAGAGGTCAGAGCCAATAGACATGGAGGAAGAGTGAGCAGTACAGAATCCTCCAAGCCAATCAGAGTCTCAGAAAGGTACTAAAAGTGAAGAACAAGATACTCTCTACATATTATGATATCCGATGGTCATAGGGTCGACAGACTAGGGATACACCAAACACCACAAGACATGGCTCAACCCTGTGAGGTTCATCAAGGTGAGCACATTCAAAGTGTCAAAGATCTCAGAATAATTAGAAGATGCGGCTTCATGCTCCATAAAGAGGACACAACAGAAGTGAAACCGAGTACCTACAAAATGATGTATCCTCCTGGAGATAACTCTCGGGGAGTAATACATATTATGCAATGAATAGTCAGTACAGGACTCACACTTGTGAGGGTCGTCAAAGTGAGCAGATTCAAAGGAGTCAAATCCATCAGACAGATCATCAGAAGTGGTCTCGGTAGGAGACAGCTCGACTACCGGCAGAAAAGACCGACATATCTAAAAATGACACAACCTCTCGCAGATGATCCTCGGAGAGTACTGTGATCCATGCATGGAATAATCAGGGGAATGGGTCATCCTTACGAGGACCATCGAGGAGAGGATACTCAAAGGAGTCCAAATAGCTAGGATAATCGATCTCATGCTCCAACAGACTGGACACACAATCAGATAGTGAGACCGATAACATCCAATCCAACGACCCGATTTCATGTTCCATAAAAATGGACACACAAGCAATGAGTAAAATCGATTGTACATAAAATGTTGCATCCTCCCACGGACAATCTTCAGGGAGTAATGCAAACTGCGTCGATGAAATCAAGGGAATGCTGACACCAAATCTCAGGTCCTCAAATAATATCAATCAATCACCAATAGGAGGGAATAAGATCATGGGAGGGATAAACAATCATTAGGGTAATCACAATGTGTCCTGTAAATCAACCAACACAAGTGAGATGGATCAAGGTGTCAAAAGGAGATCCTATAAGCGCTATAGGGGGAAGGGAAAGTCAGTAGATGGAGGACGGATTTATAAGGAGATGAATGAGATCATGGGGGTTCTGAGCACCATCACTCTAAAGCACATATAGAGATAGTACATCAAACATCAGAATCAATATGAGCGAACCAAATAATAGATCATGATGTAAGAGCTCATGGAATCATCATCAAATTATTAAAATAAATCGCATCCTCAATTTGGTGTGCGAGATCAAAAATCCTTAATAAAATTATACTTATAATTGTGCCAAAATCATAATCCTTAATAGTATCTATGCACATATCAAATGTCGGAACGTTCAAGAATAGCACACCAATCTCATTATCCTCAAACCTGCTCGGCCTACTCAAATAATCTATGTAATTTAAAAACCTCGGTGCTGGCCTTGTCTAATAGCAAAGCAATACTGGAGAAAGAAGTTATGATACTGAAGGGGCCGAGGAGGGCGGGTGAGATACAGGCAGAACATAGACAAAATTGTGGTCAGAAGAGAGTCTACTTGAACCATACCAATGATGGGTGATATGGACAAGAAAAAAGACGTGGAATTCGACGAACACAGTAATGATCAAGACCCAATATCATGATACATATACAGAGAGTATAAGTATAAACATAGGATATAGAAAGACTTAAATAATGAAAATGACTCACACCCATAGGTCTGAAAACTCAAAGAAATGGACTCAAAATCGCAATAAAAATACAAAGAAAACCCAAGTTCACCTACTCAACACAGTGAAGACCAGAGATGGTGGTCTTTTATCTTTTCATCTTCAGAGTTCGGTTATTTTCAACAAAGTTGTATGAAGATAGGCATGGGATTTGGGTACTAATCCTTAGTGTGGACGTGCGAACAAAATGCACATACAATGAGGGAGTTGTTTTCCCCAAATAAATGAATCCATTACGTTTATTTTTGAAGTCCAATAGATGTAGCAGTCCCAATGTTATTTAGGTTGTCATTTTTACGTTATTTTTCAATGCATTTCCCTAACGATGTTTTCCATTTTATTTAACATCCTAGATGAGCAAAATTTAAGGGAGAAGGTCGGAAAAGACATGCACGATGAAAATCGATGATGCCTGCAAAGTCAGAAGAGTTAATGTGCTTCCCAACTCTCTCCATGCGGGATGCATAACAGAAATAAAACCTAAACTATATGCAATGCAAGACAATGAATCATCCTAAAATAGTAATCGTTATTATCATGAAGCACCATATGCCAATTTTTAGATATGAAACCTAAGGTCCGATCTTGGGAACCTCTCGATGCATGGTATAATGGGTCTTGAAAGTGATGTATGAGGTTCCTTACGGCGTGCTGTTTCAAGTCTAAACAAGTGACAATTTCAATTTAACTAAATCCAAAAGTAAATCTAAAGGTACATGAAAATATATATTAGGGCTTTGGACTTTAATCTATCGAGCAAGCAATTCCTATGATAGGTCTTATTCACATAAATTAAATAAAATAAAAATCGAGAAACAAATGAAAAGAAGCGATGAAAACGTGAAAATCGACGAGGCCCCCTAGGGAACAATACCTTAGGCACTAGACCTCATGATGTAGCAGTGTCTGTGAGAGTCTGAATTATTACAAATTAAAAATTTCTCTCTCTCTCTATCTCTTTAATTACAAAATAATATAAATAAAAAAGAATGATAATGTAAGAAAATTGTATGAAAAAATTATTTTATGTCATCCTTTGTCGCTCTCTCTAGCCGGCCAAGTTAAGCCGACTCCACCTTGCTTGGGTGCACAGGTCCTCCTAAGAAGTCCTCCCTCACATAGCGGTCCCTCGCAACAAAGTTAAACAAGAAGGTGTGCCAAACAATTCATAATTAATATGAAATAAGGTATAAAATAAACAAACGATAAGAATACGTAAATACCATAAAATAAATAAATAGACAAAGACTGAATAAATATATAATCCCTATCTATGACGTGTTGCTCCTCGGAAACAGTGCCATTTGATAACTGGGTAGTTTCAAGGGTCGTACAATTTCACAAGGAGAAACCACAATCGATGTGTTGACTGCTCAATAAACCCCAATCAATCAACAATTAACATACAATATAAATAAAGCAATCTATAGAAAAAATACGGAGTTAAAATTTATTATAACTCTACAACAAATATGTATAGGTATAAGCATGTGTAGAGATCGAACTGAGGGAGCAAATGGTAGATGGGGAAAATTATGCACAAATATTGTCCTTTTCTCTTGTCCACTTTCATTGTTTTGTGGATTTTCAATTTTATATTTTTTATTTAATTTTATATATTTTTTCATTTCTTTTTTTTTTTATTTTACTGTATTTTCTTTTTATATTTTCTTATTTTTAAATTTATTTTTCATATAATAAATAATAGAATATATAAGGTTATTTATGCCATATAGAGTAATATAATTATAAATACTAGTAGAGATAAATAAGATACAGAAAAAATTGTTTCGGGGTTTTATATATTTTTATAAGGTTTTACGATTTTTATTGCATTTTTCTTATTTTTATAGATTTTTAAAATAAAAAATTTCCCAAATCAGAGATATACTATTAGTCTAAAATTTATTCGAATATTATAAATAGGAAATACTCTCCAAAATTATCTTATTTAATTTTCATATAAATATATATATAATTATATAGAGAAATTTATAAAATAGAAAGAAATATTTTTGAGATTTTGTGGAAATTTTATATTTTGTTGTATTTATTGTTTTAGATTTTTAATCCTTTTATTTTTCTATTTTTAGGTATTTTTGGACTGGAATTAAAATGCGATAAATTAGACAACATATATTTTTTAAGAAGTTTTCAAAACAGTTTTTTTATTTTTTTGGTATTTTAATAAATGGTTAAAGGGTCGAAAATTGCAAAATAAAAATGTGGCATGAAACTACAAGCAATTACAAGCCTCACCTATTTTTTTTATTTTTAGAGAACCGTAGATATTTCAAATAAATAAAATTGAAGAACCAAAATTCATAACTAGCAAGGGTAGATATGTATATAGGGACCTTGCTATAATTTTCCCAAAAATATACAATGTATTTTAAATTTTATTGAACTAAAAATAAATGCAAAAAACCACAAGGGTTTCCTTGCAATTTGCCAACTCATGTGGGACTACACACGATCTGAGCTGGACATGACTCATTTGTAATAAACATTAACTAAGAGGGCCTTTATACAAAATGTCGCTTTTATTTACCCTTTATATTTTATTTACAGGACTACTTAATAAATACAAAAAGCATGGGTTAGATTTAGAAATTTACCCCTAAAACACACAGAAGCGGATGGTTGGATGCCACCATGTAAACACGTGTCCATCCACGTGGTTGATACATGTTTAAGACCAACGTATTTGATTAGATCGCAGGAGGTGATCCAACGGCTGAGGCTCGACTTGATCCAACATCGTCTGTAGCATCTATACTGGTATTAAGATCGAACAGCTCTGAAGGTCCCTAGCAGAACAAGGAAGAAGGTGGCTGGGGAGCTCGCTCGATCCTCTCTCTCTCTCTCTTGATGCTCCGACCACTAATCTTGCATCTGAAGTGCCCAGGAGCACGCTAAGGGTGATCTGCGATGATTGGTAGTGCCAAAGAGATCCGGGGTCAGTGATCGAGTCCTTGAGGTCATCCTTTCCTAGAGATGTTGTCTATCATTAATACCACCCCATATGGGGCCTACGACACTTCTAATGTATATTAACAAGCACATGGGTAGAGGGCAAGGTGCCTCGACTAGGTTAGGTGTGGAATAGGTCTTGGATGGAGCAACTAGGGGAGTGCTCCAGCGAGGGTGGCAGAGGAAGCATGATTCTCCAAATCATAGGGTGATCTGGTGACTGAAGGGTATCTAATCGTGGAGAACCGAAAGGAGATCGAAGTAGGATGAAAAACATGGTCGGAGATGGGTGGTTGGGCATGGTGGAACATGGCCGGAGCTCAAGAGCTCTGACGAGGGAATCTTATTAACATAAGCTAAATTACTAATCAAATCGGGAAATTAAATGCATAGAATAAAAGATGGAATAAAAATTTACCTAAAAATGAAGATGCGCAGCTCATATTTGCCACCAAAGGCAGGGAGCAGAGGTAGCCGACGAGGTCACCATGGGTGCACCTCCTTCCTCGCTCAGTCGTGCTTGGACCCTCCAGAGGACTCCTCTTATCACGAGGATACTCTCTATGCCAGAGGTGGGGGCATTAGGGTTCAGTCAATGACCAAAGAAGTGGAGTAAAGAAGGAGGCCTTATTTACAAACAAGTGGAGCACCCTTATTGATGGGTGATTTTGGAAGAATCGAAACTATGTTTCATGTACAAAGTTTCTTTAATTTATGAATAAATAATAAATAATAATGTAGGTCCTAGTAATGAATAAATGATGAATGAATAAATGGATTTTAAATGGATTTATTGGCTCTTATCTCCCCCTACATTACTCCTTGTCGACCAACTCAATTTTTCACTTCGACGTGGGGTTTAGGGTCATAAAATACCCTTGGTATTTTATTCTTTTTCTTTTCTTCTCCTTATTCTATAATTTTGGCATCAAAAATAATGTTTTATAACTGATAAATGGAATACATATTGAATGTTAATATGTATAACATAATTCTATTTACATGCATTGGCTAGGGTTATTAAGTCCAAAATGATAGAATAAAGGTGATAAAATGGAGATTCATCACCACTACCATTGATCGCGGTGATATCTTCCCATCATTCATTCCTTAGGGAACTTAGGTCTCGTAGTTGGATTCTGTATTAACTTTTTGCTTGATTTCCATTAAAAAGTTCAAATTCAATCTTCATCTTCAACCTCCGATCTACATAATCAGAGGGGATCCGATCATACAAATCGCTCTCTGACCTCGACATTACGTTCATTGTATCCTTCTCCATCTCTTCCACCCTCTGTCCAACTTCTGATCTTCTCAGATCTGAAGGTCGGATTCCCCTCCGACTGCACTTCACTGGAGACCCTCATCCATTCACCTTCCGTATTTTTGACCTAACTTTTTTGTTGGAGTAAACCTCCGAGCATAGGTTGCAATTTACAGATCTCAAAATGCATATAGGAGCAAATGAGCGAGACTTGGGAGTTCGCCTGAAGCTGAATCTATTTCATCCCCCAGATCCATACTTTATTATTTTGAACTCCAATGTTCCTACCGATCGACAGAGGAGGAGCTCGGGGAGTTGTACCACCTGTCAGCAACAGATTTGGGTGAGCAACGATCGAGTTCTCCTTAATTGAAGTTTGCCGGAGACACCCCTCTTCCTAGTTCCTCTAGGGCCCTTCATCACTGCATGATCACGAGAAGTCGCCCAGTTTAGATCTCTGCCACCCAAAAAGCATCAAATTTGAGCTGTGAGATCCTCTTTCCAGATTAGATCGAGGCCGTAAACGTGATTGTCAACCTCCACCGTCTCATCATATTTGCAATGCATCAAAGCCATCCAAGGCACCACCTATTTAAAGGGTACAATTATGCCTCTACCCCTGTGTTTATTATATTTTTAAATAAGTCCTTTTGGATACATGTTGGCATGTAATAAATTGAAATATTGCACTTCATCCCCGTGTTTTATTTTAATGGCATTTATATCATGTTTAAATTGTTAAGCGTGCATCGCATGTGCCTTTTAATTATTTTCAATTAATGGTATGCAATTTTGAGCTATTCATTAGTCCTAGAATTATTATATTTACACTTGAGTCCAATCCAGCGAGGCACACGTGTTTGTACACAAGTTTTTTTGGAAAATTACATCATTCACCTCGAATTTATTTCTATGTATTATTTAGTTTTAGACATTAAATAATTACATATATGCCCTAGTGAGTCTACATTTATTTGACATAATAAAAAATAAATAAAAATCATCAAAACATCTTGAAAAATTCATAAAAAATATTTTAGGTTCCTATTACATACATCTTGCATCTCAAAATTTTGTTTTCCATTTTTTTCATATTTTTTACTATTTTTAAAAATTTATAAACCTCATAAAAATTCTTTATTTTCATTTAAGAATAGAAATAAAATAAAGTCTTTGCAAAAAAAATTAAGAAAATTTGTAGTTGTGTATTTTCATTTATTTTAATTTCTGAACCATTTTCACTTTTTCATTCCTCATAAAACTTATTAAACACTAAATAAATAAAATTTCATAAAAATTCAAAGAAAATTCCAATACCATTCTGGAAAATATAAATTCTCCTATTTCATTCTGTAACGTTTCATCCATTTTTGACTTTATTTGTTATTTTAAAAATCTAAAAACTTTTTTTGTGTTTTGTACATTTTATTTTCTATTTTTTATTTATTTAAAGGCTATGGAAATATTTGAAAATTCTGAAAATCACAAAAAAGTAGTAAAATATAATAAAAAAAAGTAATAATTTCAATTTATTTTTTGACTATTTTGATACATCTAAAAAATACAAAAAGATTATTTCGGTGTATTTACTTCTTTTCTTAAAGTTTTTATATTTGTTTTAAAAATTAAAAACATTTGCAAAAGCTAAAAAAACAAAAGAAGATAATCAAATAAAAAATTATAAAATAAAATTCCATAAAAATACAAAATTCAAAAAAAATAAAAATAAAGACGAGTGTGCATAGAAATTCCAATACTCTTTTCATTGATTTTTCAATTAATTGAGTAACCCTCAAGATTTTAGTAGCCTCCATGAGTTTTAACATGTAGGCTATACAAGTAAATTAAATAGAACTATTCTCTTGCTACATTTTCTCTATTTATTTTGGCTTGAGAATTGAATAATTTTTTGTTGAGGGATTTTTGGGTTGCAATGACACTGCACAGATTTCATAATAATTAAAACCCTAATTTTCCCTACTCAACACTTATCTGAAGGGATATAACCTCAATGAGTTGAGGAGGTGAATGCTAAAATTGCTTGCCTTGGTGCATTAGTTATGAGAAGTCGGGCGTATACTAAATGTGTACAGAAGTCAGATGTCTAACATGCAGTGGGAGTAGCAAACTGTTACTAATTTACTATGGAAATAAAATACTTGATTATAGTAATAACAATATCTTCAACTATGACAAGACTTTATAGATATTGGCCTCAAAGTCTTATCTTCAAGAACTTAGGAATTTATAGATAGTGATCTAAAAGGGTCCTAACGACAAGTACCTTAGGATATAGAGATATCTAGGAATGAGGGCATTTTGATAAGAATAACAGAAATTACATATCGGTTTTAATGATTATTTAGTTGTATTTTCAACGACACTAGAACTGCTTCAAAATTGAGCAATGGTTGCATAAGATGCTACATTCACATTGGATGCAAGCACTATTACTAGGGGATACGCAAGCAACGTAAAAGGACTTGGCGTAGTCTCTTGGGAATAGAGTGACAAGTCAGCTTACCTAATTATTTTTCGAAATAGCATATGATTATCACATGAGTATGTATTAAACGATTAGCTCATTAATGTCTCTTTTGTCTAGTGGGAGATTGTTGGATATGCAAACACACATCGAGTCATTACACAATAAATGTTATTGCAAATATCATTCCCTGATCTGAAATGAAGAATAATTAACTTTCATAATAGGCCCTTAGTATAAGTAGGGTTATGTACCATGGCTATCTTGATGATCACACAATTGTTGATTAAATTGTTGAATCGTATAGGTCGGTGCTTGGATAAATGTCTAAAGAGTTAGATTGCGGACTTATCAAGCACCGTCAAATGATTGTTAAGAGAGGATCTCCAGCTTGAGTAAGAGATGGGAATCCTTTTTCTAATGGGATGACATCTAACCGACCTCTTGATATAGGTCCTCTACATAAGAATATAGATTCGGAGGTGTTAGATAAGTTAGGCCAAATAGTTGACAAAATGAGATTGATATAACTAAAGACCGATGTCACACGATGTCACGATATGGGCACGCATTCTCTGACCCGAGACAGATTTGTTACCATATGACTGAGTATTTACATTTGGCAAACTAATAGGTTGATGGCCAAATCAAGGTCTATACACCAGCACATTGGTGTGCTTGTAAGGGCATATGAGTAATAATATCTCTCAGAGGGATAATACAAGTTCATTTATAGAACCCTAGACATGAGCTCACTCATGAGATGTTGGGAAGGATCAAATTTCGTGCACGGTTGTCTCACTTTGGCAACTTGACTAAATTTGTAAGGTTTGGTAGATTCTTTTGGAAAGTATATGATAAACACCTAGGTAGTATATATGATTTTGGAAAGTATATTATCGATACTGACACCTAATGATGAAATGAGAAACTTAATTATGAAACCCTGAAGGAGACAGTCTAAATAGACCTAAAACTTCAGCTTTATTCTTGGTCTTCTAGTATGCAGGATGAACATGTATTTGGAATTCCTGAGGGTGATGTGATCATAAACTTGTATAACCGTGATGCTTCCATTCCTAGGGAATGATGAAATGGGTTTGGATTTTAGTGACTTCCCTCAATAGAGAAGTAATTTGATCTTGGTCCAAATGTTGAACAGTGATCTAAATGTGATTCAGATGCAATGAAAAGATTAGATTTGTCGTTTTGTTTTAATAAATCATCTATGGGAAGTCCGCAATATCTGGATTTGAGATATGATCTCAATATCCAAGTCACTATCTGTCGAACATACAATTGCCATGTCTATATCTCCAAGCATATGAGGAGAAAGCGCATTATTCTTGAAAGAGTTCAAGGATAATTTCACTGTTGATATTTGTACCCAAGCATTGAGAAAATTGATAATTAGATATGATCTAATTTTCATAAATAATATGAATTTGATTAATATTATAAGGAGAGTTATATAAGATAAGTAATTGTGATTTAATTATAAAAAACTTGAATAATGTGAAGGTGATTCATATTATTTCAGAACGCAGAATAGAGATCCAAGATGATTAAATGTGATTTAATTATCATGGATATGAATAATGTGGATAGAACTATCCATATTAATCATATATATTGTAAATGTTATTTATAATATATAAGAGCGAGCCTATTGTAATATATATTTGTTGGCTAATTATTCATATGAATTAGATTCACATTGGATAGTTAATTGAAAATATAATTTACATTTTATTTTGGATTGTGAATATGATTTACACATTTCCAAGGGCATGATTTTAATGTTCACAAGATAATTTTGAATTTTTAGTGTGAGATAATGTTGGAATGAGATAATTTAATCTATTCGAAGGAGATTGCCATCCACCAACATAGGCAGTGGCCAGCCACCAATTCCTAATTGAATTAGGTGTCCCCCTTGTTATGGTTGGATATTTATCTCTTTCCCAATTATCTACAAGGATAATTGATTTAATTAAAATTAATTTATATTGAATATTATATTTAATTAAATTAATATAATTGTTATTGTGTTTTTACAAAAGATCATCGCCATTGAAAGAAACGTAAATCTATCTCATCAAGTAATTTTGTGTTGTCAATGGATTGAGATCCATGGACTCCAAAAATACAATATAAGAAAAGGTACCCCTTACTCTTCAAGATACAATAACAACATATGATCTCTCTCTCTCTTATTCTCTACACATACTCCCTCTCTCTCTCTCTCTCTCTCTTAACATGTGGCCATCCACATGATGACCTAAAGAGGAACATCATCACATCCGCATCGCTGTTTTGCTATGCTAATGGATCGTTTCCTCATAGATCTTCTTCTCCCTAAGTGTGCCTCACTCGTGAAGAAGACATCAGACCTTGTAAGATGAGATCAGGAGATTCATCACTTGGATGATAACGATGGATTGCGATGAGCACACATTTTATCAACGCGCTCGCAAGTGCAGCCTCCATCGGATCAGACTTGAGACAGGAGGTCTCTTTGTTTAGAGACTCAATGACAACCATGCTTCAAGAGGTAAACCTAATACTTGTTTGTGTTTTAGATTAAATGATCCGATAACTGTTCTTGGATCATGTGGTTTCATCGTTTGTTTTTTTTAAATTCTGCTGCCTGGAGCAACTAGTGCAACTAGTCATTCCTGATCACATACGATGCCATCCTCATACTTTCGTGATGCGTGTAAGGATTTTCACATGTACTTGAAGTGGTATCAGAGCCATAGGTTAAAGGTTTAGGATATTATCCTTAAATCGAAGATGACCTCATCATTTTTGGTTGTGCAAACTTTCATCACATATTCTTCTCGTATCCCTTTCTTGGGTAATTTTTCGTCTTATTTAAATGTGTTTAAACTTGAAAATATCACTTGGATTATGTTATCCATTAAATAAGGAAACCATGAGATTTAAGTTAGCGTAATTTGGAATCTGTTTTATGAACTTATGATCTTTTTAATGAACATGAATCCAATGTTTCAGGGATGGCATATCTTAACATAATTAAAGAGTAAATTACAATAGTAAAACACCTAGAAATGCATAAACTACACTTAGGTTCTGTTATGAATCAAATTATCAAGCCTTGGAACTTATTTTACTTTATTTGGATTTAAATTGATTGAGATATGCTAATTTTAGTGAGGGTCACTCCTAAAAATTACTTCTTCATCAAGAACCTTGTGATTGTTATTTAATCAATTAACTAAATAAATGGTTAATTTCCTGAAATAATTATTGATGAATATTTGTGAAATATTTATGATGATTATTTCCTTAAATGACATTGCAATAACCAATTTGATAAGATAATGATCTTGATCAATTTGGTTATAAAGAACTTTCCAACAAACATGGTTGTTTGAATAGGATTGGGGATTTGTTTATCAAACGTTTTTATAATATAAATCAAATTGGTTTTGATAAATATCATACGGTATAACTTGGTTGAAAGACTTATTATCATCTCAAATAAAAAATGATTAAATCGTATTATCATGACCAGAGGCAGATATGGTGTCTAGTCAGGGGGCGTTGGGGTAGTAGGTTCTCCGTGAGTGGTCTGTCTCACTCTCGTCAGTATTGATGACAACGAGTAAGGAAATGATAATGCTTGAAGCGATCATGACATATTTTTCTAATTATTAAATTTCGAATAATACATATTTTGAGATTATACCATCCTCAAATTAATTATCAAAATTATTTATTGGTTTATTGATTAGAATAATAATTGATTTGTTAAATGAATTAGATCCAATTATACATTCTATTGTGAATAAAGTAGTATTTCCCTTTGAAGAATTAATTATGTGAATAAGATTCATAATAATTAAATAGAATTCTAACATGATACGGAGGATCATATAAGTGACATCCATGGTCTCCCGACAAGGTAAAGGGTTCCGTCGCTAGTGATTGTGTCGGAGACACATGTCTGAAGTGACAACTCCTACATACAAGTGCATCTGGAGCAGGATATTTGCATCTTGAAAGAATAAGGCCATGTGTGTAGTAACCTTAGTATCGAGTCCTCATTCTATTGGGCGATATTAGATTGTGCGTAGATAGTTTTAATCTTGTTGACGGATGGTTCAATTGACGATGGGTCAACATCGCCTTTGGGGCAGTGAGCCCGGGTGTTAGAGACCAAATTGGGAATACAAGTTGAACTTACAAGGTGGAATGAGTTCCCACTTCTTTTTATTCGAGTTTCAAGTTCACATATAATTGGGATGTAACAAAGGTAGAAAGGAGATCCTGGATCTTGCTTGAGATATAACAGTAAGTATATCTCTTACATTGAAAGTGAATAAGGGAATGAACTTTCAGTGTTGACAAGGTAAGACAACTTTAATATAAAAATTCCTAAATCAAGGTAAAATATATTTATGCAAATTTCTTATTTCAGATAATCATCATTAAACCCACTCAATACAATACTCAATAACAACTAGTAAATTCTCATGAATTGGATTCATGACCAAGATTTTGTACTTGCAGTTAGATGCATAATGTATGTGGTTGCAATGTGCAAGTTTTCTCATAATAATGAGGAATTACAATCTAATAGACAATAGGACAACATAATAGGGTTTATATGTCTCTATAGTCTTGATCTATCATCGAGTGTACCTTGGAAGTATCATTTTGATAATGATCATAATTGTCAAATAATCGTTATAAAATCTAAGAAGATTTTTTGGCAAACATATGTGCTCTCGACATTTAATCATGATTGACATGGTTTACTGTGTTACGTAGAATGGTGGCTCAATAAGAAATGTTGTACTCAAAATGTTTGAGTTCGTACCTGAACCAAAGTCTTTTTGAGTTTAAAGAAATGAAGATACGATGAGTTTTATCATTGTACTTTCTAAACTCAAGTCCTTCATGAATCTTCATAATATTCATATTGTATGAATTGAATGAAGCATGTATAATTGTTGAAATATTCTTTTACTGAAATCTTTTGAGTTCAACATAAGAGATCCTTTATCTTAAGCAATGGTTGTATATAGATGACGGGAGTGCAATGGAAGCATGGGTCTGATCCGTGTGAGAAGGAATGTCTAAGGGTGTGTTTGGTTGGCGGGTTAAGGCGGGTTAAACTGGTAGAGGGTAATCCATTTTTGTGTTTTGGTGTTTGGATAGAGGGTTAAACTGAGGGTGGGTTAGAAGTGGGTTTGGGGTGATATGATTGTATTGGAGTTTGAAAAAGTGAGTAGTTATTTTGATGTAATTGTATTGAAGTTTGGAAAAGGGAGTAGAAGTGGAGTAGTTTATATCTTTTATATGATATGATGGTATACTATATTATTTTTTGATAGGGTTGATGATGTAAAATTGATTTATTTAATTTTTTTAAAAAGGAATAAAGTGGGGCCCACGGGGAGAGAGGGGGATGTGGGTTAAGGGGGGTAAACTCCCCTAACCCGCAGGTAACCCGCGAACCAAACGCTACCTAAGAGTTGACTATTCTTATATGGCATCCATATGACATCCAAAGAGTTGGATGAATGTCAATACAACAATAAGCTGATGTACTGATATTATAACTATCTGGACTATCCAAGATCCGTAGAGAAGGACTCAGATAGTGCATAGAAGTAATCTACATTTAATCATTGGAATTGACTTCCTTATTGGACAAGATAAAAAACTAAGATTGTACCTCATTCTTCAAATAACACTTGCAATTGGTTGGATATGTTTTAGAAGACTAAAAAAATTGTTCTTAAGGTTTTCCACATGTATATTGATGCAATTGTTGCAACAATCTCTATTGGATAGTCTGAAACCCCAAAACTCGAGCAGGGACTTATCTACAAAATCCAGTTGCATCTGAGCTTAATTGCAAATCTGCATTTATCCCAGTATCTAAAAAATTTATTTGAGTATTTCATTGTGAAGAGATCGTCGATATATTTCCATCGAGTCTAAGAACGCAAAAATCCGACTTCGGGAGCCTGAGTTATGGCCATTTTAGCGGAAGGGGATCCAGGCCATATTCGGACTTGGACCCGGATCCGAATTCGGGTCCCAACCCATATAGACAACCCGACCCTCATCCAAAATGCCCTAACGCCTTCCCCTTTGTACAACATCCTTCTCTTCTCCCTCTCCCTCACCGGAGCATCACCAGAATGCAGGGAATCGACGAGCTAAGGCAGCAATCATGTAGGGAGATCCAAGTCACCCAGTGTGCGGTTCTCATCATCGAGCGGAGCGTCAACCGTGATTTTGCCCTATATTTTGAATATCTTAGAGCCTTACGGACCCTTGTGTTACAAATGTTGGATTGCCATACGAATCCAACGTCCTGCATGTTTGGTGATGGAGGGAAATGGTACTTAATCTTAGTTAAGGTCTATGTCTTCTGCGTTAGTTTATTACGGTGGAATTGGCCAACCTGAGGTTGTTACAAAGAGTGATGCACCTGTGTGCATGTATGCAAAATGGCATGCATACAATACTTTGAAAATTTTCAGATGAATGCCTATTTGAACTACGGTTCGCATCCCAGACCAAAAAAAGATAATAATATCAAGGTATGCATTTTCTGGATGGAAGAATGCAAAAAAGGATTACGACTATTATTGTCCCATAATGACAACCATTATTGGCTAATGGCGTTAACCTATAAGAAGTATGCACAAATCTCATTCCTATCATATTCCAGTCCAATCAGTTTTAAATAGTACTGGATCATAAATTCAGATGGTTCAAATCCATTTTCTCCATTAATTTGAAGTTGTCAAGCAAGATAAGCTTTGATAATCTTGCACAAACTCAATCCAAAGCATGGCATAAAATATAGCAATGGGGCAAGTGCTCCTTCCCCTTAACGGAAGGGTGTGAGCTTATTATAACAACAACCAATTGATATCCACTAAAGTTGAATACATATTGTTTACTTCGAGAATATCTAATTGGATCATATCTGGGTTTATATACAAACGAGAGATCACTATTAGAGTGTTTTATAGATTTACAAAGT
Organism: Ottelia alismoides; assembly: GCA_037367405.1. Classification (NCBI taxonomy): domain Eukaryota; kingdom Viridiplantae; phylum Streptophyta; class Magnoliopsida; order Alismatales; family Hydrocharitaceae; genus Ottelia; species Ottelia alismoides. The sequence continues at coordinate 271,364 of JAZKJV010006386.1, forward strand.
GCTTGAACATCTAGGACAGAACTGTGTCAATCTTCTCAAATTATAGCTATCTATTCATGCAGCCTCTTGTGATGAAAAGCATATATGGGACCAAGAAGAAAGCAAAACAATATCATGTTTTTAAAAATATGAAGATAGCACCGAGCATGGTGGAAGTTATGCATCTTTAGGATGGTTTGCATTAATTTTAGGGTGCTATTCTGGAAGATTGATTTAGTAAACCTTATGAATATTGATGTTTTTATTTTGAAGTAAATTTGGAAACTGGCTTTAATTTTTTTATGCATTCTGTAGTTGATTTAATGGTATTCCCAGATTATTATATTGTGAAATCTTGTATTTTAAGATTTGATTTCTAGCAGCAATTCGGGTTGCTCTACACTTCTTGGTAACTGAAGAACGTAGATGTTGCATTAGTTATTGTATCAACTATGGTTGATCAATATCTCAAGTTGGCTTATCTCCTCTACCCTTGATGACGATATTTCCTCATTGTATTATGCACCTAATGGGCTGTTGAGCAGACACTGCACATTCATAATGTATACTTTCAAGGGTATGACAAGGATACGATTGGGAGAGGTTTTACCGTATTTTGGATGTCAATAATTCGGTACTTATGTTTCTTGTGTAGAATGGTATGGTTAATAACGCATTCCCTAATCAAATGAAAATTTCCCGTGAGACAAATCTCTTTGTTAAACTATAGTTGTGGCATGTTATATCAGGTACGATGATCACCATCCTAAACAATTCAAAGTATCTAAAGGTTACAAGAATCGATCTGGGTCGTGATTATTATGAATATATGGGTCAAATTTCGTAATGAACATGTAGATGGAGCAGGTGCCACCAAGGGAGGGGCATGCACCCTTGGGGCCCCGGGTAGAAGCCTTGATGACCGCGATTTCAACTGCTATTGTAGCTGCGATGGTTGGGGGACATGTTGCTTGGCACACCGAGGTGTTAATCTAACGGTGTTAGCCTTGGCACTTGCGTACTTTAGCCCGGTGCTCGAGCACGGGCCAAGTAGTCATGGTTGGTTGGCTAGTGTTTCGCTTGTCACTTATAGTTAACACTCGTGTACAGGTCAATGTAGGCCACATTGGTCGATATTCCGAGTGGAAGCACTAAGAGGGGAGTTCCGAGAAATGTGATTAATGAAGTTGGGGATGGGACGTGAATCTCCTGTGCATAAAGAGGATTGGGCTAGTCGTGAAGATTCGCAGGATGGAATTTAGATTGTGAATCAGAAGTATCAATTGTGAAGTGGAGTTAAGTGGATATGTTTGGAACTTAGTTAGGATGCACTGTACCCCACCGCATGCCTACGGAGGCACCCCAACCCTAAGGTATTCTTTTTACCTTAGAGTCATAGTGTGAGGTCTCACCTAGACCAAGACCACAAACTATCCACGAAGCTTGGTTACTCATATCCATATCTAATAACCATAATAAAAATGTGATTCTTGTGAGATCTGGTTATCTAGTTTCTTTCTCTTTTGTACACATTTAAATTATATCCTACTCGTTGTTGTATAGTTTTATCTAATTTGTATTGGGCAACTTTTCTCATAATGTACCTACATGTGGATTTGCAGCTCCTCAGCAGTGAGCAGTTTGGAGACGTCACTTTTAGTGCAGCTTCACTAAACTTCATGCAGCACCGTTGGTAGTAGTTTTACCGTCTTATTTACTTGTAGTTTATTTCTGAGACATGACATGTAATGTATAATTGTGGACATCTATATTTATGCTTACATGTATTTTTTATGGATATAGAAATGAATAATAGAATGTAAATGGAATTGCTGAATGGAAATACTCGTGCTTGTGAATAGGTTGAATGCAATGAGAAGCAAAAAAAATATTTCCTCTGCATGTTGCTATTTTCTCCTATTTTTGTGAATATGAAATATTCGAACGTGGAATGTATGTCCGTGGATTGGTTTGCCAAGTATCCAGATCCTAGGTGTGTCATAGAATGGTATGAGAGTCGTGGTACTCCATTCCATTTCACGCATATGATTCCTCATTGGTATCGAATATCATATAGTGTGAAAGACTTCTGACCCAACATGAGTCCACAAGAGAATAGCATGTTTACATCCATGTCCATATGTCTCTCTTAAATAAGGCAACACATCTGATGGTGGGATCGAGTGCATCTCCACCTTGAGAGCACACCAATTTCCCAATTAGGGTTGTGTATGCTACCTCGCCTATGTAGTGGACTCAACAACACATGACCAGATGATAGAGGATGTTAGAGTTGTGCGAAAGCTTCCTGATGTGTTTCCATATGAATTACCTAGATTACCATCATTACATGAGATAGAGATCAAGATCACGTTACTCAGCCGATATCTATCCTTCCATACAGATTAACACCAGCTGAGCTCAAGGATCTCAAAGTACAGTTAGAGGGACTGTTGGAGAAGGGATTCATCTGCCCTAGTACATCACCATGGGTGGCACCAATCCTCTTTGTAAAGAAGAAGGAAGGATCCTTGAGTCTATGTATAGACTACAGGCAGTTAAATAAGAGAACGGTCAAGAACCGTTACCCACTTCCCAGGATAGATGATCTATTTGACCAGTTGAAAGGAGCAGTAGTGTTCTTTAAGATTGACCTGTGGTTGGGATACCATCAGTTGAGGATCAAAGAGGTTGATGCAATGAAGTCTACAATCCACATTAGATATGGCCACTGTGAGTTCTTGGTGATGTCGTTTGGACTCACGAATGCTCCTGCCACATTCATGGATTTGATGAACCGGATATTTCGTCCGTATTTGAATAGATTCGTGATCATGTTCATTGATGATATTCTAGTCTACTCTCATGATGAATACAAGAATGAGTCTCATCTTTGCGCCATACTAGAAAAGCTCCGGGAGCACAGTTGTATGGTAAATACAATAAGTGTGATTTTTGACTTTCTGAGGTGACATTTCTTGACCATGTGATTTCAAGGGTGGGGTTTTAGCTGACCCCGTCAAGATAGAGGCACTGGTGTCTTGGGTGAGGCCCAAGATGGTTACAGAGATTCACAACTTCCTTGGCCTCACCGGGTACTACAGGAGGTTCGTCAAAGGTTTCTCTCAGTTGGCTCTACCCCTCACCCGGATGATGCAGAAGGATGTCCCATTTCTCTGAAGTGACAAATGCAAGTTGAGCTTACGAACACTAAAGGAGCGATTAACTTATGTACCCATCCTTACCATTCCTTCTAGTACCTTAGACTTCATCGTGTACATAGATGCTTCTAAGGAGAGGTTGGGTGCAGTGTTAATGCAATGTGGACATGTTGTGGCGTATGCGTCACGACAGCTGAAGAACCATGAATGCAACTACCCCACACATGACTTGGAGTTGGCGGCCGTAGTCTTGCATTAATGATATGACATCACTATTGTATGGGGTGACATTTGAGATTTTCACAGACCACAAGAGCCTCAAATACATTTTTTATTAGAAGGAACTGAATATGAGCCAAAGGCGATGGGGAACTACTAAAAGATTATGATTGTACCATCTCCTACCATACTGGTAATGGGAATATGGTAGAAGATGCCTTGAGTAGACGACCACACACTGAGGGTTCGATAGCTTGGTTGTAGACTTGGGATGTGCTCACTACACTTAAGTGGCATTCATTTGAGGGCACATCCGATGCAATGAAAGTGCTAGCCAAGTATAGCATCTTGTGGGACATGATTATTCATGGCTAACCGACAGATACAAGGATCCATGAACTGTACCACCGGTGCTTGAAGGATGAATTCGACAGATTTCGAGTCCGTGAATCCATCGTATGGAATAGGGACCGTATATGTGTTCTAGAGGATGAGGAGCTGAGGAGAGAAATCTTGGATGAGGCACATAGCTCGAGACTTTCCATACATCCATGCTGCACCAAGATGTACAGGGACCTCTACCAACACTTTTGGTGGGAAGGCATGAAGAAGGACGTTGCCGAACATGTTGGCAGATGTCTTACTTGCCTGATGGTGAAGGCAGAGCACTAGAGGCCTCCTGGTTTATAGCAACCTCTTCCCATCGTAGTAGGGAAATTGGAGAGCATCTCCATGGATTTTGTTACATCGTTGCCACGCACCCCTAGAAGGCATGATGCGATCTGGGTCATTGTTGATCGGTTGATCAAGTCAGCCCATTTCATCCCGGTCAACATGACATATACACCAGTACAACTAGCCAAGTTATACATTCAGCACGTCATTCGATTGCATGAGATACCAAAGGAAGTAGTGTCGGTCAGAGATTCCCATTTCTCATTACACTGTTGGGGAGAATTCATGAAAGCCTTTAGGACCAAATTACATATGAGTTTAGCACACCATCCACAGACAGATGGACAATCCAAGTGGACCATTCAAACATTGGAGGACTTGTTACAGGCTAGTGCAGTTAAGTGGAAGGGATCTTGGAAGGATTACCTTCTACTAGTTGAGTTCACATACAACAATAGCTACCACGCCAGTATAGAAATGGAACCATTAAAGGCATTGTACGGGAGACGATGCACCACTCCTTTGTGTTGGCAGCAGGTGCGTGACAACACCATCTTCACCTCACAGATCATTGAGGAGACCTCCAGGGTGGTGGAGACTGCTAGGAGGGAATAACTGACTGCGTAGAGCCTTCGGAAGAGTTATGCCAACCAGCGGTGTAGAGACCTTGAGTTTAAGGTATGTTGTCCTACATTCGTGCCATAATGGGTATAATTCTTAGCCAATCCTATGTGATAAAGTACTTCTCTTGGTTACAGGTGGGTTCTTACGCGTGTCCCAATGAGGGTCGTACATCATTTCGGTGCAAAGGGCAAGCTAGCACCACATCTTGTAGGACCATTCGAGATTTTAGCCCGTGTAAGGAAAGTGGCCTACAGGTTGGTCCTTCGCCCACACCTCGATGGCATCCACGATGTGTTTCACATGTCGAATCTGCGAAAGTATATTCGAGATCCCCGACAGGTCATCACCTGCGACGACTTTGTTGTGGAGCCAAACCTCTCCTTCCCAGAAGACCCAGTGTAGATATTGGACCACACAGTCAAGAGGTTGGGGTAAAAGGAGATCCTTTTAATAAAGTCATGTGGCAAAGTCAAGACGTCGATGAGGCGACGTCGAAACCTGAGGCAGATATGATGGAGAAATACCCTCAATTGTTCACAGGTATGGAATTGAAACCATAGTCGAGTTCTCTTTGAGATTTTTATGGTCTCGGGTTTTGAAATCAACTAGAATGATCTTAATTCTTGAGGACAAGAATTGCTTTGAGGTTTTTATGATGTGAAACCCCAAAACCCGAGAATGGACTTATTTGCAAAATCCACATGCATATGGGCTTAATTGCAAATATGCATTTATTCCAGTGTCTAAAAAATTTATTTGAGTAGTCCATTGTGTATAGTTTGTCGATAGCTTTCCAACGAGTCTAAGAACGCAAAAATTTGACTTAGGGAGCCCGGGTAATGGCCATTTTAGCGGGAGGGGGTCCAGGCCATATTCGGACTTGGACCCGGATCCGAATCCAGGTCCCAACTTATATAGCCATCCCGACCCTCATCCAAAATGATCTAACTCCTTCCCCTTCATCCAGCAGTCTTCCCTCCTCCATTCCTCCTCCCTCTCCCTCACCGGAGCATCACCAGAATGCGGGGAATCGACGATCCAAGGCTGCAATCACGTAGGGAATGTCCAAGTCACCGTGTGCGCGGTTCTCGTCATCGAGCAGAGTGTCGACCTCGACATTCTTCATCGGAGGAGATAACGAGATCAGACATAAACTTGAGGTACGACATTCCCTCCCTCTTGCTGCGGATTTCACACGGATTTTGCCCTATATTTTGAATATCTTACAGCCTTACGGACCCTTGTGGTACAAATGTTGGATTGCCATAGGAATCCAATGTCCTGCACGTTTGGTGATGGAGGGAAATGGCAGTTAATCTTAGTTAAGGTCTATGTCTTCTATGTTAGTTTATTACGGTGGAATTTGCCAACCTGGGGTTGTTACAAAGAGTGATGCACCTGTGTGCATGTATGCAAAATGGCTGCATACAATACTTCGAAAATTTTCAGATTAATGCCTATTTGAACTTGTGTTTTATTCGTATCCCAGACCAAAAATAAATAATAATATGAAGGTATGCGTCTCCTGGATGGAAGAATGCAAAAAAAAGGATTACGATTATTATTATTGTCCCATAATGACAACCATTATTGGCTAGTGGCGTTAACTTATAAGAAGTATGCACAAATCTCATTCCTGTCCTATTCGAATGCAATCAATTTTAAATAGTACTGGATCATAAATTCAGATGGTTCAAATCCAATGTTCTCCGTTAATTTGAAGTTGTCAAGCAAGATAAGCTTTGGTAATCTTGCTCAAACTCAACCTAAAGCATGGCGTAAAATATAGCAATAGGGCAAGTGCTCCTTCCCCTTAACGGAAGGGGGTGAGCTTATTAGAACAACAACCAATTGATATCCACTAAAGTTGAGTACATACTCTTTACTTCCAGAATATCTAATTGGGTCATATCTGGGTTTATATACAAACGAGAGATCACTATTGGAGTGTTTTATAGAATTACAAAGTGCCTGAACATCTAAGACAACACTGTCTCAATCTTCTCAAATTATAGCTATCTATTCGTGCAACCTCTTATGATGAAAAGCATATATGAGACCAAGAAGAAAGCAAAACAATATCATGATTTTTAAAAATATGAAGATAGTACAGAGCATGGTGGAAGTTATGCATCATTAGGATGGTTTGCATTAATTTTATGGTGAGATCTATTCTGAAATATTGATTTAGTAAATCTTATGAATATTGATGTTTTTATCTTGATGTAAATGCATTCTATAGTTGATTTAATGGTATTCCCATATTATTATGTTGTGAAATCCTGTATTTTGAGATTTTGATTTTCTAAGAAGCAATTCGGGTTGCTCTACACTTCTCGGTAACTAAAGAACGTAGATGTAGCATCGGTTATTGTATCAACTATGGTTGATCAGTATCTCAAGTTGGCTTATCTCCTCTACCCTTGATGACACCATTTCCTCATTGTATTATGCATCTAATGGGCTGTTGAGCAGACACTGCACATTCATAGTGTATACTTTCAAGGGTATGAGAAGGATACGATTGGGAGAGGTTTTACCGTATTTTGGATGTCAATAATTCTGTACTTATGTTTCATGTGTAGAATAGTATGGTTAATAATGCAATCCCTAATCAAATGAAAATTTCCCCTGAGACGAATATCTTTGTTAAACTACAGATGTGGCATGTTATATAATGTATGATGATCATCAACCTAAATAGAATCAACCTGGGTCATGATGATTATGATTATATGGGTCAGATTTCGTGATGTACATGTAGATGGAGTAGGTGCCGCCCAGGGAGGGGCATGCACCCCTAGGGCCCCGGGTAGAAGCCTAGATGACCACGATCCCAACTGCTATTGTAGTTGCGATGGTTGTGGGACATGTTGCTTGGTACACCAAGGTGCTAATCTGACGATGTTGGCCTCGGCAATTGAATGGCTTTAACCCAGTGCTCGAGCGCATACCAAGTAGTCATGGTTGGTTGTCTTGTGTTTTGCTTGTCACATAGAGTTAACACTCGTGTACAGGACAATGTAGGCCACATTGGTCGGTATTCTGAGTGGAAGCGCTAAGAGGTGAGTTCCGAGAAATATGGTTAATGAACTTGAGGATGGGATGTGAATCTCTTATGCATAAGGAGGATTGGTCTAGTCGCGAAGATTCGCAAGTTGGAATCCAGATTGTGAATCGAAAGTATCAATTGTGAAGTGGAGCTAAGTGGATGTATTGGGAACTTCGTTAGTATGCATTGTACCCCATCGCATTCCTACGGAGGCACCCCAACTCTAAGGTATTATTTTTGCCTTAGAGTCATAGTGTGAGGTCTCACCTGCCAAGACCACAGACTATCCATGAAGCTTGGTTACTCATATCCATATCTAATAACCATAATAAAAAGGGATTTTATCACTTGTGCCCCTCCGAGATCTCGCAATTTCATTTATGCCCCTATCTTTTTGGTAATATCAGTTGTGCCCCTAACTTCTTGCTATTTTATCACTTGTGCCCTTCGGCTTAGTGACCGTCCATCCACAGTGCAAACGGACGTTAAATTTGAGGACATAAGCGGTATTAATCTTAAAAAAAGGGTTATATTGTCATTTTCTACCCACTTCCTCATCCTCTTCAGTCTTCTTCCTCCCTTCTCTTCATCCTCCACAGATCCTCCCTCGTCCTCCTCCGCCACCGCACCTCCCTCCTCCGCCGCCCGCACTGCCCCCTACACCTCCCCTCCTCAACAAGCCCCCGCGTCAACCAGTAAGCTCCAATCGACCTGCATCCCCAACGCCCCTGCGACCTACCAATGAGCTCCGCCCCCGGCCCCTGCGACCAACAACCCCCCCTCTGACTGACCAGCAAGCCAAAGGCCAAGAGAGCAAAGGAACATCGCTGTGGACTTCTGGCGTGCGTGGGGATCGAGGAGGCTTCAAGGGCGGTCAGCAAAGGTGGCTGGCGGTGGTCGGAAGCGGCACGGGGGTGTGCCTGGCCACGGGGATGCGGCTGGGTCGCCCAGGAGGGCGGCATGTAGTGGCTGGTGGAGGCGCCGCTAGTTGTGGCTAGGCGGACGGTGAGGAGCTCCGACCGCTCGCGTAGGCGGCTGGGGCAATGCGCGTGGGTTGCACAACTCTGGAGAAAAGCTCACTGGTCGTCGCCAGCTCTGCCTCGTCAAGTTTTCTGGAGACACAAAGCTCTGGAGAAAAGCCCTCCGCCCCCCGCACTGCCCCCTCCGCCCCCCGCACAGCCTCCCTCCGCCTCCCGCACCCCCCCTCGCACAGCCCCCCTCCGATCCCGCACCCCTCCCGCACTGCCCCCTCCGTCCCCTGCACCTCCCCTATGCCCCCCTCACTCGGCGCGAAGGTCGTCATTGCCCCAGGACAAAAGAGCCACCGTCCCATGTAACTCCCCGTCGTCATAAGCCCTGACACTGTCGGGTTCCTTCCTCGGGACGAAGCACGCGGTGGAGCTCGGGCCTCTCCATTCCGTCCTCCTTCTATCCATGTCCAGATGAAACTGGAGTTTAATTTTTGTTAAATTAAGATAAATTTTTTACTAATTGATTGATAAAAATTCATCAAAAAATTCAAGAAAATTCACCGTTTGATCCGTAATGAGTGATATATCCGTAAAAATGCAAAAATTTTAGAGATTTGATGGATGTATGAAGGTGTCACTAAGAGAGAGAAATAATGAAGAGAAAGGATTAAGAACAAATGGAGGAGGAAGATGATGAAGGAGATGTCTGGACAATAATACCCCTCTTAACTGCACCAAGGTTTGAAAAAACCATGGTTACGTCAACTTTTTGACGGTCAATCTGACGGAAGGGCACAAGTGATAAAATAGCAATAAGTGAGGGGCACAAATGATATTACCAAAAAGATAGGGGCATAACTTAAATTGCGAGATCTCGGAGGGGCATAAGTGATAAAATCCCTAATAAAAATGTGATTCTTTTGAGATCTGGTTACCTATTTTATTTCTCTTTTGCACACATTTAAATTATATCATGCTTGTTGTTTTATAGTTTTATCTAATTCGTATTGGGCAACTTTGCTCATAGCATACCTACATGTGGATCTGCAGGTCCTTAGCAGTGAGCAGTTTGGAGACATCACTTTTAGTGCAGCTTCACTACACTTCTTGTAGCACAGTTGGTAGTAGTTTTTATTGTCTTCTTTACTTGTAGTTTCTTTCTGAGAGACATGACATGTAATGTATAATTATGGACATCTATATTTATGCTTACATGTATTTTTTATGGGCATAGAAATGGATAATAGAACGTAATGGAATTGGTGAATGGAAATACTCATGCTTGTAAACAGGTTGAATGCAATGAGAAGCAAAAAAATTTATTTCCTTTCATGTTGTTATTTTCTCCTACTTTTGTGAATGTCAAATATTCGAATGTGGAATGTATGTGCGTGGATTTGTTTGCCGAGTACCCGGATCCTAGGGGTGTCATAGATAGTTAGAATTTGAAATTTCAGTGGGAGAGCCCTTAGACTTAAAGAATGTCTCTATGACCTAGATATTAGAATACACTCATTGTTTATTTCTAAATGTTGGTGATAAACATGAATCTGGTATAGACCTATCGTAAAGAGTTATGATGGATATATTTCAGATAGTAATCTAACATCTAGTGGACTTTACTAAATTAGAAAATTAATGAATAGTTCATTAACATTTCTAAATACTGAAAATTAAATCTTTAAAGATCAATAGGAGGATGAAGATCATTTGACAATGATATGGCATCAAGCCTTGGACGTAAGTCTATTTATGAGATCTATAGACAAGTAAGAGATGAAACTTTACAGTGTCTGAAATTTCTACTCTTACATACCTGTGAATATTTTATTCAAACTAGAAAGTTTCCAATGCACCCTTCTTTTGGAATGGTGTTAGATGCCAATTATTCAAGATTTCATACATATTGATGTATGTGGATCATTTATATCACAATAAACATTGATGATTTTTGTGACATGAGATTTCTTTCCTTCATATTACAAACTTTTAAAATGTTCAAATATTTCACAATTTGGTTTAGACCCAAAGTTTGAAGGAAGCTGACATGAATTTTATTTGACCTATGTAGTCAGTACCTATTAGATGAATTCATGGAATACCTTTTAGAGAAAGGAATATCATTCGTATCTCACTCCTCCTAAAACACCAAAACTCAATAGAGGTCTAAAGATAGCTGACATGAATTTTATTTGACCTAGGTAGTCAGTACCTATTAGATGAATTCATGGAATACCTTTTAGAGAAAGGAATATCATTCGTATCTCACTCCTCCTAAAACACCAAAACTCAATAGAGTTCTAAAGATACAATTGGATCATGTGTGACATGATTTGATCAATGATGAATCTTAGCATAACTACCTCTTAGTTTCCAAGGTATATATGTAGTAGAGACTACAATATATTTACTTAACAAGATTCCGTGTAAATCAAAACATGGATATGTTGGACATGCGAGCCCCCAACGAGCCATTATGCAATAAATGTTATTGCAAATATCATTTCCTGATCTGAACATGAGCTCACTCATGAGATATTGGGATCGATAAATTCCATTCATGGTCGTCTCTCTTAGGAAGCTTGAAAGAATTTAGAGGTATGATATATACTTTTGGAAAGCATATGATCGATACCAAATCCCAATGATCAAATGAAAATCTTAAAGATAAAACCCTGAAGGTGACAATCCAAAAGAGATCTACAACTTCAGGTTTATTAAAGGTCTTCTAGTAGGCAGGATGTACATGTATTGGGAATACCTGAGGGTGATGCGATCATAAACGATTGTATAACCATGATGCTTCCATTGCGAGGGAGTGATGAAATAGGTCTAGATTTTAGTGACTCCTCTCGGTAGAGAAGTAACTTGATCTTAGTCCAAATGTTGGACATATTGCATTGAGAAGATTAAGTTTACAAACTTGATTTAATCAAGCATTTATGGGAGGTCTGTAAGATCTGGATTTGAGATATGATCTCAATGTCCAAGTCACTATACGTGGAACAATACAATTGACCTGTCCTTATCTCCAAGTATATGCGGAGAAAGCACACTATTCTTGAAAGAGTTCAAGAATAATTCCTTTGATGAATTATGTATCCAAGCATCAAGATACTGATAATTAAATGAGATTTAATTATCAATAATAATATGAATGAAATTCATATTACAAGAATGTGTATCCAAAATAATTAAATGATGAGATTAAAGGCTTGGATCTTCATCATGGATTGCGGGAAGCACGCATCTCATCATCGCACCCGCAAGTGCCATCTTCGTGGATCGAACTTGAGTCAGGACGATCTCTTGCTTTAGAGATAATGTGATCGCAACCACGCTTCAAGAGGTATTCCTAATACTTTGTGGTTAGATGAAACGATCCAAGAAATGTTCTTGGGATCATGTGGTTTCTTCATATGATTTAAAAATTTTAAATTCCGCTGCACCGAGCAACTAGTTCGACTAGTCACTCCGATCACATTGGATGCGATCATCACGCTTTTGTGATACACTTAAAGATTTCCCCATATCATTTCAAGTGCTATCAAAGCCAGGTTGGAGGTTTTGTATACAATCCATAAACCTAAGAAGATTCGGGTTCGTTAGGGTTCTTGAAATTTTTATTGCATTTCTATTTTTGTATCTCTATTTTGTGATCATTTTTGGCCCTATTTAAAATGTTTAAACCTGAAAATATGGAATAATGTTCCCCATTAATTAAGGAAACCATGGGATTTGAGGTTGCGTGATTTGGAATCCGATAACTCTAATTATGCTCATTTTATTGAACATATACCCATTGTTTCGGGGATGGTGGTTAGTGACGTAATTAAAGAGTTAATTACAGGTCCTAAATGCCTGGAAATGCATAATTATCACTTGGCTTCTGTTTTAAATCAAATTATCGAACAAAATAAATTTAGTTTGCATTAATTGGATTTAAATGATTGAGTTTTGTTGATTTCAGTGAGTAGGGGTCACCGCTGGAAATTAACAAACTTGATCATGAATCTTGTGATTATCATTCAAATAAAGTAATGGAAATTAATTGTTAATTTTCTGTAATTATTATTGATAAATATTATGAAATATTTAGAGATGACAATTATTTCCTTGAATAACATTGTATTAACCAAAATGATAAGATAATTGATCTTGATCACAATTGGTTAATATGAAATTTCCAACAAACATTGTTTTTCATGAAAAACTCTAGTTCATCCTACAATAGTTGTAGGACACCTTTTACTTGCAAAACCTTGTTGCTTGAATAGGATTGGGGATTTGTTTAGCAAATCTCCTTATAATATTATCAAAATGATTTTGATGAATATTATATTTGCATAATTTCGGTTGAAAAACCGATGATCATCTCAAGTACAAACTGATTGACTTGGCATTATTTTTTCCTGAGGCGGATATGGTTCCTATCCAGGAGCATTGGGGTAGTAGGTTGCACCATGTGTGGTATGTCCCACTACCGCCGGTAATGGCCATGATAGCGGGTAGGGAACGAATGATGCATGAGAGAACATGATGTATTTTTCTAATTAATAAAATTCGAATAATATGTATTTTGAGATTATACCATCCATTCAAGTAACAAAAAAAGTTTGTTGGTTGATTAAATTGAATTAATAATTGATTTAATATGGTTAAATGAATTATGTCCAACTAAAATCACTTTATTATGAATAGTTGTACATTTCCCTTGGGAGAAGTAATTACATGAATAGGATTCGTGGTAATTAATTAAAATTTGAATTTGATGTGGAGGATCACATAAAAGACATCCATGGTCTCCCATCAAGGTGAAAGGTTTCATCTCCAGGTGTTGTATATAGGAGACATCTGTCCATAGTGAGAGCTCTTGACGAACCGTAAATATGGCCCTTTAATAGTGTAGAATTAACACTCAGACTGTTATTGCAGTCGGGCTAAATTAGGTCCATCAAAAATCATTTAATTGATATATCAATAAAATCAAATGACCGTAATTATATTTTACTTGGGCAAGCCCAAGGTCGAACTCAGGGACATGAGCCTCTTTCGTAATATTTGGCTTCTATTTATCTATACTAAGTGTTGGGTTAAATATCGTAATTCAATGACACATATGAGGACAAGACAACAATATGCATTAAGTAAACATGAAACATGCATTTTTATTTGATTTCTGATCATGCAAATAGGTACGATGAAATGCAATGCAAATAAGACAAAGTGTGCCCTAATCATCGACAATCTTGAGTCATTTAATCATAGGTCAAATCATGGCTAATTATTGAAGCTACATTTATATATTTAAGAATCAGGCATGGGAATCATTATACCAAGGACATTTAGCTAATAAAAGCATACATCAAAACTCGTAATGTCAAATCTGGAATATAAGCATGTCATTATGAAAACAATGAAACAAGCTTCAAAACGCCACTGAAATTGACTCAATCGGAGCTAGGATGCTCAAGATATTTACGAGTGAAGACAGGAGAATAAATTCAAGAAAACATAGAAGATAACTAGCAAACAGGTCCCTCGGAGGGGCTAAAATGAAAATAAAATAAAGTACAGGACCTTCCCTATAAATGGCCACACGTGCGGGGGTATTTTTACAATTATTAAAACCCACAGGGGGTCGGCTGCAAAATACCCCAAGCGCGTGTGGTTATCACATGATGTCATGACCTTTTTGCAATTAGGAGAACTCAGTAGGGCCTCTATGAAATTTTCCCATCCATCACGTGCTTGGGACACATGAGGCCAGGCTCGGGTGGTGCTGTAGGCTCAGCTATTGCTTCGTCTAGTGGCTCAGGCTTGGATACCGGTTCAGCTGGCTCGGGAGAGGCTCGGAGCGTTGGGGAGGCTCAGTATAGGCTCAGGGAACCCGAGCCTATAGATCTGGTGCTGAGGCTCAGATCAGCTTCGAAGACACGTTGACAATCAAAGACCGCCCGATCATCGAGATCGGACGGTAGCTGGAAACTACGGATGACATCGACGTGGAATCGTGTATGCCATTGGATGATCACCGGGTGTATTCCATCCAACGGTGACTACTTCTCCATGGGCATCTTTCTCCTCCGTAAGGTGGCGGCGCGACTGGAGCTTCGGTGAGGTTCTTCGAGCTCCACCCCAGTCCTCCTTACCTGTTGAAGGTCCGAGAAGAATCCTAAGATCCTCTCGAAGTCAACTGAAGCTCTAAGGTGGATTGGAAGTGACTGGATGCTCCTGTCGATGAGGCATCGTCGATGGCGGAGGAGGAGAATGGAGATGGGCCTTGCTCTCTGACCATTGACGATTCTACAAGCATTAGTGTATAACTGAAGTGAGGGGATGCGAATGTGAGTGAAGTGAAAGGGCTGCGTATGAAGGGAGTGAAGCCCCTATGGTATTCACCGCCGACGAGCGATGGTGAAGGTGGCGTAGGGTGACAAGGTCCTGGAGAAGAGAAGGGTGCAGTCGGGATTGTGCGCGAAGAAGGTGGATGAGAGGTGGATCTAATGCGATGAACAATGGAGGGTGAACTTGTGACTTCGAGCCTAATTAATTAAGAGAATTAAATTAAAAAAATAAAAAGAAGATATGAGGGACTTACCTGGTTCTTTGGCAGTCGTTGGCGGCTTGGGCTGAGCGTCGCTGGCACTCCGATCATCCCTGGACTCCATCAGTAAGGTGGAGCAGCTTGGCAGGGCTGAGCCTCCACGATCCTAGCCTACCATGGCCAGGGGTCATCCCCAGGGGTCTCTCCATCTTCACGCCTCGATCGGACCTCCAACTGTCACGGGGAGGAGGAGAGGGGCTGGGCGAGGCCCCACGTAATGGTGGACCGTGGCGAAGGGTGGAGGAGAGGGAGTATTTGAATAGAATGGATGGTGACTCCGGTCATGGCATGTGTGGGTGACACGGAGATTATGGAGCGACAGAGAGGACATCGTGGAGTGAGGGATGATCCGAAAGGATGATGGGTGATGGGGATACGTTGTGGGGTGGTTATTGAGAGAGAAGATTGACATAGATGGTGGAGAAAATGGAAAGGGAGGAGAGAGTTGGCAATGTGGGTGATCGTGTGAGAGGGAGGGTCCGGAGGTAGGGGATGAAGCTTCGACCGTTAGATCTTACAATCCAACGGTTGAGAAGAGGGTGAGAGATTGGGATAGAGAGGGACAACTTAATTAGGAGGTGATGGAGCATGCCACGTGCCGTGCTGTGGGAGAGGCGCTAGCGGCCAGCTGTGATGAGATCAGGAGCATGATCAGACGGTAGAGGAAACGGTGGTAAGGATTTGCTGAGATGGAAACTGCTGGAGATGATCGAATGGTGGAGAATCAAGGTGGGGGATGCAAGGCACATGGCTCAACCAGAAGGAGCCACGTGGCCCAATCAAATTATTCTAGAAGAAAAATGAGAAAAAAGAGTAGGAAGATGGTCGAATTTGGAAAAACTCAAAACATGAAAGTTGTAGATCGCGATGAGATCTACAGGTTTCATTTTGACCAAAAACAAAGATGTGGTCAAACAAAGATAGAAAATTTTTTGAGAACTTTTTTAAGGATGAAAACACCACGATTTTTAATTTTGCTATTTTTCTTTATTTTTAATTTATTCAATGACTCTGATAATTGCAGGGATTTGTCTGGTTTTTATTGACACTTAGTCTAAGACAAGGGGTTCATTTCAGTAAATTAAGAGCATGAAACATGGTTTCATCAACCCCTATACTTAAACTATGCTCCTCCCCGAGCATCAGAGAAAATGAATGAGCTGGATTAACCTCCTTATGCATGTGTGTACATGATCTGCTGATTTGTTCATGTCCTCTCAACTTTAGAGATCCAAAATCTTAGAGCTCAACCCAGCCTTAATCAAGAGGCATCCAATTCCTCTAGTTTTCCCAGACTCTCTCTGATATACATATAAACTAAGGGTATCACATTTAGTGTTGACTGCGTTCACAAGAGTAGAGTCAAAATGTCACCCAAGGTCTTGGTCCAAGAAATTCTCCTAAGGACCGAATCCTCAACACTAGGGAATAAATCAGATCTTGCGTCCAATCCACCATCCCTTTAGTTGTCAAACTTGAAAGTGTAGATGGAAGGCCAGTGATGGAGGGCATATTTCTTCTCTCCCTTTCATTGGAACAAGGATTCTCTCAAGTACCTTATTACGCAACACATATTTTTGGTGTTGATCAGTACGCCCGTCAAGAGAAGTTGGAGCCATCTGCACTTATTTTCCTGGGAATACATCGGGGTGTGTCCTTTTTTAGTACCTAACGTACCTTCAAAACCCAGACTTGTAACATTTACGATGCACAACCCTTTTTTGGTGCAAGCCCGACTCCTGGTCCTAATAGCGGTGGTCCAAGTGGACACTTTGAAATGGTTGGGAGCGCTCGCCTTTGTGGAAGCTCTTGTTGAAATTTGACTTTGTATGGAATGAGATTTTCTTTGACATTTCATTGCTTTGTAGTATTTTTGGCTAGCTCTACTGCTTTTACCAAGAGTTGGCGCACACTGATCATCATTTTTATTTATTTCAAACCTTGGTACTTAGGTCAATCTCAAAAGATTAGTATAAGAACCAAGTTCTCATACTGGCTAAAGATGCAGACGCTCTGGTTTCATGAAGCCTTTAAAGATTTTTCCCATCCTCGAGCATCATTAAATCAAATCCAGACTCAAATCCCTCTTCCCAGCCTCAAGTGAAGAGTCAACTCAACTCATCGAAACCGCAGTCGTGCATGTGATGTGATGATCATATTATTAAGGTAGGAGACTAAGCATGTGATATAGCACACAAATCTAGGAACCTAGGGAAATATGGATGATTAAGTCTAAGACCCTGATGGGTAAGGATGGTTAACTTAAAATCTCAAGACCTCATAAATCAAGTTTTCTTGAACATTTCTGATCTTGTGTGGAAGTGAAAAAGGTAGGGGAATTAATACAACTCCTTTAATTTTTTTGAAAACTTTGAGAGACATCATGAATGCCTAAATACAATTAAGTAGATGCATATGCATTCAGCGAGTATGGTTGTAAGTATAGGTCGGAGCCCGTAGCTTGAGGATGGAGCCTTACACGATGTCCTCTAAACCATCCACTTTGCTAAGGGCGAACCCTCACTGAACGTGGCTACTTATGTGGGTTTAGTAGTAAATTTGACTCTTAAAGGATTTTGTATTTTCTTATTTTTATGGATTTTGAATAAAGGTTATAACACAGGTTAAAACTCAACTTTCCTTGAAATCAAGAAAATAATTTTCCAAACCATGTTAGACAAATAAAGATTTTCCAAAGATTTTTCAAAATAAGAGAAACTTATTTTTCAAATCACTTTTAAAAAATATTTTTATTTAAAAATAATGTAACATAGTATAGAAAAATCTTTAAAACATTTTGTCCACTTAATCTAAGAGATCATACTTTAGACCAAAAAAGTTTTAAATTTTTCAAAAATTTCAAATTTTTTTAAAATATAGCTAAAGTACATATAATGTATATACGGTATAACCCCCCTATACTTAAACTTTGCTATGTCCTCATAGTATTAGAATATACATGGCTATAGGTCCATTTAAGTATAGAAGAATATACGAGAACTGATGTGGACTCCGCCTATACAGGTTAGAAATAACCTAAGTATGGAGGCAAGGAAAGATGAGTGAAAAATCACAGGGACTCAGCCCCCCCCCAATACTTAGGCTAAGATTAGCCTAAGTATAAAGATGAAGAATTGATGTTGGGGAAGACCTGAGGTGTACGAAGAAGATGGATGGATATACAAGTGAGTGGATGAATCTTTGAAGAATAATGGAGTATTTAAGTTTTAGGGGAGGGCATCAGAGCAAACAAGGCTCATACAAGCATGCAAAAACCCTTTGATTCACCAACACACAAATGAAACCAACTGGTGTTGGTTTATTATCTTGTTGATTTTATTGGTGATTAAAAACATTCTAGTTTACGCGGGAATAAAAAACATGTCAAAGTGAAAAATCCTACGTAAACAAGGGTGTTGCTCTCCCAAAATAAGATTTTACTCCATTTTTGGGTCGACTTGCAATTATCAGTCCTAGTTTATTTGCTTAAGGTTATGACTAAATTAAGGTGAGCACATAAATCAAGCAGTCATCGTCTACCGCTCATTCCCATTTTCCATTAACCTGGGTTATCAAGCCAGGAAGGGAGGTCAAGAAAAAGCCATGTAGCCGATAAAAACCATGATCTAGGATAAGCGAGAAAACATGCAGTGCCTTGGCAAAATTTGTGAAAATCGAACTGAATTTAAAACCAAAATCATTTGCATGCAAGTCGGTTGTATACAAGAAATGAAAATGTAGGACACATTTTTTTTATTTTCTCCAAGATGATTCTACGGCTCCTCGCAGCGGGGAACACATGCTCCTCGCCTCCTTGAACTCCAAGGGCCATGCCACAAAAGACAATGTTAGATACCAAATCGAAAGACATTTTTAATGATTAAAATGCATGAAAAACACAAGCCCTATAAAAAAGATTAATACTTAAATAAATAAATAAAAATCTAAACACGAAATATTAATCGTGTCCTCGACAACGGTGCCATTTGAGGCACCGTAAATCTGGCCCTTTAATAGTGTAGAATTAAGAATCAGGTTGTCATTATAGCCAGTCTAAAATAGGTACATCAAAAACCATTTAATTGATATATCAATAAAATCAAATGATCGTATTTATATTTTACTTGGGCAAGCCCAATGTCGAACTCAGGGACATGATCCTCTTTCATAATATTTGGATTCTATTTATCTATATTAAGTGTTGGGTTAAAGATCGTAGATCAATGACACATATGAGGATAAGACAACAATATGCATTAGGCAAACATGAATCATGCATTTTTATTTGATTTTTTATCATGTAAATAGATGATATGAAATGCAATGCAAATAAGACAAAATATGCCCTAATCATCGACAAACTTGATTCATTTAATCATAGGTCAAATCAGGGCCAATTAATGAAGCTACATTTATAGATGTAAGAATCAAGCATGTGAATAGGTCATTTAGCTAATAAAAGAATACATCAAAACTCGTAGTGTCAAATCTAGAATATAAGAATGTCATTATGAAAACAATGAAACGAGCTTCAAAACGCCACTGAAATCGACTCAATCGGAGCTAGGACGCTCAAGATATGCATGAGTGAATATAGGGGCATAAATGTAAGAAAACATAGAAGATAACTAGCAAACAGGTCCCTGGGAGGGGCTAAAATGCAAATAAAATAAGTGTGGGACCTTCCTTGTAAATGGCCACACATGCGGAGGTATTTTTACCATTATTAAAACTCTCAGGGGGTCGGTTGCAAAATAACCCAAGCGTGCGTGGTTATCTCGTGATGTCAGGACCTTTTTGCAATTTGGAGAACTCAGCAGGGCCTACATGAAATTTTCAAAGCCATCACGTGCTTGGGACACATGAGGCCAGGCTCGGGTGGCATTGTAGGCTCGGTTGTTGCTTTGGCTAGCGTCTCAAGCTTGGACACCGGTTTGGCTGGCTCGAGAGAGGCTCGGAGTGCTGGGGAGGCTCAGTACAGGCTTGGGGAACCCGAGCCTATAGATATGGTGCTGAGGCTCGGATCGGCTTCGGTGAAGACATGTGGACGATCAAAGACCGCCCGATCATTGAGATTGGAAGGTAGCTGGAAACAGCGGATGACGTCGACGTGGAACCCTATATGTCATTGGATGATCATCGAGTGTATGCCATCAAACGATGACTGCTTCTCTCTGGGCATCTTCCTCCGCTGCAAGGTGGCAGCGCGACTGGAGCTTCGACAAGGTGCCTGGAGCTCCACCCCCATCCTCCTTGCCGGCTGAAGGTTTGAAAAGACTCCTGAGAGCCTTGCGAAGTCAACTGAAGCTCGAAGGCGACGTGGAAGTGACTCGCTGCTCTTGTTGATGAGGCATCATCGATGGTAGAGGAGGAGATCAGAGATGGGCCTTGCTCTCAGAGCATTGACGATCCTACAGGCATTAGTGTATAGCCAAAGCGAGGGGATGCGAATGTGAGTGAAGTAAAAGGGCTTCATGCAATTGGAGTGAAGCCCCTATGGTCTTCACCGTCGGCGAGTGGCGGTGAAAGTGGCAGAGGGTGACAAGGTCCTGGAGAAGAGAAGGGTGTAGTCAGGATTGTGCGCGAAGAAGGTGGATGAGAGGTGGAGCTAATGCGATGAACAATGTAGGGTGAACAGGTGACTTCGAGCCTAATTAATTAAGAGAATTAAAGAAAAAATGAAAAGAAGATCGGAGGGACTTACCTAGTTCTTTGGCGGTCGTCGGCGGATTGGGTTGAGCATTGCTGGCACTCTAGTCATCGCTGGACTCCATCAGCCGGGTGGAGCAGCTTGGTGGGGCTGAGCCTCCGTGATACCGACCTACCATGGCCAGAGGTCATCACCGGGTGTCTCGCTATCTTCGTGCCTCGATCGGACCTCCCCCTGTCAATGAGAGGAGGAGAGAGACTAGGCGAGGCCCCACGTAAAGGTGGACCACATTGAAGGGTGGAGAAGAGGGAGTATTTGAATAGAATGGATGGCGACTCCGGTCATGGCATGAGTGGGTGGCTTGGAGATTATGGAGCGATGCAGAGGACATTGTTGGGTGAGGGATGACCAACAAGGATGATGGGTGATGGGGATACATCGTGGGGCGGTTATTGAGAGAGAAGGTTGACGAAGATGGTGGAGAAAATGGAAAGGGGGAAGAGAGTTGGCGAGGTGGGTGATCGTATGAGAGGGAGGATCCGGAGGTAGGGGATGAAGCTTCGATCGTGGGATCTTACGATCTGACGGTCGAGAAGAGGGTGCTGAAGAGCGGTTGGGATAGAGAGGGGCAGCTTGATCGGTAGGTGATGGAGTGCGCCACGTGTCGTGCTGTGGGCGAGGCACTAGCGGCCGGCTGTGATGAGATCAGGAGTGTGATCGGACGGTAGAGGAAACAACGGTAAGGAGCGACTGAGATAGAAACTGCTGGAAGCGATCGAAGGGCGGAGAATCGAGGCGGGGGATGCAAAGACAGCGGGCCACGTGGCTTAACCAGAAGGAGCCATGTGGCCTAATCAAATTATTCCAAAATAAAAATGAGAAAAAGAGGAGGAAGATGGCCGAATTTGAAAAAACTCAAAACATGAAAATTGTAGATCTCGATGAAATCTACAAGTTTCATGTTGTCCAAAAACGAAGATAAGGTCAAACAAAGATAGAAAATATTTTTGAGAGCGTTTGTAAGGATGAAAACACCACGATTTTTAATTTTGCTATTTTTCTTTATTTTTAATTTATTCAATGACTCTGATAATTACAGGGATTTGTCTGGTTTTTATTGACACTTAGTCTAAGATAGGGGTTAATTTCAGTGAATTAAGAGCATGAAACATGGTTTCATCACTCCTCATACAAGTTCACCTGAATCGGGCCTTTCGCTTCTCGAATGAGTAAGGCCGTATGCGTAGTGACCCCAGTATCGTTTCCTCATATTATTGGGGTGATATTGGATTGCGCATAGCGAGTATTAAGCTTGTTGACAGTTGGATCAATTAACAATGGGTCAACATCAACTTAGTGGTGGTGGGCCCGGGTGTTAAAGACTGAATTGGGAAATGCAAGTTGGACTTGCATGGTGGAATGAGTTCCCGTTTCCTTTTGTCTAAGTTACAATTTCTCATATTATTGGGATGTAACAAGGATAAGAAAGGAGATCCCAGATCTTGCTGAGATATAATGGTAAGCATATCTCTTATATTAAAAGTGATTAAGGGAATGAACTTTCAGTGTTGACAAGGCAAGACAAATTTGATATAAAAATTCCTAAATCAAAGTAAAGTATTTATGCAAATTTCTTATTTCATATAATCCTTCATTAATTCCACTCATTATTATACTCAATAAAAACCAGTAAAATGTCATGGATTGGATCCATGATCAAGATATTGTACTTGCAGTTGGAGGCAATATGCAAGTTTCCTCATAATGATGAGGAATGACAATTAAAATAGACGGTAGGACATCATCTTAGGGTTTGTATATCTCTATAGTCTTGATCTCTCATCAAATGTACTTTGGAAGTGACATGTCGATGAAGACCACAATTGTCAATAATCCTTATAAAACCTAAGAAGATAATTTGGCATACATATGTGCTCTAAACATTTAATCATGAAGGACATGGTTCTCTGCATTATGCAGAATGGTAGCTCTATAAGAGATGATGTATTCAAATTATTTGAGTACCTGCCTGAACCAAAGTCTTTGGGTTAAGATAGATGTAGAAATGATGAGTATCATCATTCTACTATCCATACTCAAGTCATTCATGAATCTTCATAGTATTCATATTGTATGATTAAAATGAAGCATATATAAATGTTGAAATACCCTTACGTTGAAATCTTTTGAGTTCAACATAAGAGAAGCTTTATCTTAAGAAATGGTTGTTAAAAGATGAAGGGAGCGCAATGGAAGAATGGGTCGGACCCAAGTAAGAAGGAAAGTCAAAGAGTTGACCTTACTTATATGACTTCCATATGACATCCAAAGAGTTGGATGAATGCTAATACTGCAACAAGCTGATGCGTTGATAGTATGACTATCAAGTCTATCTATAATCCTTAGAGAAGGATTCGAATAGTGCATCGAAATAATCAACATCTACATTTAATCATTAAAAAGGATTTGCTTATAAGATAAGATTGAAGTCCTATAATTGTATTTCATTCTTCTGATGACATTTGCAATTTGATTGCATATGTTTTAGAAGATCAGAAATTTTGATCTTAAGGTTTAATGGTCATCCACATAGATATTGATGCAATTGTTGCAACAATCTCTATTAGATAGATAATGTCATATTTTTAGTGGGAGAGCCCTTAGTCTTAGAAAATGTTTCTATGACCTAGATATTTGATTACATTTATTGTTTATTTTCAAATGTTGGAAATGAACATTGTTCTGGAATAGACCTATCATAAATAGTTATAATGGATATATTTCGGATAATTAATCTAGCATCTTGTGGACTCTACTAAATTAGAATATTAATGAATAGTTTATTAACATTTATAATACTGAAAATTAAACCTTTAAAGATCAATAAGAGGATGAATATCATTTGACAATGGTCTGGTATCAAGTCTTGGACATATATCTATTGATATCATCAATATACTAGTAAGATATTGAACTTTAGATTGTCTAAAGGTTCAAAGCTTACATACTTATAAATATCGTATTGAAAAGTAGAAATTATCCAATGCACCCTTCTTTGAGAATGGTATAAGATACCAAGGTATTCATGATGTCATACATATTTATGTATGTGGATCATCTGTATCACAATAAGCATTGATGATATGTGATATCATTTGATGATTATTGATGATATGAGATTTCTTTCCTTCACTTGAGAAACCTTTGAATTGTTCAAAGATTTCACAATTTCGGTTTAGAACCAAAGTTTCAAGGAAGATTAAATGAATTTGATCTAACCAAGGTAGCAAGTACCTATTAGATAAATTCAAGGAATATCTTATGGAAATGGAAATATGATTTCTATCTCACTCCGCCTAATAGACCAAAACTCAATAGAGTTGTAGGGAGATACGATTGGATCGTGAGTGACATGATTTGATCAATGATGAATATTAACATAATTACCTCTTAGTTTACAAGGTATATATATATATGTAGTAGAGACTACAATATATATCCTCAATACGATTCCATACAAGTAAGCTGGAATCTAGCACCAGAGAGTGCTACTTCATTAGGAAAATAAAGGATGGTATTGGATACCAACTTTATGACCTTGAGATTCTTAAAGAAATACATCTTCGAGAATGTGATTCTTAGATGATAACTTTCTTCAGAATCAATATGAAAATGAAGTGAAGGAACTCATTTAATCTTGAGATGATAATGAGGCTCCTGAAATCAAAAACTAAAAGGATAATTACAGATGAAAGACACATACATCTTCAAATGAGTTTGAAGAAGACTTTCCATGTGTTAGAGAAATCTGACAATGATCTTACTTCATGTGATGAAGCTTTGGAAGATCATGACATGGAAAGATGGATGTTAGCAATAAATTCTAAAGTATACTTCATATACAAGTGTTGTATGTGGACCTTCGAGGATCCACCGATATGAGTAAGACCCACTAAGATATAAATGAATCTTTAAGAGAAAGAGGGAACCTAATGAGAAGGTAGAGACCTTCAAAGCACGTTTCGTATTCACAAGATACACATCGAAGAGAAGACATCACTTGCGATGAGACTTGCTCTTTAGTGACCATGCTTAAACCCATCAGACTATTGCTTACTATAGCTACACAACTTGACTTTGACATCTACGAGATGGAAGTTAAGATTGCATTCCTCTATGAATACCTCTTCAAGGATGTTCATATGAAGTAGCCCCAGGGCTTCATGGTTGAGGAAAGCAAGATGTGCAAGCTTAAGGAACTACATCTATGGACTCAAATAATTTTATTGTAGTTGAAACGTTAGATTTGATGAAATTATAAATGTTATGATTTCAGATAGAATCTTGATGAACCATGTGAAGCTTAGTGAGAGTGTCATTATGTTCGTCATGCTAAATGTAGATGATATCCTAATCATATGTAATGATATAAAGATAATAGTAAGTGTTTTATAGACTAGCTATTCCATACCTTGAGTATGATCTTAGTTCTGATGTTATTCATAAGCAAAGAGAAAAGGGTATTGGAACCGTCACATTTGTGGCACACCTTGGACATATTCCATTCTTGGAAAACCCCAAGGAAGGCTTCCTTCCCTTAAGATATGGTACTAACCTATATGAAGGAATAGCACCTCAAGGAGCTGAGGAAGTGAATGCTAAAATTGCTTGCCCTTGTGCATCAGTTATGAGAAGCTGAGTGTATGCTAGAAGTGTACAAAAGCCAGATGTCTGTCATTCAGTGCGATTAGTATGTTAGCAATGTGAGCCCCGGGTGAACCATTCCTACAATAAATGTTATTGTAATAAATGATTTATCAATAAAAGTTATTGATTATTTTCACTCCCTTTACGAGATTGAATAAATGAATGCACTATATGGTCCCTCTGTACAATAAGGGTTATGTACCATGGCCAACTAGATAATTATATAGCTGTTGATTCATTGAATGAATCATAGAGGCTGATGCTTGGACGAATATCTAAGGAGTTAGATAGAGGACTCATCAAGCATCGTCAAATGATTGTTAAGTGATGATCTCCAGCCTGAGTAGGAGATGGTAATCCTTTCTCAAATGGATGATATCTGACTGACCTCTTGATGCAGGTCCTCTGCATGCGAATAGTGATTCAGAGGTGTCAGATTAGTTGAGTCAATGGGTTGACTTAATGAGATCGAGACAACCAAAGACCTATGTTGAATGCTGTCACAACATAGGCATGCATCCTCTGACCGGAGACAGATGTGTTGTTATATGTTTGAGTATGTACATTTGGAAGACCAATAGGTTGATGACCTAACCAAGTTCTATACACCGACGAGATGGTGTGCATCTAAGGACGTATAAGTAATACGATCTCTCAAAGGGATCATATAGGTTCACTTATGAACCGGGAGACATGAGCTCACTCATGAGGTATTGGGACTGATCAAATTCCATGCATAGTCGTCATGCTTTGGAAGCGTGACATGAATTTGAAAGTAAGATATATGCTTTGGGAAAGCATATGATCTATACCAATTCCAAGTGACCAAGATTGATAAACTTAATGATCAAACCCTGAAGATGACAATATAAATGTGATCTTTATCTTCAGAATGATCGTAGGTCTTCCAGTATGCAGGATGTACAGGTATTGGGAATACCTGAGGGTGATGTGATCATAAACGATTGTATATCCATGACGCTTCCATTCCGAGGGAGTGATGAAACATGTTTGGATTTTAGTGACTCCTCTCATTAGAGAAGTGACCTAATCTTAGTCCATGAACTGGACATTGATCTGGATGAGATTCAGATGCAATGAGAAGATTGGGTCCACGGTCTTGATTTGATCAAGCATCAATGGGATGTCCATGGGATATGGATTTGAGATATGATCTCAACATCCAAGTCACTATACGTGGAACAATACAATCACCCTGTCCTTATCTCCAAGTATCTGAGGAGAGATCGCATTGTTATTGAAAGGGTTCAAATATAATTCCTTAAATCTAAGCAATGAAGAAATAATGATTAAATGTGATTTAATCATCTTGATGTGTGTAGAAATTATCCAATATAATTAAATATGATTTAATTATTATGGATAAGAATAATGTGGATAGAAATATCCAATTATTAATAATATATTATAAATGTGATTTATAATGTATTAGAGAGAGATAATTATAATTTATATTTGTTGATTACATATTATGTGTATTGGATACACATTGTGTAATTAATTGACAATGTAAATTATATGTTGTTTTGGGTTGTGAATATGATTCACAATTTTTCAATGGCAAGATTGCAATATTCTCAAATATAATTGTGGATTATTTTTGAAGAATATATCACAACAAATTTGTTGGAAATAAATAATGAGAGAGATTTCCATGGAGATGCAATCTCATGAAATCTCATGAGATTGCCTCCATATGGAATGGAGTGGGCGACACCCAACTCCTAATTGGAATGGGTGGCCGTCCACATGGAATGTACATGGAGATGTGATCTCCATGTGTATTCTCTCCTTATTTGTTGGTATAATTTAGGATTGATTTATATTTGATTTTGTCAAATATGTTTTAATGTAAATTAGATCATAACTTGTTAGTTTTACCAACAACAATCTTGACCATTGGATTGACATAAATCAATCTCATCCATTGATTTTATATGTCCCATGGATTGAGATCCATGGATCCCAAAACCCTGTAAATAGAGAGGCATACCAAGCTCTCTAGAGCTATGCAATATTGGAGCACAAACTCTCTCTCTCTTTCTTCTCACACGTCATCCCTCTCTCCCTCTTCTTGGTGGCCGTCCACCAAACCCTAGAGAGTCTCGTCGACGCTTTCGCCACCGCGTCGCCGCTTCGACGTTCTTCGGTTCTCCGTCATCTTGGAGTGCTACACTCGCGAAGGATACGTTCGATCTCGTACGATGAGATCAGGAGCAACCGTGCTTGGATCATCTTCTTGGATTGCGAGGACTACACAGTTCATCCCCGCGCTCGCAAGCGATCTCACCGACGATCGGACTTGAGACAGGAGGTCTCTTTCTTTAGAGACTTGATCAACCACACTTCAAGAGGTATTCCTTTATACTTGTTGTGGTTATAGATGAAACAATCCGAGAATCGTTCTTGGATCATGGGGTTTCATCGCATGAAAAATTTTAAATTCCGCTGCACAGAACAACCAGTATGACTAGTCGTTCTGCATCATATTCGATACGACGATCACGCTTCTGTGATGCGCTTGAGGATAAATTCCATATCCTTCAAGTGGTATCAGAGCCTTAGGCTGACGGTTTCGAATATGATTCGCAAATCGAGGACGACTTGGATTCGTTAAGGTCGCGAAAGTTTTGTCGCATTTGATTTTCGCAGATTTGTTTAGTAAATAATTTCCGCCATGTTTAAAATGTTTAATCACGAATTATTTACTTGTATTTTGTTTTCCATTAAATAAGAAAACCACAGGATCTGAGTTTGCATAATTCGGATTCCGTATGCTTGAGATATGGTTGTTTTAATGAACATGTATGCACTGTTGCGGGAACTGTAGATCTTAACATGATTAAAGAGTTAATTACTGTTTTGATCCGCCTCGAAATGTGTGAAACATCACTTAGGTTCTGTCCTAAATCAAGTTAGTAATCTTTAAAAATTGCGTTTGTCTAATTTGGATTTAAATTGGTTGAGATATGTTAATTTTAGTGAATAGGGGTCACTACTAAAAATTGCAGTCCTGATCAAGAACCAAGTGATTGTCAATTAGAGAAATTAATTGTTAATTTCATGTAATAATTATGGAAAATATTTGTGAAATATTGGAAGATGATTATTTCCTCAATTGTCTTGGCCTCAACCAATTAATTGATTAGATTTGATCTAAATCATAATTGGAAATACAATCATCAAATTTAATACTTGAATAGGATTGGGAATTTGTGTAGCAAATTTCCTTATAATAAAAAATGTTTTGATTGTTACTATATGGTATAATTTTGGTTGAAAAATCGATGATCATCTCAATTATAAATTGATATATTTGGCATTATCCTTTCATGAGGTGGATATGGTGTCTAGTCGGAGAGCATTGGGGTTGCGGGTTGCAACATATGTGGTCCGTCCCACTCTCGTCGGTACTAGCCATGACAACGGGTAGGGACTCGATAATGCCGGATAAAATCAAGGTGTATTTTCTAATTATTAAAATTCGAATTAATACGTACTTTGAGATATTACCATATATACGTATTCAAGTTAAATAATCAAGTTTGTTGATTTAATCGGATTGATAATTAATTTAATATGATTAAATTGATTATGTCCAATTGAGACACTCTATTATGAATAGAGTTGTCACGTCCCTTGGAAGAATTAATTATATGAATATGATTCATGATAATTGATTAAAATTTCAATATAAAAAGGAGGATCACATAAGTGACATCCATGGTCTCCCGTCAAGGTGAAGGGTTCCATCGCCAGGGATTGCATGTGGGAGACGCCTGTCCGAAGTGACCACTCCTGTATGCAAGCGCATCTAGATCGGGCTCGTCACTTCTCGAAAGAGTAAGGACGTATGCGTAGTGACCCCAATATCGGGTCCTCATATTATTGGGGCGATATTGGATTACGCATAGCGAGTTGTATTCCTGTTGACGGTTGGTTCAATTAATGACGGGTCAACATCACCTTAGGGGCGGTGGGCCCGGGTATTAAAAACCGAATTGGGAAATGCAAGTTGGACTTGCAAAGAGGAATATGTTCCCGCTTATCTTTATTGGAGTCATAGGTTCTCATATTATTGGGATATGACAAAGGAGGAGATCACAGTTCTTGCTTGAGATATACCGGTAAGTATATCTCTTACTTTGAAAGTGATGAAGGGAATAAACTTTCAAGGTTGACAGAGCAAGAACAATTTGTTTTAAAATGCCTTAATCAAATATCATAAATATGAATATATGATTATATGTTCTAATATAGTGCATTCTTAATTTCAGAAAATGAAGTCCTTGAACCCACTTAGTAGGCTTCTTGAGGTCAACCAATTGACCGGCCCAAATTACTCAGATTGGATCCGTAATTTGGAGCTTGTTCTCTCTGCAGAGCGCATAAGTTATGTGCTATCCGAGGACAAGCATGAGAGCCCTAAATCCAAGGAAGAAAAAGCATATAATGACAAGTATGATGAAGGTCATGTCTTCGCTAGATGCTATATCATGGGTTCTCTCTCCAATGTTCTGCAGAAGCAACAGTGTGGATATGAGCACATGCCAGGAGATAATGCATAATCTTAAAGATATGTTTGGTGACATCAACCGCACCCAACGTTACAATATTATGAAAGAGCTCGTTCGCTGCAAGATGCAGGAAGGAACTTCGGTTCAGGAGCATGTACTCAAAATGTTTGGATATTTGTCTGAACTGGAGACTCTTGGGGCCAACATGGATGCAGACATGCAAGATGACTTCATTCTGCTATCCTTGCCCAAGTCTTTCGATAATTTTGTGGTTTCTTTCCACATGAACAAGTTGGACTTGTCGAACGTTGGTCTTCTTGCTGCATTAAAGTCTGCAGAAGACGTAATGAAGAAAGATGGTCCTGCTGGCAGTGCAATGGTTGCACAAGTCAGAGGGAAGCGCGGTCGGAAGAAATGTTCTTGGAAGGGCCCGACCTAGAAGAGAAAGAAGAAGAGTCAAGGCGTTGGCTCATCTTCTAGTGCATCCACACTGATAGCGTTGAAGAAATCCGACATCTGTCACCACTACAAAAATCCAGGGCACTGGAGGCGTAATTGCCCGGAATAACTGAAGTCGTCAGACAAAGGTAAAGCCCCAGCAGGTATGAAATCTATTTTCATCATTGAAACCAACTTTCTCGTTAGACGAGAAGGAAGTTTGGTTGTAGATTCTGGTGCTTCTGTTCATGTATGCAATTTATTACATTTGCTTCAGGAAACTAGAAGTCTTGAAGAAGGCGAGATAGTCATCCAGATGGGATCTGATGCAAGTGTTGCAGCAGTAGCCGTCGGGACTTGTCGACTATCATTATCTAGTTGTAGGGTCCTAGTACTTAAAGAGTGTCTTTATGTACCTGAAGTTAGAAGGAATTTAATATATGTATCTAAGCTAGTTAGAAGTGGATATTCATTCTTGTTCTGTAATAAATTAGTCATAAATCATTATGATAAATATATTACAGAGGGTATTTTAACTTCTGGAGGACTCTATGAATTGTGCATTAATGATCATGTCATGAATGTTACAACCACTAATAAAAACCCTAAGAGATCCAGGGAGAATAAAAATCATTCGAATATGATTTGGCATTAAAGGCTTGGTCATTTATCTGTTTATTGGATCAACAGATTGATAAAGGATGGACCTTTGAATTTTCTATAGGTTCAATCTTTACCTACCTGTGAACATTGTATTCGAGGTAAAATGACTAGGATGCCTTTCCGTAACAAGGTTACAAGATGCGATTGACCTAATACATACTGATGTATGTGGTCCCTTCAGTACCGCGACTCGAAATGGATATCGATATTATTTGACGTTTATCGATGACCATTCACGATACGAGTTTATCTTCATATTACGTCATAAATCTGAGACCTTTGAAAAGTTCAAAGAGTTCAAGGCTTTGGTTGAGAACCAAACCAATAGGAAGATTAAACGGATTCGATCTGATCGAGGTGGTGAGTACCTATAAGATGAATTCAAGGAATACCTTAAGGAGAATGGAATTGTTTCCAATATCACTCCTCCTGGAACTCCCCAACTTAATGGTATTGCTAAAAGACACAACAAGACCATCATGGACATGGTCCGTTCAATGATGAGTAAAGCACATTTACCTCTTAAGTTCTGGGGATATGCAGTAGAGACTGCAATTTATATCCTGAATAAGATTCCTAGCAAAGCTGTGCCTAAGACTCCTCATGAGCTTTGGTATGGAGCTAAACCTAGTGTTAATCACTTGAGGGTTTGGGGTTGCTTGGTTCATGCTAAGAACGTGGACGCAAGTAAGCTAGAATCTCGCACTCGTGAGTGTTACTTCATTGGGTATGTTAAAGATGGTATTGGATACCAGCTCTATGACCCTGAGACCCAAAAGGTTTTTGTCTCTAGAGATGTGAAGTTTCTGGAGGATGATTTCCTTAAAGGTCAAGACAAAAATGAAGTAGAGGAACTCATTGAATCCCATGAGGATTCTGAGGTTCCTAGACCAGAAACTGAAGAGATAAATAAAGATTAAACACCCATACCTCTTCGAAGGAGTTCGAGGGTGGTTGCACTACCTGAAAGGTATGGATTCCATGTGTCTCACTCACTGACATTGATCCTACTTCAATTGATGAAGCACTCGCGGATCAAGACATGGATAGATGGATGCTAGCAATGAAGTTAGAGATTGACTCCATGCATAAGAATGGTGTATGGGCCCTAGAGGATCCACCTAAAGGGGTAAAATCCATTGGGTGTAAATGGATCTTCAAGATAAAGAGGGGACCTGATGGGAAAGTGGATACTTTCAAGGCACGGCTCGTAGCCAAGGGCTACACACAGAGAGAAGGCATCGATTACGATGAGACATTCTCTCCTGTGGCTATGCTTAAATCCATCAGGACACTGCTAGCTATAGCTGCATATCTTGACTACGACATCTGGCAGATGGACGTCAAGACGACTTTCCTCAATGGATACCTCGAGGAGGATATCTACATGGAGCAACCCCAGGGCTTCATAACTAAGGATGGCAAAGTATGCAAGTTGAAGAAATCCATCTATGGGCTCAAGCAAGCTTCTCGTAGCTGGAACATCATATTTGACGAAACCATAAAGAGTTATGATTTTTGCAAAATCCTAATGAACCTTGTGTATACAAGAAGACTAGTGGGAGCGCCATTGTGTTCATCGTGATTTATGTAGATGGCATCCTTATCATTGGGAATGATACAGGGATGATGACTAGTGTAAAGATTTGGCTGTCCCATACCTTTGAGATGAAAGATCTTGGAGAAGCCTCTTACATCGTATGCTTGAAGTTGTTCAGAAACTGAGAAAAGAGGATCTTGGGATTGTCACAACATGGATACATTAAGAAGATTCTTGAAAGATTCCGTATGGATAGTTCCAAGAAAGGATTTCTACCCTTAAGACATGGTATCCACTTGTCTAAAGGAATGGCTCCTCAAACTATTGAGGAAAAGAAGGCCATGGCTGGATGTCCTTATGCATCAGTTGTAAGAAGCTTAATGTATGCCATGATGTGTACTAGGCCAGATATGTGCCATGCAGTGGGAGTGGTAAGTTTTTACCAATCCTGCTATGGAGAACAACACTGGAATGCAGTAAAGAACATATTCAAATATCTAAGACGGACGTAAGATAACATCTTGGTCTATGGAGATGGTGATCTCCAAGTCTCGGGATATATAGATTCTGACTTACAATCGGATGTAGATTATCGAAAGTTGACATCGGGGTTTGTGTTCTTGTTGAATGGTGGTGCTGTGAGCTGGACAAGCAAGAAGCAGGACAATACTGCAGATTCAACAACAGAAGTCGAATACATTGCCGCATCGGATGCTGCAAAGGTGGCGGCGTGGTTGCACAAGTTCATCCTGGAGCTTGGCATAGTTTCCTCTGATACTCCCATCCCATTACTCTGCGATAACACGGGAGCCATTGCCCAGGCAAAGGAACCCAGATGGCATCAGAAGAGAAATCACGTGGAAAAGAAATGTCACATCATTCGGGAGATACAAAAGCGTGGTGACATCATCATCACCAAGGTGGCCTCTGCCGACAACGTTGCTGATCCTCTTACCAAATCTATGACACAGAAGGTTTTCGACCAACATGTAATGATTATGGGTTTAAGGATTGTACCTGAATGGTTCTGAGGGCTAGTGGGAGATTGTTAGCAATGTGAGCCACAGGCAAACCATTCCTACAATAAATGTTATTGTAATAAATGATTTATGAATAAAAGTTATTGATTATTTTAACTCCCTTTCTGAGATTGAATAAATGAATGCACTATAGGGTCCCTCTGTACAATAAGGGTTATGTACCATGGCCAACTTGATAATCATACAGCTATTGATTCATAAAATGAATCATAGAGGCTGATGCTTGGATGAATATCTAAGGAGTTAGATAGAGGACTCATCAAGCATCGCCAAATTATTGTTAAGTGATGATATCCAGCCTGAGTAGGATATGGCAATCCTTTCTCAAATGGCTGATACCTGACTGACCTCTTGATGGTGGTCCTCTGCATGGGAATAGTGATTTGGAGGTGTCAGATTATTTGAGTCAATAGGTTGACTTAAGGAGATCGAGATAACCAAACACCTATGTTGAATGCTGTCACAACATAGGCATGCATTCTCTGACCGGAGACAGATTTGTTGCTATATGTCTGAGTATGTACATTTGGCAGACCAATAGGTTGATGACCTAACCAAGGTCTATACACCGGCGAGCTGGTGAGCATGTAAGGACGTATAAGTAATGCGATCTCTCAAAGGGATCATACAGGTTCACTTATGAACCGGGAGACATGAGCTCACTCATGAGGTATTGGGACTGATCAAATTCAATGCATGGTCGTCATGCTTTGGAAGCATGACATGATTTTGAAGGTATGATATATGCTTTGGGAAAGCATATGATCTATACCAATTCCCAGTGACCAAGATTGAGAAACTTAATGATGAAACCCTGAAGATGACATTATAAAAGTTATCTTTATCTTCAGAATGATCGTAGATCTTCCAGTATGCTGGATGTACAAGTATTGGGAATACCTGAGGGTGATGTGATCATAAACGATTGTATAACCATGACGCTTCCATTCCGAGGGAGTGATGAAACATGTTTGGATTTTAGTGACTCCTCTCATTAGAGAAGTGACCTAATCTTAGTCCATGAACTGGACATTGATCTGAATGAGATTCAGATGCAATGAGAAGATTGGGTCTACGGTCTTGATTTGATCAAGCATCAGTGGGAGGTCCATAGGATCTAGATTTGAGATATGATCTCAACATCCAAGTCACTAGACATGGAACAATACAATCGCCATGTCCTTATCTCCAAGTATCTGAGGAGAAATCGCATTGTTCTTGAAAGGGTTCAAGAATAATTCCATAAATCTAAGCAATGAAGAAATAATGATTAAATGTGATTTAATCATCTTGATGTGTGTAGAAATTATCCAATATAAATAAATATGATTTAATTATTATGGATAAGAATAATGTGGATAGAAATATCCAATTATTCATAATATATTATAAATGGGATTTATAATGTATTAGAGAGAGCTAATTATAATTTATATTTGTTGATTAATTTTTATGTGTATTGGATACACATTGTGTAATTAATTGACAATGTAAATTATATGTTATTTTGGGTTGTGAATATGATTCACAATTTTTCAATGGCAAGATCGTAATATTCTCAAATATAATTGTGGATTATTTTTTAAGAATATATCACAACAAATTTGTTGGAAATAAATTTCCATGGAGATATGCAATCTCATGAAATCTCATGAGATTGCCTCCATATGGAATGGAGTGGGTGGCACCCAACTCCTAATTGGAATGGGTGGCCGTCCACACGGAATGTACTTGAAGATGTGATCTCCATGTATATTCTCTCCTTATTTGTTGGTATAATTTAGGATTGATTTATATTTGATTTTGTGAAATATTAATCTAAATTAGATCATAACTTGTTGGTTTTACCAACAACAATCTTGACCATTGGATTGACATAAATCAATCTCATCCATTGATTTTATATGTCCCATGGATTGAGATCCATGGATCCCAAAACCCTATAAATAGAGAGGCATACCAAGCTCTATAGAGCTATGCAATATTGGAGCACAAACTCTCTCTCTCTTTCTTCTCACACGCCAACCCTCTCTCCCTCTTCTTGGTGGTCGTCCACCAAACCCTAGAGGAGAGTCTCGTCGACGCTTTCGCCACCACGCCGCCGCTTCGACGTTCTTCGGTTCTCCGTAATCTTGGAGTGTTACACTCGCGAAGGAGACGTTCTATCTTGTACGACAAGATCAGTAGCAACCGTGCTTGGATCATCTTCTTGGATTGCGAGGAATACGCGGTTCATCCCCGTGCTCGCAAGCGATCTCACCGACGATCGAACTTGAGACAGGAGGTCTCTTTCTTTAGAGACTTGATCAACCACGTTTCAAGAGGCATTCCTTTATAATTGTTGTGGTTATAGATGAAACGATCCGAGAATCGTTCTTGGATCATGTGGTTTCATCGCATGAAAAATTTTAAATTCTGCTGCACAAAACAACTAGTACGACTAGTCGTTCTGCATCGTATTCGATACGACAATCACACTTTTATGATGCGCTTGAGGATCAATTCCATATCCTTCATAGTAAACTTTTGCTAATCCTACTATGGAGATAAAACACTTATACGCAGTAATAACAATATCTTCAAAGATGACAAGACTTAGAGATAGTGATCGCAATGTCTTATCTTCAAGAAATTAAGACTTTATAGATAGTGATGTAAAAGGTCTTTACTGTGGATACCTTAGGAGATAGAGATATTCAGGATAAAGGGTATTCTAATAAGGATAATGAAAATAATATATTGGTTATAATAATAATTGAGCTGTAGTGTCAAGGACACTATAACTGACAATATTGGGTATTGGTTGCATAAGATGCAACATTCGCATTGGATGAGAGCACTGTTACTACAAGATACGCAAGTGCCGTAAAAGGACTTGGCGTAGTCTCATGGAAATAGAGAGATTGATCAGCTTACCTAGCTATTTCTCTAAATAGCCTATGATTGTCACATGAGTGTGAGTTTAAATTATTAGCCCATTAATGGCTCTTTGGGCTAGTGGGAGATTGTTGGACATGCGAGCCCACGGCGAGCCATTATGCAATAAATGTTATTGCGAATATCATTCCTTAATCTGCAATGAAGAATAACTAATTTGCATAATAGGTCCCTTAGTACAAATATGGTTATGTACCATGGATGTCTTGACATCATAAAGATGTTGATTCAATTGTTGAATCATAGAGGCTGGTGCTTGGATGAATATCTAAAGAGTTAGATTGAGGACTCATCAAGCACCACCAAATAATATCAAGATGCGATCTCCAGTCAAAGTGGGAGATGGCAATCCTATCTCTAAAGGCTGATATCTGACCCACCTCTTGATGCAGGTCCTCTACGTAGGAATAAAGATTCAGAGGTGTCAGAATAGTTAGGTCAAATAGTTGACTTAACGAGATCGAGATAACCAAAGTCCTACATCGTATGCTGTCACGATATAGGTACACATCCTCTGACCGGCGACAGATGTGTTACTATATGTCTAAGTATGTACATTTGTTAAACCAATAGGTTGATGGCCTAATCAAGGTCTATATACTGGCGAGCTGGTGTGCATATAAGGGCATATGAGTAATACAAACTCTCAAAGGGATCATACAGGTTCACTTCTGAACTAGAAGACATGAGCTCACTCTTGAGATATTGGGATCGATAAATTCTACGTATGGTCGTCTTGCTTATGAAGCTTGACAGAATTTAGAGGTATGATATATGCTTTTGTAAAGAATATGATTCATACCAAATCCCATTGATCAAATGAGAATCTTAAT
Organism: Ottelia alismoides; assembly: GCA_037367405.1. Lineage (NCBI taxonomy): Eukaryota > Viridiplantae > Streptophyta > Magnoliopsida > Alismatales > Hydrocharitaceae > Ottelia > Ottelia alismoides. Next base: position 308,998 of record JAZKJV010006386.1, read on the forward strand.
GATAAAATCCTGAAGATGAAAATCTCAAAGAGATCTATAACTTCGGGCATATTCAAGGTCTTTCAGTATGCAAGATGTATAAGTATTGGGAATACTTCAGGGTGATGTCATCATAAACGATTGGATAACCATGACGCTTCCATTCCGAGGGATTGATGAAAAAGGTTTGGATTTTAGTCACTCCTCTCGGTAGATAAGTAACTTGATCTTAGTCCAAGTGCTGGACATTAATCTGAATGAGATTCAGATGGAATGAGGTGATTATGTTTACGGACTTGATTTAATCAAGCATCTATGGGAGGTCCGTAAGATCTGGATTTGAGATATGATCTCAATGTCCAAGTCACTATACGTGGAACAATACAATCGCCCTGTCCTTTTTCTCCAAGTATCTGCGGAGAAAGCACATTATTCTTGAAAGAGTTCAAGAGTAATTCCTTTAATGAATTATGTATCCAAGCAACAAGATATTGATAATTAAATGAGATTTAATTATCAAGAATAATATGAATGAGATTCATATTATTAGAATGATTATCCAAGATAATTAAATGATATTTAATTATCAAGGAAATGCAGAATATGGATAGTAATATCCATGCTATCCATATATCAATGTATATTACAAATATGATTTATAATATATTGGAGAGATCACGTTTGTAAATAATATTTACTAATTGATTGTTAATGTTAATTGGATTCATAATAAGCAATTAATTGGAAATGTAATTTACATTTTTGTTTGAGTTGTGAATGTGATTCACATTTCTTTAATGGCGTGATTGAAATATTCGCTAATTTATTTGGAATTAATTTAGTGAATATGTTTGCAATAAATGTTGTTGCAAATAATTAAAAGATAATGGGAATTTATCTCATAAAATAAAGAATATAAAAATCCACCTAATGGAGAGGTGGCATCGCCCATGAATTATTCAAGGGTGACGCCCCTTCTTTTTAGGAGGAGGTTTTTGTCCTCTTTTTTATCTTGTGTTAATTAATTTTATTAAGTTAAATTATGTTGATGATAATGCAACATATATTTAATTTAATATAAATTAATAATTTGTTGCTTTATTAAACAACAATGATCATGGCCATTGATGAAAAACACAAATCAATCTAATTGTTGATTTTGTGTCCCCCATGGATTGTGATCCATGGACTCCCAAACTACTATATAAGATAGGGAAACCCTAACCCTTCAAAAACACACATTAAGATGCTCTCTCTCTCCTTCTCTCATTCCCACGCCCCATCTCTCTCTAAGAGTTATCGTCCACTATGAGTTCTTGAGAGAACTACAGTCGTCGCTATGTCGTCGTGCTGTCGGATCTCCGTCTTACTTGGTGGCTCTAGCACAAGTATAAGACATCGGATTTCGTTGGACGAAATCAGGAGATTCAAGGCTTGGATCTTCATCGTGGATTGCTGAAAGCACGCGTTTCATCATCGCACCCGCAAGTGCCATCTTCGTGGATCGGACTTGAGTCAGGAGGATCTCTTGCTTTAGATATCAAGTGATCACAACCACGCTTCTAGAGGTATTTCTAATAGTTTGTGGTTAGATGAAATGATCCAAGAAATGTTCTTGGGATCATGTGGTTTCATCATATGATTTAAAAATTTTAAATTCCGCTGCACGGAGCAACTAGTGTGACTAGTCACTTCGATCGCATTGGATGCTATCATCATGCTTCCGTGATGCACTTAATGATTTTCCCATATCCTTTCAGGATATCCTCATAAGATATGATTTGGAACCTAGCCTTCTGTTGTACACATGATGATTTGGGGTTGTTTGGTCCATAACTTTGTCATGGATGCAACTAAGCAGGAATCTAGCACCAGAGAGTATTGCTTCATTAGGAAAATAAAGGATGGTATTGGACACCTATGTTTTGACCTTGAGATACTTAAAATATCCCATCTTTAAGGATATGATTTTTAGAGGATGATTCTTTTGAGAATCAATACAAAAATGAAGTTAAGGATCCCATTGAATCTTGAGAGGATAATGAGGATCCTGAAATCAAAAACTAAAAGGACAAATAAAGATGAAACACTCATACCTCTTTAAATGTGTTTAAGGATGGAATCCAAGTGTTAGTTACGTCTGACAATGATCTTACTTCATATAATGAAGCTTCTGAGGATCATGACATGGAAAGATGGATGTTAGAAATAAAGTCTAATACAAACTTCATATACAAGTGTTGTATATAACACCTCAAGGATCCACCTATAAGGGTAAGACCCATAAATGTGTAAATGGATCTTCTAGAGAAAGAGGGAACCTGATGAGATGGTAAGGACCTTCAAAGCACGATTCATATCCAAAAGCTACACACTGAAGAGAAAACATTTCTTGCGATGAGACATGCTCTTCAGTGACTATGCATAAACCCATCAGAATATTGCTAACTATACCTACACAACTTGACTTTGACATCTACAAGATGTATGTCAATATTGCACTCCTCTATGAATACCTCTCCGAGGATATGACATGAAGTAGCCCCATGGATTCACGGTTGAAGAAAGTAAGGTGTGCAAAATAAGGAACTCCATTCATGGACTCAAATAAGCTTCTTATAGTTGGAATCTCAGATTTAATGAAATTATAAAGGTTATGATTTCAGATAGAATATTGATGAACCGTGTGAAACTTAGTTGGAGTACCAATGTGTTAATACATCTTGATAAATGTAAATAATATCCTAAACATTTGGAATGATATAAGGATGATAATAAGTATGTTGTAATCTGGTTACTATACCTTGAGACATGATCTCAAGGATATCTCTTAGATCTTAGTTCTGAAGGTGTTCAAAAGCAGAGAAAAGAGGGTATTGGGACCATCATATTAAGTGACACACCTTGGACATGTTCTATTCTTAGAAAACCACAAGGAAGGCTTCCTTCCCTTAAGATATGGTACTAACCTCTCTGAAGGGATATCACCTCAAGGAGTTGAGGAAGTGAATGCTAAAACTTGTTTCCCATGTGCATCAGTTATGAGAAGCCGGGTGTAGGATATATGTGTACAAAAGTCAGATGTCTGCCATGCAGTAGGAGTAGTAAACTATTACTAATCGAACTATGGAAATAAAACACTTGATTGCAGTAATAACAATATCTTGAAAGATGACAAGACTTTAGATATAGTGATTTTTTAGTCTTATCTTCAAGAAAATAAGCCTTTATAGATAGTGATCTAAAAGGTCTTAACTGCAGATATCTTAAGAGATACAGATCTCCATGAATAAGGGTGTTCTGACAAGGATGATAGAAACTACATATTGGTTTCAACGATTATTGAGTTGCAGTGTCATAGACACTAGAACTACTTCAAGATCGAGTATTAGTTGCATAAGATGCAGCATTCGCATTAGATGTAAGCATTCTTACTGGGGGATATGCAAGTGTCGTAAAAGGAATTAGCATAATCTCTCCGGAACAAAGTGACTGATCATCTTAACAACCTATTTTCCTAATTAGCCTATGATTTTCACATGAGTGTGGGTTAAAATATTAGCCCATTAATGGCTCTTTGGGATAGTGGGAGATTGTTGGACATACGAGCCCACGATGAGACATTATGCAATAAGTGCTATTGCAAATATCATTCCCTGATCTGAAATGAAGAACAACTAATTTGCATAATAGTCCCTTAGTACAACTGTGGTTACGTACCATGACCATCTTAATGATAATACAACTGTTGATTCAATTTTTGAATCATAAAGGCTGGTGCCTGGATGAATATCTAAAGATTTAGATTGAGGACTCATAAAGCATCATTAAATGATTGTTAAGAGATGGTCTCCAGCCTGAGAAGGAGATGGCAATCCTTTCTCTAAAGTTTGATATCTAACCAACCCCTTGATGCAAGTCCTCTTCATATGAATAGAGATTTGGAGGTGTTGGATAAGTTTGGTCAAAGAGTTGACTTAATGAGATTGATATAACCGAAGATCTATGTCATATGATGTCAGTATATAGGCACACATCCTTTGACTAAAGACAGAGGTGTTACTATTTGTCTGAGTATGTAGATTTGGCAGACCAATAGGTTGATGGCCTAATCATGGTCTATACACTGGCACGCTGGTGTGCATGCAAGGGCCTATAAGTAATACGATCTCTCAAAGGGATCATACAAGTTCATTTACTGAACAGAAGACACGAGCTCACTCATGAGATGTTGGGAAGGATTTGTTGGACATGCAAGCCCACGGCAAGCCATTATGCAATAATATTGTGAATATCATTCCCTGATATGAAATTAAGAATTATTAATTTGCATAATAGATCCCCTAATACAATTAGGATTATGTACATGGCCATCTTAATGATCATACAACTATTGATTCAATTGTTGGATCATTGAGGTCGGTGCCGGTATAAATATCTAAAGAAATAGATTGAGGACTCACCAAGCAATGTCAAATTATTATTAAGATATGTTCTCCAGCCCAAGAATGAGATGGCAATCCTTGCTCTAAAGGATGGTATTTGACCGACCTCTTAATGCAGGTCCTCTGCATAGGAATAGAGATTCAGAGGTGTAAGATTAGTTAGGTCAAAGAGTTTACTTCATGAGATCAAGATAACCAAAGATCTCACAATATAGGCAAACATCCTTTGACTGGAGATAGATATGTTGCTATATGTATGAGTATGTACATTTGGCAGACCAATAGGTTGATGACCTAACCAAAGTCTATACACCGGTGTGTTGGTGTACATGAAAGGACATATGAATAATACGACCTCCCAAAGGGATCATACAATTTCATTGCTGAACTGGAAGACATGAACTCACTCAATACATATTAGAAATAATCAAATTCCATGTAAAGTCGTCTCGCTTTTGAAACTTGAATGAATTTTTAGGTTTGATATATGCCTTTAGAAAGTATATGATCAATACCTAGGTATGATATATGCTTTTGGAAAGTGTATGATCAACACCAACTCCCAATGATCGAATGAGAACCTTACTTATAAAACCTTTAAGAAGACAGTCTAAATAGATCTAATACTTCGTGTTTATTCTTAGTCTTTTAGTATGCAAGATGTACAGGTATTAGGAATACCTAGGGGTGATGTGATCATAAAATATTGTATAACCATGACTCTTACATTCCTAGGGAGTGATGAAACATAACTGAATTTAGTGACTCCTCTCAGTAGAGAAGTGATCTGATCTTGGTCCAAATGTTGGGCATTGATCTGAATGTGATTCAAATGTAATGAGAAGATTATATTAGCAGTCTTGATTTAATCAAGCATCTATGAGAGGTCCGCAAGATCTGGATTTAAGATGCGATCTCAATATCCAAGTCACTATACGTGGAACAATACAATCGCCATGTCCTTATCTCCAAGTATCCTTGATATGTGATCTTTGAAATAGTTCATGGATAATTTCACAATACATGTGCATTATCCTTGAAAGAATTCATGGATAATTTCATTGTTTATATATGTATCTGAGCATTGAGAATATGGATAATTAAATCTAATTTAATTATGATGAATAATATGAATTTGATTCATATTATAAGGAGAGTTATCTAAGATAATTAAATGTGATTTAATTATCAAAGATATGAATAATCTAAATGTGATTCATATTATTTGAGCACATGAGAATGGATATCCAAGATGAATAAATGTGATTAAATTATCATGGATATGAGTAATGTGGATAGCACTACCCAATTATTCATAGAGAAGAAGAAGAAGAAGTGGTGCATGAATGGATTACCTGGTGTCTATCGTCGGGAAAGAATGGGCTAAAGGTCGTAGATCCTTAGTTGTGTCTTGTAGTTTCCTCCATATCTCGATGAGAAGATCGAGGATCAACAACACACATGGAGGAGCTGCAATGTGAAGACTACTTCATGGATCCCTTTGAAATCAGAATGGTCATCGTCGACTCAATGTCTTTGTTCTACTATCAGCAGAACTCATGCAAAAGTTGGTGACTCAACTCCTTTGAATGATAGATAACATGTGAAGAGGGTAGCCAAGGGGTTTTGAAGAGAGGAGGCTAGTGTTTGTGGAAGCTTCTGTATTCGTTGGATCTATACTCGAACGAGGGAAGACAAATAGGGAGAGAGAGAGAGAGAAGGCTCGATGGTGGTGGTGGTCATTAGATCGGTGTTGTCACGCTTTTCACGGGTTTTTAATTACAAGAATTATGAACAAGTCATTGGAACCCAATCAAGAGTTAACAAATAAATTTATTTTTTCTTTGTCAAGCTAATATTTAATTACAAGAATACTTAAGCGAGAGAAATTTTTGCTACTTATTTACATGTATAGCTAACATGATCGAACACAGAAAGGATACAATTCCTGAGGTTTATCCAAATAATCGAAAAATCAATTTATAGAATTAGGGAATCTTAAATGCAAATTACCTAGGTTTTTTGTAAAATTTTTACTGATTTTTTATTTTTATTTTCTGACTTTCAAATTTTTAATGATTTTTATTTTTGCATTTTTTCAAAAAAAAGATTTTCAAAACAAATTCAAGCACAAAAAATGCAAAAAAAATTTTATTTTTCAAATATAACAACAATTTCAAAAACATCTAAGAAAATCTTTTGGTGCTTTGGTGATTTTTTATTGTTTTTACTTTTTTAGATATTTTTAAATTTTTAGGATTTTCAAAATGAATAAAATAGGATAAATTGCAAATAGTGAGAAAACATGATTTTTTTTAACTTAAAAATAGCAAATAAATGCAAAAATTATAAAAATGATTTTCTTAAAAACCATAGGAAATTATCTACAAATAGGATTTGAAATTACATGTTTTGGTTTTTCAACAATTTTACATGTTTTTGTTAAGATTTTTAGTATTTTGAAATTTTTTGGGTTTTATAAATAATTAATGCAATTTGGACAGGAAATAAAAGACAAAGAAAGTAAACTATTCTAATTTTTTGGAGTTTTTAAAACAATATTCAAATTTTCAAGATTTTTCAAAGTTCAAACAGGGAAAAATGACATGTCTTTGATGTTTTAATATTTCCAAATAAAAATAAAATGCAATGCAAAATTTAAACAATAACAAGGAACGGAGCAAAAATATAACAAAAATTCTAGAATTATTTGACCATGAAAAACATTTATTTCAACAAGATGAGTATGAAAATCAAAGTCTGGAAATTTAGGACTGAAAGGTAATTTTTGAAAAGATTTCTAGCAATTTGTAAAGCTAAAACAAATGTAGGTCTCTTTACGCAATTTTCACTATAAAGCATATGCAAGTGCAATTTACCCAAACAAATGTGCAACGTGTATGCTTTGAATTTGGTAGGGCCTTCTATGCAATTGTCAGAACTTTAGGGAACTTCATGCAATGTGCCAATTTTTTATTACCCTTGCCCCTTGGGTTCTTCATTCTATTCTCGATCTCACACCCAAAAGCAAAGGGGACAAGGGGGGAGCCACATCCTTGTTCTCTCCCAAGTAAGGAGGGCAGCGACGGTTGATGAGATGGTACGACATTGCGATACGGCGGTTGATGGAGATGCACGCGGGCTTGTGCAAAGGACATATGCAGATCGACGGTGACGGTGAGTTGCGGCTCAGATGGCGATGGCATGCGAGATGACTGGAGGACGATGAGCACATTGCGAGTGACGGGGGCCACAATTGCAGGCGGTCGTGGTCTTCTTCAGGCAGAGTCGGGCGGTGGATGCCGCTACAAGCTGGAGGGGCGGCGCCTGTCGTGGGTTATTATTATTATTATTTTATTTTATTTAAACAAAAATTGTAGAACTCGTTATATTTTTCTATTTTTTGTAATCTATTTCTTTATTCTTGCAAAATAAATGTTAGAAAGAAAAACTATATATATATATATATATATTGTTTTTTTTGTTTTTTTATAAACAAATTGGGATGCGAGAAAGACGACTCAATCCCAAAATCAAAGTGGAATACGTGAATGGGGATCCGTCAAAAAATGAGGAATGGATCTGTGTCTCCAACCACCGTACGCGGCCAAAGTTGGAAGATTGCGTGAGGAAGAATGAGAACGCAAACAGATCGAGATGTGAAGGTGAAAAATCGAATCGGATTCGGATCAAATCTTTATGTGTGATTCTAATATCTAGAAAAAAATGACAACGAAATAAAAATTCGAAAATGAAACTATGATTGATCTAGGTTAAAAATAAGAGAAAATGGATCTTACCTTAGGAGCAGAAAAGACCACGATTGCCCGACAATGGCTGACTCACAGTCACTGGACGACTCAGAGGCTAAGAACCCTTCTGTGACAAAATAGCTCTTAGAGAAGACTCCTCTCACCAAAGATTGATCAAATTGAAATGAGGGAGGAGGATCCATATTAATAGACAAGAAAAGAATTTAAATTTTAAAATTTAAAATGAGATAAAGATAAGGAAAATTTTTGAAATGAGATAGAGATAAGAAAGGAAATTAGAATTATTTACAAAAAATAATTTCTAAATTTTTATATTTTTGTCACTTTATGAAATTCAATAATAAATTTAATTATTTTTTTATTTTTTGGTGTGGTTATTTAAGAGAATTGATTATATACATATATTATATACATAGGGTACATTATATACATAGTTAAATTAGGGGATTAGCTTTTTGCTTTAAAATTTTTATTTTTATTCTTATTTTTTTTTAAATAATTATTATAAAATATTTACAATTATTTATAAATACAATATGCACAAATAAATGGCAACATTGCACAGATCACCCTAGAAAATCATCTTTCAAACTGTAACTCCAAAAATAATGAAACCAAGCAGATATCATCTAAGTACAACCGCAGGAAAAGGAGCATTCTCAAAAAGAATTCAGCATCAGCTATTTTAAAAATAATTTAGATTAGAATATAATTGAAGTGAGTTTGGTTCAATTTGAGTTCATATAGAGCCGAAATTGGTCTTTTAATTATTACTTTATGGCTTTTCTGGATGTGGTTACTTTTATTTTGTTCATGATTTTATTTTGCAAAAAAATATTATTTAGAGAACATTTTATTTACAACTTTTCATTTGAAAATTATTTAACTTGAGGTCAATTTATGTATAAATAAAATACAATAAATATAAAAATATTTACAACACATTTTTTTTGGATTTTCTACTTAAAGATCCTATCTAACCCTACTTTATTCCTGGTCGATCAGGTCAAGTCTTGACCTTCTCTCGAGGTTCGGGTCAACCTATATCTATTACATATATACAACATTTTTTTCTTTTCTTTTCTTTATTTTTCCTTTTTTCTTTATTTAATTATTTTAGGTGAAAATAGTAATAGATGTACAATTTTTGCACAAAATGCAAGTTAGTAAGAATATGGAGTTAATATTATATACAAGTGTTTTATAAGGGATTTTAAGATAAAATAAGTAAATAAAAATGATGAAATGCATTCATCAATGGGGTTGCTTGGCCGAGAAGAATGGGAGGAAGGAGATGAACTCTCCTCCATTGGATTATGCCCCGATAGAAGGGACTAGAAGATGCCATGTGGAAAAGGAAAAAGAAAAGGGAAATAAGGTAGTCATTGGATTTTATCTGATCCAATGGTCTTAGATGAAGGGTGCATGTAGATAGGGGGGACGTGTAGTGGCTCCAAGAGCAGCTACATTTCGCCTCTACAAAATTCAGAAATGAAAATAAAAAAAAGTAAAATAAAATATAATAAATCTTCAAATAAAAACTTCTTCATAAAAGTTGTTAATATCAATGAGATCTACAACTTTCATGAAAAACCAAGACCAAATGACGTCGTCTGTACAAACTCATTTTTTGGTGGTACTCTTTGTATATAAAATACCATAAATTTACATTTTTTTAATTTTTATGATTTTAATTGAAGAAATATTCAAAATAAAATCTAATAAAATATAATAAAAAGATATACATGTTAATATACATTTTTTGAGATATTTAGTAATTAAGAAATTAAATGAATAAAATGAAAGAGACTTATATACATACTCTATATATGCATACTCATAATGTTGTACTTTCTTGGATTTTTTAGATTTTTTTATACATTAATGTTTACATACTTTATTAAAATACAAGTCAAAGAAAATAAATGAAAGTGAAATAAATTAAAGAGAGTTAATTCTGTACATGAAATGATAAGTCAAAATTAGTAAATATGTATAATATACGATGAGGACCCAAAACCCAAGTTTCACATATGAACTTCCATTCTTTTGTTTTGGTCCAAGTTTATAGATAACTGAATTTATTATTTCAAAAGTATATGCAATTTCGTATGAGATTGTATTTGAGAAATAATTTACTTAACAACATTTCGATGTCAAAACTAGGGTTTTCTTTTATTTAACATATATACAAGTTGTGAAGTTTTTGGTATTTCCCTTTTTTTAATTTTAGTGATAATTACACATTGGGATTAATGTAAATTAATTTAAATAGGTAAGAACATAGTCTAATATATAGGTGACTTATATACATAATGTTTTCTTTTTATTAATGCAAATATGAATTTGAAAATATGTGTCTTAACATATGCATGAATGATAATAATGCACTGTAAATGCCTAAATACACATAATTAATGGGTGGAAAAGATATATTTTCAGATAATGGAAAGATGAATCACATATTCATCATCAATGGCTGAGATGTAATTGTTCCCTTCCGTCTGAGGGCAACGCTATGTCAAACTCCTACGTATTCTCTTCTTCTTGGACTCAAGAAAAGCAGAGAACCCAATGGATGTTGAGGGAGTTTCTAGTTCTCGAATAGCATACACATGTTCGGGTCATCAAACCATGTATGAGAAGGAAGTAGCTCCAAATAAATGGTAGTTTCTCATTATGTTGTTATGACATGGGCTCATACTACACTCTAGGAAGTGGGGGATCGTGCTGCCTTGAATGGCATGGTACACCGAACTTATGCAGAGGAGGCACTTGATTCGAATGAGAGATGGTTGGATGAAACTTAATAAATGAGGCGGCTACATCTGCTCCATATAGTTGTGTAATTAGGACACCACCAATGTTACACCACTCAATTTTTCATATGATCCACAAGGGGGTTCCATGAGAAGGCATGGCTTCTAATGGTGTTAGTTCTGATGAGGAAGAAGAGCTAATATGAGATGTATTGTTGTTGATGAAGAACCTCGGGTTGATGGGTTTCCAAAAGTTATGAGGTCCTCAATTTCCTTTCTTGATTGTTGGTGTTGAATGAGATTATGGAGAGGCTAAAGAAGGATCCTTGATGACTCACTTTATAATAAAGGGTTGTGGTTCTAGCGTTGAAGCACTGCTTTGATGCTCACATTCACGAGCTAATTGAAGCTCCTGATATTTATGTGGAGGTCATTGAAGAGGAGAATAGACCGACATGAGACTTAGGAGTATCGGTCCACAGGTATGTCACTAAAGAATGATGAATAAAGCTCCCCCATCATCGTGATTAGATGGGAGCTAAGATTCAATAAATGTAGTCAGAGGTGGGAGTCGTAGAGAATATAGATCAAAAATGGATGGGGAGAGCATGGGGTGATATCAATTGATAAGAAGGATTGGGCATTGGGTTCATCTCGAAGAATATGGTTTGGGCCTTAACGCTTCATGGAAGCATGTAGGTCGCATCAAATACAATCTAGGGCAACTAGTGATACTAGTTGCAACTGACAATGGAATTTAAAATTTTAATAAGATAAAATCACATGATTCGAGAATACTTCTCAAATCATTTCATCAAGATTACAAACGAGCAAGTATGATTACCTCTTGAAGCATGTTTGTGATCGCTAATCTCTAAAGTAAGAGATTATCCTATCTCTAGTCCCATCTGATGAAGAATGCACTTGTGGGCACATGGATGATATGCATATCTCCCACAATATGAGTTGGTGATCTGGGAAAAGAAAATCCTGATTTCATCTCGCAAAGTACATATCCTTCTTCACGAGCAAGAAGCACTAAAAAGGTGGAGATCTACGAGAAGTCGATCAGACAACACAAAGGTGACGTGATGACGATGATGCTCAACAACCCTAAAGTGGATGACCATTAGGTTTTTAGAGAGGGAGGCAATGGAAGTATATGAGAGAGAGAGAGAGAGTTTATTACTCTTCTAATTGTATATGTGTTGGGAAAAAGAAAATACTAGGTCTACCCTTTCTTTTACACTATATTGGACGGTGGAGATGCACCCCTAATTCAAATCAATAGTTGATATTTTGTTGCAAAAATATCAACAATTAATTAAATTTAAAATAAAATAAATGTGTTGTAAATAATCTTAACATATTTAGTTACAATTAATCAAGATTTTCATGAATGAAATAGGACTAGGCAGCCTCCTCCATAAAAGGGAGAAGGAAAAAGCCTCCTTCCCCTTTAATTAAGGTGACGTCAAAGCCCTAATTGGAGAGAGAAACTCTCTATCCAATTATCATGTAATGTTATCTTATTACACTAAATCTTAATTCATGGAATATTGCCAACAAAATATCACTATATTGCAAATTATTTGGGACAATTACAAACAAATCCATTGACTATTGTGAATCAAAGTCAATCATACAATATACGATATGAAATACAAATTACATTTATAATTAATTTTATAATGTGAATCAAATTTACATCAACATTTAATTCGCAAATCCTATTTACAACTAAATCTCTCCAACATATTTTAAATCACATTTACGATATTTATGATTATTATGGATAGTAATATCCACATTAATCACGTCTCCAATAACTAAATCATATATTATCTTAGATGTCAATTCTCATGTGTCCAAAATAATATTAATCATATTCACATTATTCATGATAATTAAATCACATTTAATTATCCATTTCACATTGCTCATATATATTATCAACTATTTAATTATTCTTGAACACTATTGAAACTAATGTTCTTTCTCCCTGGATACTTTGTAATAAGGATAGGGTGATTGTATATTCCATATATAGTGACTTGGATTGAGATCATATCTCAAATCCATATATCAAGAACCTCTCAAAGACGTTTTATTAAATCAAAGCCATAAATCTAATCTTCTCATTACATATGAATCATATTCAGATAAATATCCAACAATTAGATCCAGTTCATATTACTTATCTATTGAGAGGAGTCACTAAAATCCAAATTTCTTTCAACACTCCCTCAAAATTTGTGTCACGATTATACAATTGTTTACGATCACATCACCCTCGAATATTCCTAATACCAGTGCATCTTGAATATTGGAAGACCTAGATTAAACCTGTAGTATTGGATCATATTTGAATTGTCTTGTTTAGTGTTTTATCATTATGTTTCTCATTAGATCATTAAGAGTGGATTTTGATCATATACTTTCCAAAAGCATATATCATACCTATAAATTTTGTCAAGCTTCTAAAGAAATGACCATGCATGGAATTTAATCCCAATATCTTATGAGTGAGCTCATGTCTTCCGCTTCAATAATGAACCTACATGATCCCTTTGAGAGATTGTATTACTCATTTTCCCTCGTATGCACACTAACTCGCCAGTGTATAGACCTTGACTAGATCATAAACCTATCGGTATGCCAAACGTACACACTTAAACATATAGTAACACATCTGTCTCCAAACAGAAGATGCATTCCTATATCATGACAGTATACGTCATGGTATTGGTTATCTCAATCTTTCTAAGTCAACTCTTTGACCTAACTTATATAACACCTCTGAATCGCTATTCCTATATAGAGGACTTGCATCAAGAGGTCAGCTAGATATAAGACTTTAGAGAAGAATTGTCATCTTTTTCTCAGGTTGGAGATCCTTTCTTCACAATCATTTGACGATGTTGTATGAGTCCTCAATCTAACTCTTTGGATATCATCCAAACACCATCCTATATTATTTGACCATTAAATCAATGGTTGTGTGATCATTAGGATGGCCATGGTACATAACCTTAATTGTAAAGAGGGACCTATTAAGAAAATTAGTTATTCTTTATTTTATATTAGGGAATGATTTGCAATAAAATTTATTGCATAATGGCTCGTCGTGGGATTGCATGTTCAACATAATTTTCACCGCATGAGGAAGAACAAGATTGGGAGAAAATTATAGTAAAGAAAAAAGTGAAAGAAAAAGGAAATGAGGGAGAAGAGTAGGATATGTTTACCAAAAGATGGGTGATTGACTGCTTGCGAAGAAGAAGATTCGCCTCTTCGATCGATCCTCAAGTCGCCAATGTGCGATGAGCTAGGCATCAACAAAGGGTGCAACTACAATAGAAGGCGGTCCAGCTTCTGGATCTCTCATGAGAAGACATTAGTTGTTGTTCTATATGTACTCATCTCTCGTTGTCACCAAGGTGAGGGATAAAGCTCATGCTCTCCTCACAAAGATGACAGATACGAATGACTGAGGTATTCTCCTCTATTTTGATGTGTAGAGGTTAGGGTTGAAACTAGGAGGAGATGGTGGAGATTGTAGCTTTACAGTTGTTGAATGAGGGTGCTGGAAGGAGGTTAATGAGGCGGAGTGGGGATGGAGTGGTTATGGGTAGAGCGGAGTTGGGTTATTGGTGGTTTTTATGCAAAATGTAAGGGAGATGGGAAGAGTTAACCTTGGGTCAACATTTGAAGGGTTCTGATTGGGTGAGTGAAATACCCAAAAAGATGTTGTGGAGAAATTGTGTGGTCTTACAAGGCATACCACAGTCGATGAGGTGACCGAGCGCGATCCTCAATGGATAAATTCAACAACTAACCTACAATATAATAATAAAATAATGAAAAGCAAGTGTGGGGTCAATTTGAATATAAGCCCTACTAATAAAAGTGCATAGCGGACAAGTACAATAGGGTGTCAAACACAAGGAACAAGCTGGTGTAGAGGGGAAGGTTTTATAGGGTGGGGCTCTGAAAGTTATGAAGGTGGAGAGGGATGTTTGAAATGGATGCAAGAATAAATGAAGGTGTGGGTTGAGGGCTTTGATGGTTGCGCGAAGTAGATTGAGGATAGGGCTAAGTGGAGGAGGTGTTGGATTGGAAGGAGGTGGTATAGTAATAGCACTAGAATAGGAAGGGGAGCGGGCTCGGTAAGGTTTAATGCTTGGGAGATTGAGATGCGGAAGGTGGAAGTTGAGTAGTGATAGTTGGATCGTGAGATCCAATGGTCAGGAGAGAGGCACGAGTGAGCGGTCTAGATCAGATCATATGATCTGAACTAAGGGTTGTGGGTGACGCACGGTGGATGATCATTATGATGGTAAAGATTTAATCCAAGGGTGTGAGTGAAATGAATACGTTGTGGTATCTGGGCCACTAGGTGGGCCACCATCTTGCAGCTGAGATGAGGGATGAGGGATGTGGCTTGGATCCCATCTGGAAGGTAGATACAAGGGCAGAGGTTGAGAGGTATAGAACATTGGAGATGGAGGATGTGTAGTGAGGTGAATGGCTATGGAAAGGAACAAGTGGCTCCCAAAGAGGTAGATCACGTGGCTGCTCCAGAGGGCACCATGTGGCCCAATCAGAATATTCAGAAAATAGGAAATCAGGAGAAATTCAAAAACAAATAGAGGGAAGCAAAGTCAGCAAAATGTATAAAACATGAAACTTTTATGTCTTGTTGAGATCTACAAGTTTCATGTTGGACAAAAATATAAAAGAGATTAAATAATAAACACAAAAAATGGAAGTATTTTTAGTGAATAAAAACATCGCTTTTAAAAGGTTTTGGTATTTTTTGTCTTTTTAATTCATGTTAACATCAAAATAAATATCTATAATATTTAATCTAATTTTTAGGGAGTTTTTAATAGGAAATAAAACAAGGAAAATAAAGAGAATAAAAGGGTTAATTTATACAAAATAATTTAGGTTATTTATAGGAAGAGGGTTTATTATTAATAATGCAGAATTAATGCATATTTGGATCAAGTTGCCTATACTCTGAGGATAAATAAGGAGTATAGTAATGATCTATCAAAAGATTCATCACACCCCTATACTTAAACTCCGCTCGTCCTCGAGCATCTATAGAATGAAGGAGTCCTATTGATTCCTGATAGTTCATGTGAATTTTCAAGATTCAATTTATCAAGGCCCTTAATTTGAGTGATCCTAAAATTCTGGGATCAACCAGACTCTAGTCAAAAGGAATCTGGAATACAACTTGTTTAATTATCGGATTCTCTATTTTGTACATATAATATAATGATATGACATTTAGTGTACTACAATCATGAGAGTCGATATGTCACCCAAGGTCCCAGTCTAGGAGTCTCTCCTCTAGACCTAATCCTCATCACTAGGGAATAAGTTTGTTATTGTATTCAATCCACCGTCTCATTAGTTTGTCAGACTTTAAAGTGTATATGGAGGACCAAATAATGGAGGGCATAGGATTATGACTTTTCTTCTCTCCATCACATTGGAACAAGGATCCTCTTGAGTGCCTTATTACTCAACACATGTATTTTTGGTTGTTAACTAGTGCGTCCATAAAAAGTTGTTGAGTCGTATGTACTTGTTTTCTTGGGAGTACACTAGTGTATGTCTTCTTTAAGTATCTAATATACTTACACCCAAACTTTTATCGCTTACGATGTAGATCCCTTTTTGAGGTACTAGATCGACTCATTTGGCCTAATTAGCTTTGGTACAAGTGTACACTTTGAAATGGTTGGGAGCGCTCACCTTTGATGTAAGCTCTTGATTGACTTTGTATTAAGAGAGATTTTCTTTCAATATTTCTTTCTTTCTTTTCTTTGTGGCTAGCTCCACTGCTTTTACCCATATTCAACATGCATTGATCAACAAATTATTAGTTTCATCACACCTTGGCACATAGTTCAATATCAAAAGATAGCATGTGAACTTGTTCAAATACTGGCTAGGGTTTGCCGACACTTAGGTTTCTTGAAGCCTCCGTTGACTTTATCCCATCCTCGAGCTTCATTAAATCAGGTCAAGACTCAAATATCCAGTTCCCGTTCCTCAAGTGATAACTCAACCCATCACATCACTTATGCAATTATGAAAGTGAGGTGTTGATTATATTCTTAGAAGGTAGATATGAAGAGTGAAATATAGCACTCTGATCTTTCAAACTAGTGGAGTGTGGATTATTAAGTTCCAAACCTTAATGTCTAAGGTTGGTTAACTCAGACTTTCAAGATCTCAAAAACCAAGTGTCCTCAAATCCTTAAGACTTAAGTGATAGTGAATATGTCAGGAATACACCAACTCCAAAGTTCGTGAATTTTTGTGATTTTTGGATTTTGCAATTTTTATGGTATTTTTTATCTTAAGAGAAATAATGATTGGCACAAGCTCATATGAATAGTTGCTTCCACTTATAGCCAGTATTGATGTAGGTACGGACCATTAGACAACTATCCATGTTACTTCCAGACGATGTCATTCGCATTGTCTTTTAACCACCCACTCTATTAAGGGAGATCGTAGTTTCCTCACTAAAAAGTAGCTACTCATTTTTAAGATTATTAGTCAGAATCGCTTAATCAAGAATTTTTTTTTCAGATTTCTAAATACTTTTTTGAATAAGGTTAATTTTATTTACAAAAAACACAAATTTAATCCCTAAATTTCAAAAAGATTTCTGAAAATATTTTCCAAACCTTGTCACATAATATATATAGATTTTGAAAACATTTTCCAAATGATTTTCAAATGAGTCAACCCCTATTTTTCAAACAATGTCAAATATTTTTCAAAATAGTGTCACACAGTTACAAAATTTTTGAAGTATTTACAAATATTTTTACGAAAATCAGTTCAAAAATAAAAAATACTTATACCCTAGCCCCAAAAACATATGTATAAAGTATATATACAATATATACGTCATACCCCTTATACTTAACCTTTTTTATATCCTCGTAGCAAAAAATAGATATGAAGCATAGCTCAGGTAAAAAAATCAGGTGATATGGCATAAATGGCTCAGATGATCCCCCTATACTTAGGTTAAAATAACCTAAGTATAAGAGGAACAATAAGAGGGAGGAAAATATTTGACTCGGGCCCCTCTATACTTAGGATATGAATAGCCTAAGTAGAGAATATGCAATAAGAATAAAGAAACCCGTGATGAATACTAAGAAAATGTACAAGGTTCCCCCTATACTTAGGCTAAAGAGTAGCCCAAGTAATTGGATGTTGAATTAAGGATGGGGAACCGGTGATTAGCTAGGGATAGAGGGGGATAAAAGCATGATTGGATCTACGAAGATGGGGAATGGATACAGAAGGGTTGGGAAGAATACACAAATTAGACTGAACCAAGCAAGCAATGATACAAATAATTTCACCAACATACAAATGATGGTCATGAAGGTTCGATCGTATTTATCTTGTCTTGTTTTAGTTTGTGATCATTTAGAAATTCAAGATGGTTAACAGGGTTTAAAGATAGGCTTTGGTCACCATCCTAGGGATTCGTCCTCACCTCTTAAAATTCAATCAACAGTTGCGTACAATGAGGGTATTGCTCTTATAAACCAAGGTTCATTTTATTCCTTTTATTTTTTGTCGACTTGCATAAATAGTCCCAATTATAGCTTAAGGTTATCATTGTATTAATGTGAGTGCACAAATCAAGCAATAATCATCTAGACGGCCATTCCCAATTTCCTTTAATCATGAGTGATAACTTAAGAGGAAGAGGAATCGAGAAAAGAATGTAGACGAGAAAATCAAGATGCATGTTTAAGAGAATAACTTACAGTGCCTCCAGCAATCTTCTTGCACACGAAGGACTGTATTAAAATTTTACGATACATGCATGAAATTCACAGAAACCACACCAAAAAATAATACTATTAGAGAGGAGAATTGGATTAAATTGGTCTAGATAGATCGATGATTATGTGTGTTTCAATGAGTTAGGGAGATGAAGTGAATCTCCTCGACTCTTATTGTTTTCCATATCCTACAAATTAAACAAAAAATATTTGAAATGAAGGAAGCTCAGAGAGCCAAGTGCCTAACCCTAGGTTCGAACACTCAAGTTAAGCCCCACCCGAACTGAGGTGAAACATGCTCCACACAACCCATGCAATGTTCAAGTTTATCTTACACTAGCGAGCCCTCGAATGTGGATAACTAGAAATGCAAACGACAATTATTTACAAAACAAATGCATCAAAAAATTCCAATTAAAATCCCTTTCTTTCTCCTGAGTTTCTTTTGTGGCTCCCAACAATGAGAGCTCCCAACTCCATTTCTCAATGTAGATCAAGCGTCCTCCATCTCCATGGGCCCTGCCACAAAGAAAATGTCTGAAAAACATCAAGAAATTTAATTAAGAATTATGCATAAACAACCACAACATAAAGACCTACTTTTTAAAATAATCAACTCAATGTAATAAAATAAAATCCAATAAATAAATAAGGATGAGTCATGTCCTCTATAACGATGTAATCTGATGAACCACGAAATTGCCTCTTTAATAAGTCATTTTTAATATCGTAGTATAGAAGACGACTTTGGACATGACGCAGAATACCACCCCTTTGAATTAGTGGAAAATTATTTTACTTGGAAAGTCTACCAAGGTCGAACACATGGACATGAGCCTCCTCGTCGATCTATTGAACATTATAGCCTAAATTAGAGTAAATACATTCTCTGATCTAGGCCTTCATATATGCAGACAGAATATGCACATCATAAAATTCACTACAAAAGATAATATGCATGAAATAAATGATTCAATTGACTAGACATTTAAATCATGATGCATACAAGATGAGAGATCCATACATGTCATGCAATATGAAATAAAATGTTTTGATCCAATGATGATGTGGGACCATGAAACACATAATGACAATGCATTTTTTATATTTTATTTTATACAAAAAAAATGAAATGCAAAAAATAAGAAGCTATGAATGACATGATGAGAAATGTGCATTTTTTGTTTGGATTTTAGCAATGATGCAAGAATGCAATGCCATGATGTATAATGGTGCAAGAACAATTGTGCCCTGAAATAGATGATACATTAAGCAATTAAGGATGATCCAATTTCATTATCAAATTGGAGTTCATAAATGCATCATAAATTCAATAATGGTATCATCGTAAGGAGCAAATGACACAATGAGCGTCTAAAATTTCACATCTTAAAGTATATATCAAATCAGCAAAATAAGCATGCCATTGTGAAGCAAATTAATAATCAAAAGAAATTGAAATCACCAAATTTGGAGTTCATATGCTTAAGTTATGAATAAAATAGTGAGAGGGCATAATGTAATAAAAATATAGAGATAAAATAGATAAAAGTTTTATTTAAGTCCTTAGGAGGGACATAAATGTAATTAATCAAAGCTGGCAAGGCCCATTCATAAATTTCCCAAGCGTGTACGTGAGGCATGCACTTGAGAGGACATGTTTGCAATTATTAAATATCTACATGGCTAGAATTCAAATTGCCCAGACCACGCGTGAGATGCACATGAGTGATCCAAGTGAGGGTCGACTAGAGGAGCGGGTAGTGAAGCTACACGTGGCATGGTGTGGTGGAGCAGGACCACCCAAGGCTGGGACGCTCGAGTGGGTAGATCCAATGGCTGCATGGCCTCTTAGATTCAAGAATAGTATGTTGGGTGTTCCTCTTATGTAGGCACCATAGGATCAATATCCAAAGGAACATGCTTTTCGTCCTCATCTGTCGGTGATGGCGCAAGAGCTACGCCCCAACGACCTTTCAATGGTGAAGAGTTGTGGAAGAACGAGGGGGACTGGGCAAGGATCTGGCGGGTGCTACAAGCGGGTGCTATGGCTGAGAAAGCACGACGGTGGCTATTCGTCAGAAGTGTCGAAGGATATCTAAGCATGGATGTGTCACCCGATCAATGAAAATAGAAGGATCCTACAAATGAAAGTCGAAGGTGAGTCGAATGGAATGGGATAGAGGTCTTGAACAAATGGTAGGAGGATGGGACCTATATCTCTTGGTCTTTAAGAGATCTTGAGGTAGAGAAAAGTGGGGGAGGTGGTGGAGAAGGGAAAGGGTGATCAGAAGGTAGCACGAGGATGATGGATGACCGGTAGAGGTGATGGTGCAATGAAGTGGATGGGGTATGGTGTATGTGCGTCGGAATAAAAGGAAGAAAAGCAAAGATAAAGAAGTAGGAGTACTTACTTGGATCGGAGAAGAAACCACGATGGAGGAGGATCTTGGACTGAGGCTCTGATCGAGCCTCAGGTCGTCGCTCGTCAAAGGCAACCGAGCCTCGAATCTCAATCGGTCACTAAGTGACCGAGACATGGTTAAACTACCATGGGTCAACACAGGGGCATAAAGGCATCATCAAATCATCAATTCGGCCCTCTTGAGTCACGGGAAGGGCAAGAGAGGTTGGGCCTCAGCCCATGTATTGGTGGACCAAGAGGAAGTGGGGCGGAGGGGAAGGTTTTAAAGGGTGGTGCTCCAGCCATTACGATGGTGGAGAGGGATGTTTCTAATGGTTGTAGGAACAAAAGAAGACCTGCGTTGAGGGTTTTGATGGTTGCGTGAAGTAGAAGGAGGATATAAATAAGTGGAGGAGGTGTTGGATTGGGAGGAGGTGATAGAGTAATGGAGCTAAAACAGGAAGGGGGATGGGCTCGGTGAGGTGTAATGCATGGGAGAGTGAGATGCGGAAGGAGGAAGATGAGCAGTAACCATTGGATTGTGAGATCCAACGGTCAGGAGAGAGGCATGAGTGAGCGGTCCATATCAAATCATACGATTTGATCTAAGCATTTTGGGTGATGTATGGTGGATGACCGTGGTGAGGGTAAGGATTTAATCTAATGGGTGAGAGTGAAATGAAGACATGAAGGTATCTAGGCCACTGTATGGGCGGCCATCTTGCGGCTAAGATGAGAGTGGAAGGGTGCGTCTTGCATCCCATCTTGAAGGCAGATCCAAGGGCGGAGGGTTGAGCGAGAAGGAACAATGGAGATGAAGGATGTGTAATGAGATGAATGGCCAGGAAAAGGACCGGGTGGAGCACAATGAAGATAATAATGCTATGCCAACGGAGATTTTCATGCTATGAAAATGGAGATCGAAGCTCCAATATCTTTTCCGACCATTGAAGAGATTTTGTTCCAGCAGAAATTAGCAGCAAAGACAAAGCACAAATAGAGATAAATCACATTAAAATGAGTAAACTTAAAGGCTTATTGAAGTCGGGAGATCAAGTCCAATGGGGTCCTTCTCCATACTGCATAATAAGAGGGATCAAAGGTGAAAACTTTTATGGAGAAGCAGATAAAACACAAGGAAGGATACGTGTGGTTGTAGAATGATCATCTAAGGTGACCATGATCTCAGTTATATAAAAGAGTGTGTAATCATATGCGGATAAAATGAAGAATAAATAAAATAAATTAAGTTTGAATACTAACCTGAAAGTGGATTGAAAATGATAAAGGATTTGGTGATGAATCTTGGGCCGAAGGACAGAACTTAGATTGCACCGATCGTCGCTCAAATTTCTAGGATGGAGAAGCAAGCTCGAGCAACGCTCGAGATGAATGCATCAAGGCGAAAATGCCTTGGATCTCACCATAGAAGATGCCCGTTCGTCGCTAGATTTCTCTCTCTCAAACAATCACTATGGAGGAAGAATGGCTCAAAGGTTTCTCACACAAGGGTGGATCTAGGTTACAGTTGACGGATGAGAGGGTTTTAATGAGGGAGTGGTTGGCGAGTACAAGTTTCCAGGTGGTGGTTTCAACCACCACTAGTCCATGGATGAGTTAGGCTTAGACTAGTTACTGGAGTTGGTGTGGTTAAGGGTTGTTGGGAGAAGGATTTGGAGGTGATTTCGATAGGAGAAGTGGCACGAGGTGGTTGGGGAATTAGGTTAAAGTAGGGTTTTAATTGCCCACACCACTTCAAGGATGTGGAAATGGGAGGTTGAAGATGACCTAGGGTCATTGGATCTTGTAATCGAGCGGCCTACAATTAGGCATGGGTGAAGGGTTTGGATTACATCTAACTATGTTGATCAAACAGAAGGAAGATGACAAGCATGGAATGATTGGGGCCATCTGATTTGGATGATCAATCGATCAAGGAAGGATGTGGGTGGCAGAAAGGGAGCGAGCCAGGTAGTGCAATCTGAAGTCGCTACGTGAACCAATCAGAATTGAGGGAAATATATAACAAAGTTAATTACAAATAAAATAGTTAGAATTCGAATAAAGAAAAATGTTGAACATGAAAGTTGTAGATCTCGATGAGATCTACAACTTTCATGTAGTTCAAATAGAAATAAAGTCATTTATACACATAAAATAATTTTGCAAGTAATTTAAGTTATTTATTACTTATTTTAATTTATTTTTTTATTTTTAGATTTTCTATAAATAAAATTTAATTAATTGAGTACAACATTATATTTTTTTTATTGGTTTTTTAATAAATGATAAACACAAAAATATATGCACAATAATAAGTTATTTAATAAATAATAATTATGATTATATAATTACAACACATAATTATTTAATTAATGTTAATCGTTATTGAATCTTGTTGGTTTTCTTAAGATGGAGAGATAATATAGATAAATAAAGTAGATGAATATGAGATCCATCAACAAGATGTATGAATATTAGGAATACTAGAGGGTGATGTTATCGTAAACGATTGTATAACCATGGTAATTCCATTTTGAGGGAGTGATGAAACATGTTTGTATTTTAGTGGCTCCTCTCAGTAGATAAGTAACCTGATCTTAGTCTAAATGTTGTACATTGATCTGAATATTATTCTGATGCAATAAGAAGGCTTTGATTTAATCAAGTATATTTGAGAGGTTCTTAAGATATGGATTTGAGATATGATATCAATATCCAAGTCACTATACATGGTATATACAATCATCCTGACATTATCTTCAAGTATCTAAGGAGATTGCATATAATTTTTGATAGAATTCGAGAATTGTTACATGAGCAATATTATCTAAGCATTGAAAAATTGGATAATTAAATAGGATTTAATTATCACAATATATATGTGGATAGAGATATATAGGATAATTAATTTTGATTTAATTATCACGGAATGATTAATGTAGATAACACTATCCATAATAATCATGGATAATGTGGATATGATCCACAATATTCTGAAGAGTGCTCACTGTGACTTTCACAATTTATGTCAATGTGAATTGGATTCACATTACATAATTTAATGTAAATATGATTTATATCAAATATTGGATGGAAGAATTAATTCTCAATTATAAATGGTATAATTACAATTATCACAAATAATTTGGAACTATTTGGTGATAATTCAGTAGTTTAATTAATCAATATATTGTATAATAAATTTTTTGACTCCATCTTAGAGTGGACGTCCATGGGTTTTTTCAACTATGGTAGACGTCCACCCTATTTTTAGTATATGTATGAGCTCTCTTAGTTATCTTCCATGTATGATTAATTGTTTACATTGAGATAATTTGGAAATTGTTTTAAAATTATCTCTTTATATTTTCTTGTTCGTTTATTACAACTAAAAGGAAACACAAATATATCTTAACCATTGATTAGTGAGAACGCTTGGATTAATATCCATGGAAAGAAACACAAATCAATCTAAACCATTGATTAGTGTGAGCATATAAATTGGAATCAATAGACTTCCATAATGCTATAAAAGAGAGGTTTGCCTTAGCCCTCTTTACATTAGTTGAATGCAATTGTTGCATTAACGAAACTCACTCTCTCTCTCTCTACACATGTCCACTCTCTCTCTCTCTCTCTCTCTACACGACCTCGGTGGAGATCACGATCGTTGTTATGTTGTCGTTGTGCTTCCTGACACATCGCTAGAGGAACTTGGTCTTCTCCAGTGACTCATGCTCATGAAGAAAATGAATTTCGTGCGACAAAATTAGGAGGTCTCTTTCTTGAATTGTTGCTCAAGATTGTGGGAAGCATGTGACTCGTCATCATGATCGCAACAGCACTCTCGTCATATCGGACTTGAGTTACGAGGCTTCTTACTTTAGAAGCTCTGAGGATCATATCACAACCATGCTTCAAGAGGTAAGCCTAATCTCATGTGTTCTTGATGAAACGATTTAAGAAGCATTCTCAAATCATATGATTTCATCATTTATTTATTTTTTTAAATTATGCTTCCCCTTAAACTGGTATGAATAGTTGCCCTCGGTCATATTCGATGCAACCTTCACGCTTTTGTGATGCGCTAAGGCCTAAACCAAAGCCTTCACTAATATGGTGTAATCTCTATTAGCACCAAGTTTATACATGTTGCATATTTTCTAATGATTATTACCAAAATAATTTCAAATTATTTATGACAATCACAAACATACCATTGATAATTATAAGCCATATTCAACCATCCAAAACTAAATGTAAATCATATTTACATTTAATTGTACAATGGGTATCCAATTCACTTTAATATTTAAATTGTGGATCCTATTCGCGATTTACTTTCTCTTTGATATTGTGGATCTCATCTTCATTATCCATATTTATTGTGGATACTATTATCCACGTTAATTCATCTGTGATAATGATAATTCGAATTTTGGGAGCGATAGGATGTCGATGTCGGTTGTAGGAATCGCTCCGAACCAAAATTTGAATTAATCAAACAAAAATCAACGAAATAGGAGAGAGCGAGAGAGAATGAGTAGAAGCGACTTATTCTCTCCCCTATTTCATCTACACTATATTATTTATATAGGTAAGTGTTCCTAGGTCGAACTCAAGGAGGCATAATATTAATATGTTGGTTTTTTATGAAAGAAATAAATCTCTAAAACTTCACTTTATTCTTGGTTTTATAACAAACTCAAGAAAGACTCAAAATTGACTTGATCTTACAAAAATCAAATCGAGAAAATTAAGCCATGAAAAGCAATGAAAAATACCTAGAAACTTAACTAGGGTAGTTGTGTAACTAACCTAAAAAATTCAAAGAAAAATTCAAAAAATATTGGTTCAAAATTCTCCTACAAGACATAGTTACGAGTGCAAGAAAAACTATTAAGTATGTTAGAATTAGGTCCTCGGTAGGAACTTATTTGAAAGAAAACTAAAAGTATTGCATTTAGATCCCTACGTGGGGACCTA
This sequence comes from Ottelia alismoides, assembly GCA_037367405.1. Classification (NCBI taxonomy): domain Eukaryota; kingdom Viridiplantae; phylum Streptophyta; class Magnoliopsida; order Alismatales; family Hydrocharitaceae; genus Ottelia; species Ottelia alismoides. The sequence goes on from JAZKJV010006386.1 coordinate 335,188, forward strand.
AATGCAATTCTGAAAAGTTGTGGAGCTTTTTGAAAACTTGAGTCTTCGCCAGAGCTTAAGTTGCAACTGTTCTACCGGTTCAATTGGATGGCTCCGATTAGATGTGGAAGCTTGATCTGGGACGTCCACTAGTGACACGTGTCAGCAGCCTGTACATCCTTGAGGTTCTTTGTGTTCTTCAACTCCTCCGCACGATTGGTGAGGGATCTTCAACGATTTATTCACATTGATCGGAGAAGTTATTGGGCCTCTAGCAGGGCCAGGAGCGAAATGCCTTCTCCCTCCAAGCTCGCCTGCAGGTGAAACACTCCGAAGGTGGACAAATGTGGTGGTGATTCGACGATGAAGTTGGTTGGCCCAACTTAACCTGGAAGTTATTGTACATGGTAATGCTTTGATCGTTATTTAAATTTTTAAAGATACAAATGATGGAATAGTGCTCCAGATGATGAAAGAAACCTACAACGAATAATTTCTTGCTCGATTTGTAAGCAAATCGGCCAACAATCTCAAATAAAGTGTAGATTTAATTATTGCTTTCCAGGAACTATCAAATAAATAAAATGCGAGAAAGGAGAAATGATTCTAGATGTTTTGAATTGGGTTTGAGCGATAGGAACGGTGTGCGGCTAACTATAGTGATTAAGGAACCTAATTATGTTATTATCTACCCTAATGCGGGCTCACGAATCGAGAATTTAAAATGTAAAAGAATGAAGTAAGTACATGTGAATTGGAGGTGTGTGACCTCTTGATAGTAGATTGATGCGGCACGACGGCGGCGATGCACAGCGGAGATTCACCTTGGAACTCTCCTCCGACGATCGGACTTTCACGCGGGACTAACCTCTAGCCTTGTCACAGCCAGAGAGAGGCGGCACGAAGTGGAAAAGTATGTTCGACGGCCAGCGGTTCTGGAAGCTTGAGCTTAGGAAAAGTTAGTTTGGAATGGAGCCCTTTGGGGGTATTTTAGAGACGATTGGAGGAAGGTAGTTAGGAGATCAATGGTCGGCATAGATGATGGTAGTTAGAGGTAGAGAATCAAGGGTTTAGGTTGGAATTAGGGATTTTGAGGTCGCATGTGGAAGAAGGAGAAAGTTGGGTGGTTGGAACAGAAACTAGACGACCTTCTTGTAGAAGAAGGTCCCAGGTGCTGACACGTGTGAGCACCTGGTTGGTCAGTTTCAAGAAATGGTTTAATCATTAAGAAATAAATAGTAAATAAAGGTATTTTAAATAAGTAGAAAATGAAAGTTGTAAATAATTTAGTTACCTAAATATTGCTATAATTAGTTTTAATAAATAATAATTATTTTATGAGATATAAATATTATATTAATAAATAAGTATAAATAATACTTATTAAAGAGGTTTTCGATTTCTAATTTAATAAATTAATAAATAAGATTTTAATTTTATATTTTCTTAATTATTAGGTTAATAAATAAAATATGAACGATTTTTTGTAGATTTTAATAATTTATTTTGATATATTAATAAATAGGAGTACATGTTATATAGTTTATTTATACTTATAAATTAGGGCTTTTGATTTTTTTTTTAAATAATAAATAAGCTCTAAAAATTATGAAATAATTTAGGATTTAAAAATATCAAGAAAATAATCAGAAATTATAAAATCATTAAAATAATAGATACTATGTTCTAGATAAAATAAATAGCCTATAAACCTAGTTGTGCTTAGGTCCCAAAACCGACTTTTTTGCAAACGGACTCCGATTTTATTAAAATCACCTTCATTAATTAGAGAATATTATTTTGTGAAATTTAAAGGTGAGTAGAGGAAACTGGAGTCTGTATGAGAAAGTTATGATGTTTGGAAGTTGGGATTTTGACAATTTACAAGATGGATTTCTTGGTATATGAAAAAGGTAATATTATATTTTTTTACATTTTTAGAAATAATTAGAAGAAGATTTTTGTGAAAAATATATTCATATGAATTAATTAAAAATCTTTAAAATTTTGGTATTTATTGGATAATTAATGAAGAGTGTCTAAGATGTGAAATTAATTATTTTTATTTTTTTCTTCCTTATCTCCCCCAACTTAGTATTTGTCAACCAATCTATGCTGACTTGGTCTCGGAGATTAGGTTATAAATATATCTTTCAGCTATATTTATATTTACAAGTCATATTTTACATACATACATATGTGTAATTTGCCTTTATTTTAATTTTCTTAAGTTTTATTCTTTTATTTATTTACATGATAAAATGCATAAAAGTGCATTTTTATTCATGAATGGGATTTTGTTAAAAAGTGGAATTTAATGGACATTTAAATGTATTTATTGAGGGTTTTAAGACAAAATGCGGACAAAATGTTAACGAATCGTGGATTCATCAACCACCTATACTTAAACTTTGCTAGTCCCTTAGCAAATACTTATTTGAAAAATAAGGGAAAAAGAAAGAAAGTTAGAATAAATTTGTTTTCCTAAACCAACTCATGAGAACAGACAAAGGATAGAGCTTGATCAGGCATGAAACAAGCATTTTGTCGGAGCCTTAACTAGGATTAGGATTTTAACCTCAACAGTCCTCTAGTTGCACAAATCCTTCTTTAAGTTCACCTCAACAGCCAGTTTAGATCCACTTATTCATATCGCAAACTCTATCAACCTTGAAATCAATCTGTACTATGTGCGAATTGTTTTAGCCCTTCCAGCTTTGAAAGAAGTGAAGAAACCGTCCATCCCAGCTATACACTCCCATTGGTTCCTCATCGAGCTACTCTTTCCTCAGGGAGGGAGGTATTCCCTTCTGAGGTCAGTTCATGCTATGTCCACAGTAAAATATAGTGAGGAAGTAGAAGAATAAAAAAGAACTAGAATGCGACCAGTGTAGACACATCTCCTTGTGAAGCACTGTCAGTGTAGCTAAGTCTCCATTAAGATGTGCAGGCTTCTTGGTGGAAGCTTGGACCATTGTGGTCATATTTGTATTTGGTGACATCTTCTTTGAATTGTCTTTGTATTGTTGCTTGCACCGGATTCATCTTTTTGTGCCTCGATGGATATAGCATCTTTTCATTCCGTCCATTTTCAGGGTCTTGGAAAAATTGTGTCAGTAGATCCTTCCCTCATCCGAAGAGAATATTGCAACCCTAATCTCTCTCGTCTTTAGACGTCAACGCCTCCATACAAGGATAGAAACGCACCACCAAGATTGATTACCCATTGCAGCCCCATGCAAGTCGAGCTAAGTGCAAAGTGCATGTGTCCAAAATTGGTTTACTGGTGAAGAGTTGTACGGATGACACCAAGTGTTCTACTTAGGCACTTTTCGAGTTGACTTCCCAAACATGGTCTCATAGAACCTAAAGATTTAAGTCAAAGATCTGAAGAGTCCAAATTCTAATTCCGAACTAGGCTCCTTACAATGAACGTTAAAGGTCGTAATCAAGCTCCATCCTTTAGACTTTTCCCAATATTTAGTTCTAGAAATAAAACATATTCTGAAAAATGCAAATGCAACCATGTTTTTATGAAGTTTTATTTTATGAATTTTACTCATTTTTATGAATTTTAAAGATTTCGTAATTTTTATGGATTTTAGACCTTACATTTTTATGGCTTTTGTAATTTTTTTAAACAAGTTTATGTACAAAGATTTTACAAGATAATTTACCCATATTTTATTTGGATTAAATAACTAATGGATTTTATAAATTTTATATACAGGGTATTTTACATGAATTATATGATTTTTACACATTTTTTAATAGATAGAATTTTAAATAAATGTTATACATGTTTTAAATATGTATTTTAAATACATATTTTAATTAAGGATTAAAATAAGGATTTTAAGCATATTTTACTTATTTACAATGATTTTATAAGCAATAAATAAATAGCTGGATTTTAAGTTAACCCTCACCCACAATAAATAGGTGGATTTTAAGTTAACCCTCACCCAATTTTTATGGATTTTATAAATATAGAAAATATATAAAAGTACGAGTTACGGACAAAATTATATATACAATATATACACATCCCCCTATACTTAGCTTGTGATATGTCCTCATAGCATTAAAAAGGAAAAGGAGGACATAACTCGTGCTAACTAAGTGGGTGAAACCAAACGAAAGAATAAAAGTTAGTCGACCTCCCTATACTTACGATTAGGTCATCGTAAGTATATTGGAAAACAAGAAATAAGGTGACTAAGGAAAAGGAATATATAAACAAAGCATCAAAAGGAATAAAGAGAATGAAATCATCGAAATCACCCAGTCCCCCTTATACTTAGGATAAGGCATACTAAGTATAGAAAAGAGTGTGGCCAAAGTTAGGGACTAGTGATTAGAGTAAAGGATAGGATATACAAGAGAAAAGTAAAAGGATCAAAAATCGAGAATAGAGAATAAGCGGGCAATCAGTCCCGCCTATACTTAGGATATGATATCCTAAACATATAAGACGAGCAAAAATGGGGATGATTGTGGTCTACGAAGGATATATAAGTGTGTACTCCGAGAAAATCGAATGGCTTAACAGGTCTTTGTAAAAGATGAAATGAAGTGGAAGAGTAGTCATGCATCCTGTACTAAGTAGATCATCTTAACCTTGATCATACGGAATTATCTGATATGCATATGCGTACTGATCTTTGGTTGTCTGAGTAGAGCTGCCACTGTAAGTGAAATTTGTGCATATCATAGGTTTCTCTACTGAAATATTTGTCTCTAGAGTCAGACTATAAAAGGTGTCTATATGTGTAACCATTACACCATGCGACTCTCTACGCTGAATAGAGTATGATCTGTGATATATATTTAGTTGACTCTCGTGTTGGAATATGTGTACTTTCAATCTGTGGCACTGAGATGTCTATTGTTAACATATGCTCATTTGGATCTGATATGAAATATGTATCTGTATATAAACAATCATTTGCAGACTGGGTACCATGTGATTTACCCTATCCTCCTGTAGGATATCGTTGGTATCGAAATAAACGCTCTTGAGATCAAGAGACTGTGTCTCATCTATGTGCTGGCAATCTTCTGCAAGACTAATGTCCTCTGAAGTAAAGGATAATACTGATCGGGGACTGCTACATTCTCTCACAATCTCAATTTCTATCTCTCCACTATCTATGCAGAATGATACTCTCTCAGCATTATAGTTAAAGAGTGCTCTTGTTATCTACAAGAAAGGTCTCCCGAGAATGATTGGAGCAAGATGTAACTGCATAGGGCAATCCATATCTAAGACAGTAAAGTCCACTGGAAACTGCAAGCCCTGAACCATTACGATAATGTTCTTCAAAACTCCTCTAGGTCTCTTCCCATATCGATCTGTAAACTGAAGTATTGCCCGTGATTTGTAAAGAGGACCTAGCTTGAGCTTTTCAAGTAAAGAAGATGGAATCAAATTAATCGAGGAACATTATCTAAGAGAGTGCGATGGAATACGACATCTTCAATCTGACATGTGACATGGTGAGATCCAGAATCTTTCTTCTTCTTAGGTACCTTGTTCCGAATAACACACGAAGTTGCCTTGGTCAATACATGTTTCTCGGCTAGTGATCTCTTTTTCCTATGTGTTTTGCATATGTTCTTCAGCTGCTTCTTGAACGTAGGAAAATGATCCAAGGCATTGTGAAGTGGAATTTTCAGAAATATGTGATCTTTTAAGAGACGATCGATCTTTGGAGTAACAACATTCTTTTGTGTTTTTTATTTCCTTTTCCATACATAGCATCAGGAAAAGGAACGAGCTCAGGAACAAAATTCTCTTTTTTATTCAAATCATGACCAGCTTGTACATCAAGAGTTTCATAATTATGTACAAAACTCTTGAGAATAGGGGAAGGAGTATCAGCTTCGGGAGCATGTTCATGGCCCCGCGTGATGTCATTGTCTAATTCACCTAAGTCCATATCGATCGTCTCAGCATCACTACCTTCTCCACGATCATCAAGTGGTTGATCCTCATCATCATGATAGTTCTCCTCCTCAGCATTATTATATGTATAATGTATCGACTCTTGCTCCTCATTTTGTGCCATCTCCTCTTGATCAAGTGCTCATAGTGATCTATTGCTCCAGGATGAATGTAGTTAGCGATAAATTAGGGGAACGAGATTGTACATGTAGTGTCGTCTACCTGATCTGTGTGCCTCTTCTTATTATTCATGTTCATCTGAGGTTAGGCTGGAAGAGTGGTCTTGGGTGCGGTTAACTCATCTAGATGATGGTTAACCTGCTTCATCTCAGTATTGTGTGTGGTCTCGAGCATGCTTAGCATATCCATGATTTGGTTCAGTGCCAGGGCTTGTGAAGACATTTCTGATTCGATATGGTAACCCTGGCTCTCGGCTCTCTCCTACCTCTACATCTATTGTTGCGGAACATACTGTTGAGGAGTTCTTTGTGGCATATAAGGAGACTGTTGTTGTTGCTGATGATAATTGGGTTGTGATTGAGAAGCAGGATGATGAACATAATGTCACCTCTGAAAAACGTTCTAGTGAAACTGTTGTTGCATGTAGTGCTTTAGGTGCTGATAATGTTGATGTCCATTTTGTGGATAATAATGCAGCTAATGTTGGTGATGTATGCTCTAGAAGAAAATTGCAAAGGTGGCCGAGTCAGAGCGTACCATATCCTGTTGATCTCAAGAGTGGCTTGAGGCTCAACATCAATGTCTCCAGGGCTAGTGATCTGGCTGGGATTTACATAAGTCTGGTCCTCACGCCAATCAATCTGTGGAGTCTCTGTAGGTTGACCCAACTCGCTCTGGATGAAGTGGGTCTGTTAGGTGGGAGGAGTAGGTAAAGATCGTTAAGCAGGTTGCGAGTTCGAAGAATCTTGAGCTTGTTGATATTGAAGTTGCAGGTCTGTCACCTTCTTCATCAGATTGCTCAACTGCTGAGGCAGTGATGAGAGTTTATCCAACTCTCGTAGCAGCTGCAGTGCTTGAACTTGCTTCTGAATCACATCTACTAACGTTAATTTCTCACTGATATATCCCATGTTGGTATTGGTATGATGCTCTTGGTGATGCGGTGGTTGCGGGGAGTTTTGGAATGCCCAAGTAGAGTCGACGACTATCGATTTCTCTGTCATCCCCTCAAAGATGGACCAGACATAGTCGACATCTCGATTCAAATAGTTGCCACCACATGCGGCATCACAAGCCCCTGGATATCCTGTTAGAGTCCTCCAAAATAGTTATGTACAAGCACCTTCAATTGTATCTCATGATGAGGACATCTTTAGGTAAGATCCTTGAATCAATCCCATGACTTTTGGAATGATTCATTCTGCAACTGAGTGAAGTTGTAGATCTGACTCATCATCATGTTTGTTTGTCCAAGAGGAAAAAATTTACACAGGAACGTAGACTTCAGGTCATCCCACGTAGAAATCTCTCTCCCCAAACGACTGAGCCAATAAAGTGCCTTATCTGCTAAGGCGAAGGGGAAAACTTTGAGGTGAATAGACTCCTATATAACTCCAGGGTAATTAGTCAAACAACATATCATCTCAAACTGTTGTAAAAAGGTAAACAATTCCTCTGAAGTATTCCCGTAAAACTTGGGAAGCGGTGAGATGAAAGATAGACGCAACTCGTATGGCCCCTAGTTCGGTGGTAACCAAATCTTATGATGTAGAGTTTTGGCACTAGGGTCATACTCATATTTGAGTGTTGCAGGAACCACAATAGGCAGTAGAGGGTTCCCGGCTCCTGCTTTGAGCATAGTGATCTCAGCTCACATCTCTTAATATGGAACTTTGAACTGATCTTAAATATGGATATTCATCCACTGTCAAGTATCGAGAATCCTGGATATGATATCTTTAGCTGGACCTAGTCTTCCGACAACATGTCATTCCTCAGCTGGTCGCTCCACTACTAGTCCCTTCCCGTGAGCCATCTACTTCAAATATTCTGGGAAGGAAAACTTTTTGTAAGAACTCAGAGAAAATCGGTAGCAGAAAGCGACAATGAATTGAGGTGAGGGTCTTCCTAAGAATATGGGATGGGAGGTGAGATAGTCTGGGTCTGACTCTCCTCGGGATTAGATGGGACCAACTCGGTAAGAGGGTCATCCTGAGTTTGTAAAGAAGTATGATGAACGGTGAAAGATCGAGAGATCACAGAGTCTGAGCAAAATAGCCATCGAGTTGTCATCTTTGATGTCAAGTGGATTATCGAGAGAGCATGATGTCAAATCAAGAGAATGGGAAAAGGCGTATAAGATGCAGTAACGCATGACTCACAAGCAAACACAAAGCAAACCCTGTATTCACCAACACAACACGATGATGATCGTAAGAGTTAGGTCGTTTATCTTGTCGGTTTTAGGGTTATTTTGGCATACAAGTACTTTCACAAATTAACGTGAACTGATAGGTGCAAGAAGTTTCCCCATTGTCCCCAGTCCCTACAGAAAATCACTTATTCTCAACCAGTATGGGGTAAGTACGGATCATTTCCAGCTACCTATGTTACTTGAGGACTGATGAGGTAAAAAAAAATCGAGTTTCGCGGCTTTCTATTTATTTGATGAAGAAAGTGGTCGATGTAGCAAAAGCCGCGAAACAAGTTTTGATTCTTAAAAACCTATCAAACAAATTACGGTTCTCTGTCAGAAAACCGTTCACTAATATTTATCCAGGCAAGTGTTCCTGGGTTGAACTCAAGGAGGCAGAATATATTCCCTAGATTTCTCTTCTCGTAATCTTATTTTAATTCTTTTCTAAGTCAAAACGCTTTTTTGGTGATTTTTATTTTTATTATTTTTATTTGATTTTATTCTTTTCAAATTTTTATTTAATTTTCAAAAAGGGATATTTTTCAAAAGATTTATTTATTATATAGTAGGTGGATAGAATATAGGTGATATTATATAGTAATGGTGAACGAGGTTCGAGCCACGTACTCGAACTACACAAGAAAACAAAACAAAACGAAGCGGTTTTCGAGAAAATCAACACACGTCAAAAACTCGTCGAAAAAGCCACAAAAACTTTATACTAAGTAGTTGGGGTAGTTGTGTAACTACCCTCCAAGAATCGTTGAAATCCGAGGTCAAAAGGACAAGATACAGCCCCTGCAGCCCAGGGGCATAAGCGTAAAAAAAACTAATTAAAATTGTTCTCAAATTGGTCCACAAGGACTGTTCTGCAAGAAAAGTAAACAAGTTCTTACACTTAGGTCCCTGCGGAGGGACCTAATTGTAATTATGGAAAACTTGAGAGGTGGGTTGCAAATCTGGAAACCTGGCTGGGTTTAAGATGTAAAATTCCCACCGGTTCGCATCTGACGGTCCCGATTAGAACTTGAAGGCGCGATCGGACGACTGCAGGCGCTGACACGTGGCGCAAGACTGTGCACTGGACGTTCTTGAGCAGTTGGAGCTCCTGGCGGCGACGCCTTCTTCTTCAAATTATCGCAGCCGGCCGGCGAAGATTCTGACGCTCCGGCGGGGCCAGAGAGGTGGCTCCTCCACCCCTCGAGCTCGCCCGCGGGTGTAGGTGGTCGGACACGGCCCCGATCGACGGTGGTTGCTCGAAGAAGATGGAGCTCTCGACGGTGGTGGCTGGATTCAGTTCTGGAGCCCGATCTTCAAGATTGATTCTGATGAAGTTGAGGTCCTTCCAGATCCAAAGGAATGGCGCGCAATGAAGGAAATCCTGCAAACGAGAAGATGGTCCGCTCGATTCGTGATGAATCGGCTCAAAGATTACAAATCGCAAGCTCCAAAGTCTAAGAAAAATTCATATATCTCCAGCCAAACAACCAGAATGCGATGAAGAAGATGGTTTGTGAATCGATTTGGATTGAATCGAAAATGAATCGAGAATGAATATCAATTGCGGGTTACAAATAGGTGATTAACCTATCTAAATCATGGATTAGCCACGCTAATCGTGGCTCGGAGATCGAGAAATAAAATCACGAAATGGAGGAAATAGGTCTGTGAGTTCCAGGTGTATTACCTGGAAAAAGATGCTCGACGGACGACCTTGGCCGGAGCTTCACGCTGCGATGGCGGCGATGCAAGGCGGCGCAGCACCTTGGAACCTTCTCCGACGAACCTTCTTCCTCGCGAGCTCCTCCTTGGCGCTGTCACCGCCTCAAAATGGCCGGAGCGAAGGTTGGAAAGTGGGTGGTCGGTTAGCCTGGAGCTAAAGCTCTGGGTTGTTGAAGAGTTAGTTGTTAATGGCCGACTTGGAGCTTATTTATAGGAGAAATGGCGTGGGCTCCAAGTAGAGATGAAGGGTGGCGATGAAGAGGGTTGTTAGGGGGGTAGATCTAAGGGTTTAGGATGGTCGGAGGGGTTAGAGGTTGAGCGGGAAAAATGGCCAAAGTTGGCTGGTCGAGCAGGAGTTAGGTGCAACAGGTTCTTGAAGAAGAAGCTCCAGGTGCTGACACGTGTCAGCACCTGGTTCGCCGAGACCCTTTAAATACTTATAAATTAATTATAAAATAGATAATTACATTATTTCAAGTAGGTATAAATACAAGAAAGTTAAATAATTTTATTTTCTAAATTATGGTATAATTAGTTTTAATAAATAATAAATATTATTTAAAATATAAATATTTTATTAATAAATATGTATTTATAAATAGGTTTTGAATTTTTAATTTAATAAATAATTAAGTAGAAATTAATTTTATATTTTCTTAATTATTAGGGTATTAAATAAGACTTTTACGAATTTTTATAGATTTTTATGAATTAATTTACATATTTTAATAAATAGAGTAAGTATCTATATAGGTCAATTATACATATATTTTGAAGTTTTTGATTTTATAAAAACAACAAATAGTCTCTAAAAACTATGAAATAATTTATGGTGAAAGTACAAGATCATGAAATAATTTAAAATTTATAAAATTAAGAAAATAATAAATAGTGTGTGTTACATAAAATAAATAGCCCAGAAACCCCTTTGTCTTTTGGTCCCAAAACCAACTTTTTGCAAACGGACTCCGAATTCAATGAAACCACCTTTATTAATTAGATAATATTATTTTATGAACTTTAAAGGTGAGTAGAGTGTAATTGGAGTTCGTAGAAGAAGTTATGATGTTCGGAAGTTGAGATTTTGACAATTTGTAAGCTGGATTTCTTGGCATATTTACAGGATAATATTTTTAACTTATTTTTATATTTTTATTTACATTTTTATGAATAATTAGAAGAAGATTTTGGTAAAAAATATGTTCAAATGAAATAATTAAAATTCTTTGAAGTTTTGTATTTATTTTATAAATAATGAAGGGTGTATTTGTGTATGTTAAATTATTTTTCTTTGGTTTTCTTTCCTTATCTCCCCCTACTTATTGGTTTGTCGACCAATCCATGCTGACTTGGTCTCGGGGATTAGGTTATAAATATATCTTACAGCTATATTTATATTTTAAGTCATATTGCATATATATACATATATTTCATATGCCTTTGTCTTTCTTTTCTGATTCTTTATTTATTTATATGAGTTTAATGGTTAAAAGTGAATATTTACACATGAATGGAGTTTTGTTAAAGTATGAGAATTAGTGAGTATTTGCATGTATTTGTTAAGGGTTTTAAGACAAAATGCAACAGAAAAGTTAATGAATCATGGATTCATCAACCCCTTTATACTTAAACTTTGCTAGTCCCTTAGCAAACACTTATTTTGAAAAAGTAAGTGAAAAAGAAAGAAAGTTAGAATGAATTTGTTTTCCTAAACCAATTCATGAGAACAGACAAAGGACGGAGCTCGATCGGGCCTAAAACAAGCATTTTGTCGGAACCTTAACTAGGATTAGGATTTTATCCTCAACCGTCTTCAAGTTCCATAATCCTTACTCAAGATCACTTCATTGGCTAGTTCAGACTCACTTATTCATATCGCAAACTCTATCATCCTTGAAGTCAACTTGTACAGTGTGTGAATTGATTTAGCTCTTCCTGCTTAGAGAACCGCAGAAACCGTCCATCCCGGCTATACACTCCTATGGCTTCCTCATCTCGCTACTCTTTCCTCGGGGAGGGAGGTATTCCCTTCTGAGTTCAGTTCTGCTATGTCCACAATCGAATATAGGGAGAAGTTAGAAGAATGAGAAAAGAAGTGGAGTGCGACTAGTGAATACGCATCTCCTTGTGAAGCCCAACCGGCGTAGCTGAGTCTCCACTAAGATGTGCAGGCATTTTTGGTGGAAGCTTGGACCATTGTGGTCATTTTTTGGTGGAAGCTTGGACCATTGTGGTCTTATTTGGTGGCTTCTGCTTTGCTTTGACTTTGTAATTTGCTTGCACTGCATTCATCTTTTTGTGCCTCGACGGATATAGCATCTTTTTAGTCCGTCCCTTTTTTGAGGTCTTAGAAAAATTGTGTCAGCAGATCCTTCCCTCATCCGAAGCAACTATCGCAACCCCAATCTCTCCCGTCTTTAGACGTCAATGCCGCAAAGATAAGGATAGAAACGCACTACCAAGGTGTACTGCCCTTCGGAACTCCATGCAAGTCGAGCTAAGTGCAGAGTGCATGTGTTCAAGATTGGTTCACTGGTGTAGAGTTATACGGATGACTCCAAATGGTCTACTTAAGCTCAGATGACTTGATTTCCCGAATATGGTCTTAGGGAACCCAAAGATTTAAGTCAAAGACCTGAAGAGTCTAAATTCCAGTTCCTAATCAGGCTCCTTACAATGAACGTTAAAAGCCGTAATCAAGCTCCATCCTTTAGACTAGACTCAGTCCTTAGTTCCAGAAATCAAACTTATTCTGAAAAATGCGAATGCAAATGCAACCATGTTTTTGTGAAGTGTATTTTCTGAATTTTACTCATTTTTATGGATTTTAAGAATTTTGTAAATTTTCTGAATTTTAGGACTTTGTATTTTTTTATTATTATTTTTTATGGATTTTATGATTTTTATAAACAAAATTTTATTCATAAATTTTACAAGATATATTTTATTTGAGTTAAATATCTAACGTATTTTACAAATTTTATCTACAAAGTATTTTACAAGGTTTGAATAGTTTTTACACATGTTTTAATAAATAGGGTTTTAAATAAGTATTATACAAATTTTAAGTACAAATTTTAAATACATATTTTAATTACAAGTTTTAAATACAAATTTTAATCATATTTTACTTATTTACAAGGATTTTATAAATAAGAGAGTGGATTTTAAATTAACCCGTACCCACTTTTTATGGATTTTATAGATATAGAAAATACATAAAAGTACGAGTTATGGCCGAAAGTATATATACAATATATACGCACCCCCCTATACTTAGCTTGTGCTATGTCCTCATAGCGTCAAAAGAGAAAAAGGAGGTCATAACTCGTGCTAAGTAAAAGTGGGTGAAAAAGAGATATCGATGACAAGTCAGTCAACCCCCCCTATACTTACGATCAAGTCATCGTAAGTATTATGGGAGAGTAAAAACGGGATGACTGAATGAAAAGGATAAATAACGAAGAATTCAAAAGGAAAGAATACGAAATCATCGAAATCACTCGGTCCCCCCTATACTTAGGATAAAGCATCCTAAGTATAGAAAAAAATGTAGCCAAAAATTGGGGACCAGTGATTCGTGAGAAAGAATGGCTATACAAAAGAATCAGCACAAAAAATAAAACGTAAATCAGCGGGCAATCGGTCCCCCCTATACTTAGGATCTGGTATCCTAAGTATAGAAGACGAGCAAAAGCGGGGACGATTGTGGTCTACGAAGAATGTACAAGAGTTGTGAATTTCTAGAATGGCTCAAAAGAATTTGTACAGGAAGAAGTGAAGGAATGATCATGATTCCTGTACAAAATAGATCACTTAAGTACGGACCAGATGATCAGTAGTCTCTACGAAGTGCTTCAGCATCTGCCCGTTAACCATGAACGGTTATCTGATTACTTCAACCAGGGTCATACTGAATTTTCTGCTTTTTATGTGTGTATTGATCCTTAGCTGAAAAAGTAGAGCCTCTTCTGTAAGTAAACTCTGTACATGGCATAGCTCTCTTTTCTGAAGTATGCGTCTCTGAAGTCGGACTACAGAAGGTGTCTATATGTGTCAGCATTACACCATCCGACTCTCTATGTTGAATAGACTGTATGACCTGTGTAATGTATCGATGGACTCTTGTGCTGTAATATGTGTTCTTTCAATCTGCGGCACAGAGATATCTACTGGAGGTGACTGCTCATCTGAGTATGATATGAACTCTGTCTCTGTATGTGAACAATCATCCGAAGAACTAGGTACCAAGTGATCTACCCTATCCTCTTGTAGGATATCTTGGGTATCAAAATAAACACTCTCAAGATCAGGAGACTGTGTCTCATCTATGTTCTGGCAATCTTCCGCAAGACTGGTGTCCTCTGAAGTAAATGACAATAGTGATCTAGGACTGCTACATTCTCTCTCCATCTCAATGTGTATCTCTCCGTTGTCTGTGCGGAATGATACTCTCCCAGCATCATAATCAAAAAGTGCCCTTGCTGTCTGCAAAAAGGGTCTCCCGAGAATGATTGGAGCAAGGTGTAACTGAGTAGGGCATGTCATGTCTAGGACTGTAAAGTCCACGGGAAACTGCGAGCCCTGAACAGTCACGATAATGTTCCTTAACACACCTCTAGGTCTCTTTATAGATCGATCTGCAAACAGAAGAATCGCCCGTGATTTATAAAGAGGACCTAGCTTGAGCTTATCAAGCAAAGAGGATGGAATTAAATTGATAGCGGAACCATTGTCTAAGAGAGTACGATTGAATGTAGTGTCTTCAATCTGACAGTTGACATAGTGAGCTCCCAAATCTTTCTTTTTCTTAGGTACCTTGTTCCTGATAGCACACGAAGTGGCCTTGGTCAAAATATGCTTCTCAACTCGTGATCTTTTCTTCCTATGTGTAGTACATTTGTTCCTCAACTGATTCTTGAGCGTAGGAAAATGATCCAAGGCATCGCGCAGTGGAATCTTCAGAAAGATGTGATCTTTCAGTAAACGTTCTGTTTCTGGAGTGACAACATTATTTTTGGTTTTTTTCTTTCCTCTTCCAAACAAAGCATCAGGAAAAGGAATAATCTCAGGAGTTAGAGAATCAGAATTTTTATTCAATGAGGAATCAGCTTGTACATCGAGAGTTTCAGAATTATCTACAAAACTCTCTAAAACAGGGGAAGAAATGTTTTTATCTGGGCTCTCTGCCTGATCTGGCGTGATATCATTGTCTGAGTCGCCAGTATCCATATCTGAATTGTTGGCATTACTCCCGTCTCTTGATTCTGCATACTGGTCCTCATCCTCTTGCGGTTTCTCCTCCTCGGCTTTTGGATCATGCTCGTGCTCCTCTGGTGCCCTCTCCTCCTTTCCAGTAAGTGTTTGCGGTGATCTACCGCTCCTGAGACCAATGAAGTTAGACAAAAATTCAGGAAACGAGATCTTACCTGTAGTATCTACCTGGTCTGGATGCCTCCTCTTGTTATTTGGGTTCATCTGAGGCTGGGCTGGGAGAGTAGTCTTCGGCACGGTTAACTCGTACAGACGACGGTTAACCTGCTCCATCTCTGTCTTGTGCGCGATCTGGAGCGTACTCAGCATATCCATGATCTGATTGAGCGCCTGGGCCTGTGAAGACATCTCCGGTTTGGTGTGATGGCCCTGGCTTGCTCCTCTCTCCTGCCTTGGCGTGAAATGCTGAGAGGTGGAAGGCTGGGAGTAGTGCTGAGGTGTGGAGGAAGACTGTTGCGGCTGCTGAAAAAAATAATTCGGTGAAAACTGAGCAGGGTGCTGATATGAATGTTGCGGTCTCTGATGGTAGACATTTGGATGAGACTGCTGCGGCGTGAAGCTCTAGCGGTGCTGGAATTGCGGACGTCCATGCTGCGGATGACCGTACGGCTGCTGCGGCTGTTGGTTTGGTATACTCGGCTGTTGCATCGGAGTATACCAAATCCCGTTGATCTCGAAAGTGGATTGCGGCTCCACCTCCATCTCTGCGGTGCTGGTGATCTGGCCAGGATTGGCATGAGACTGATCCTCATGCCAATCGAGCTGCGGAATCTCGGACTCGCTCTGGATGTAATGGATCTGACGGGTGGGTGGAGCGGGTGCAATCCTCCGTGCTGGCTGTGAAGAAGTCTGGCTCTGCTGGTACTGGAGCTGAAGATCAGAGACCTTCTTCGAAAGATCACTCAGCTGCTGAGGTAGAGATGAGAGTTTCTCCAACTCTCGCAGCGGCTGTAGGTCCTGGACCTGCTTGTGAATCACGTCCACCAACGTCAACTTCTCGCTAATAAAGCCCATGTTGGTGTTGGATTCAGAATCTGATATATTCTCCACCTTGTGATGCTCTCGGTGATGTGGTGGGTGCGGGGCTTTCTGAAATGCCCGAGTAGAGTCTACAACTCTCGAGTTCTTGGCCATCCCTTCGAAGATGGCCCAGACTGACTCGGCATCCTTGTTCAAGTAACTGCCGCCACATGCGGCACTCACGAGCCCCTGAACTTCCGGCTGGAGTCCTCCGAAATAATTTTGCACTAGCACCTTCATTGGTATCTCATGATGCGGACATCTCTCCGTCAGGTCCTTGAATCGATCCCATGACTCATGGAATGATTCGTTTGGCAATTGCGTAAAGTTGGAGATCTGACTCCTCATCATGTTCGTCCTTCCTAGAGGAAAATATTTGCGCAGGAAGGTGGACTTCAGGTCGTCCCACGTGGAGATTTCTCTTCCCAGATGGCTCAGCCAATAAAGGGCCATATCGGCTAATGCAAAAGGGAAAGCTTTGAGGCGCACGGCTTCCTGCGTTACTCCTGGATAGCAAGCCGTTCCGCAGATCATCTCAAACTGCTGCAAAAACGTGAACGGCTCCTCTGCGGCATTCCCATAGTACTTGGGAAGCAAGGAGATGAAGGACGGTCGGAGTTCGTATGGCCCTTGATTTGGTGGTAGCCGAATCCAATGGTGGAGCGTTCTTGCGCCCGGGTCATACTCGTCCCGTAAAGTTGCGGGAACCGCAGGCGGTAACTGGTTCCCGGCCCCTGCTCGCAGCGCGGCTATTTGCCCTTGTAATTCCGTCTGAACTCGGAATTGTTCTCGAATTTGTAGATTCATCTGCTGAAGTGTATCGAGAATCCCAGTAGTAATATCTGCAGCTTCTGATCTTCCGTCATCTTGCTCCTCGGCTGCTGCCCTCTCTTCTGCTACTGGTGCTTTACCGCGAGCCATCGTCTTCGAGTCGTCTGGAAAAGAAAAGCTCTCGTAAGCACTCAGTGATAGTTCAGCTGGAGATGATTTATTGAGACGAGAGTCTGTCTCAATTTTCTGGCCAGGAGATGAGGGAGTCTGGGTCTGACTCGCCTCGAGATCTAAGAGGACCGGCTCGGAAAGAGAGTCATCCCGAGCCTGTGAAGACATACGTTCGACGGTGGACTGTTGAAGGCTCACAGAGTCTGAGCTGAAAAGCCGTCGGGACGTCATCTTCGATGTCAAGAGAAAAATCGGGAGAGTACGTGTACGATTCAAGAGAGAGATAAATGCGAAAGCCGCGGAAACTCACGCCCCGCAAGCAAACACAAAGCAAACCCCGTTTTCACCAACTCAACCCTGATGAAGACCGTAAGAGTTCGGTCTTTTATCTTTTCGGTTTTAGGATTGTAATTAGCAAACAAATTATTGCGTTTTATCGTGCGCTGTGCGAGCTGATAGGTGCCCGATGTATCTCCCGCTATACTGTCCCGAGTCCTTACAAAGAACCACTTGCTCTCAGCCAGTATGGTGGCAAGTACACGAACCGATTCCGGACCGCGTTACTTGAGGACGGAGCCTTACGCAGTGTCCTCTAAATCCCCCACTCTGCTAAGTAAACTCGGACCGTTGCCGGCTACCCGAGCGTACCCACTGAAAAGCAGTGATTCGGTGTATGAACTAAGTAGTATTTTGAAAGATTTCGGGATATTTATTAAATGTCGTCTCTCGCTCGCGCACTCTGAAAAATGTGCGGGGGTTACTCTCCCCAAATCAATTGAATCGATTTACGGTTTTTGATCAGATATTTTTAGCAGTCCCAATTTTAGTTTTGCGATTTTTATGGTATTTTCAAACAACGTCTATTTTTTTGTCTTTTTGTTTAAAAACCCTAAAGCAAGCACCTAGGTTGCAAGTCCTAAAACTAGCTACGTGGCACAAGCAGATAGAGTAAAAACCTAAACAATCATCTAGAAAACCGCGGAAAACCGATAAACGATGAAAAAGCCGCGATGGGTGCCCTGATCCACCGGATACACGGTATCCGATGAATCAAGCCCCTAAAAAATGAATGTTTTATTAACAAGTACAACTCTCTCCCTTTCTCTCTCTTTTAAATGGATACTAAGTCTTTGCTCCTCTGTAGTCGACTCGTGAAGAAGAAGCCGACCTCTGCCCTTTCAACTTGCTCGGCCTCCGAAGAAGTCGGTTGATCCTGCAGGCCCTACAAAGATGATTAGCACAAAAGAATTGATCGAGAAAGTCGAGAAAGTCATAAAGAAACCAAACAGAAACTCAGAAAATAAAGCATGAAAAAGCAGTACGAAAAAACCGTACGAAAAACAAACACAGAGAAGAGAAAGAATAAAATCACGAAAAACGAAAAATCCAAGGAATCTAACGCCTCCCCGGCAACGGCGCCATTTTGGTGAGGTAAAAAAAATCGAGTTTTGCGGCTTTCTTTTTATTTGATGAAGAAAGTGGTCGATGTAGCAAAAGCCGCGAAACAAGTTTTGATTCTTAAAAACCTATCAAACAAATTACGGTTCTCTGTCGGAAAACCGTTCACTAATATTTATCCAGGCAAGTGTTCCTGGGTCGAACTCAAGGAGGCAGAATATATTCCCTAGATTTCTCTTCTCGTAATCTTATTTTAATTCTTTTCTAAGTCAAAACGTTTTTTCTTGTGATTTTTATTTTTATTATTTTTATTTGATTTTATTCTTTTCAAATTTTAATTTAATTTTCAAAAAGGGATATTTTTCAAAAGATTTATTTATTATATAGTAGGTGGATAGAATATAGGTGATATTATATAGTAATGGTGAACGAGGTTCGAGCCACGTACTCGAACTACACAAGAAAACAAAACAAAACGAAGCGGTTTTCGAGAAAATCAAAACACGTCAAAAACTCGTCGAAAAAGCCGCGAAAACTTTATACTAAGTAGTTGGGTAGTTGTGTAACTACCCTCCAAGAATCGTCGAAATCCGAGGTCAAAAGGACAAGATACAGCCCCTACAGCCCAGGGGCATAAGCGTAAAAAAACTAATTAAAATTGTTCTCAAATTGGTCCACAAGGACTGTTCTGCAAGAAAAGTAAACAAGTTCTTACACTTAGGTCACTGCGGAGGGACCTAATTGTAATTATGGAAAACTTGAGAGGTGGGTTGCAAATCTGGAAACCTGGCTGGGTTTAAGATGTAAAATTCCCACCGGTTTGCATCTGACGGTCCTGATTAGAACTTGAAGGCGCGATCGGACGGCTGCAGGCGCTGACACGTGGCGCAAGACTGTGCACTGGACGTTCTTGAGCAGTTGGAGCTCCTGGCGGCGACGCCTTCTTCTTCAAATTATCGCAGCCGGCCGGCGAAGATTCTGACGCTCCGGCGGGGCCAGAGAGGTGGCTCCTCCACCCCTCGAGCTCGCCCGCGGGTGTAGGTGGTCGGACACGGCCCCGATCGACGGTGGTTGCTCGAAGAAGATGGAGCTCTCGGCGGTGGTGGCTGGATTCAGTTCTGGAGCCCGATCTTCAAGATTGATTATGATGAAGTTGAGGTCCTTCCAGATCCAAAGGAATGGCACGCGATGAAGGAAATCCTGCAAACGAGAAGATGGTCCGCTCGATTCGTGATGAATCGGCTCAAAGATTACAAATCGCAAGCTCCAAAGTCTAAGAAAAATTCATATATCTCCAGCCAAACAACCAGAATGCGATGAAGAAGATGGTTTGTGAATCGATTTGGATTGAATCGAAAATGAATCGAGAAAGAATATCAATTGCGCGTTACAAATAGGTGATTAACCTATCTAAATCATGGATTAGCCACGCTAATCGTGGCTCGGAGATCGAGAAATAAAATCACGAAATGGAGGAAATAGGTCTGTGAGTTCCAGGTGTATTACCTGGAAAAAGATGCTCGACGGACGACCTTGGCCGGAGCTTCACGCTGTGATGGCGGCGATGCAAGGCGGCGCAGCACCTTGGAACCTTCTCCGACGAACCTTCTTCCTCGTGAGCTCCTCCTTGGCGCTGTCACCGCCTCAAAATGGCCGGAGCGAAGGTTGGAAAGTGGGTGGTCGGTTAGCCTGGAGCTAAAGCTCTGGGTTGTTGAAGAGTTAGTTGTTAATGGCCGACTTGGAGCTTATTTATAGGAGAAATGGCGTGGGCTCCAAGTAGAGATGAAGGGTGGCGATGAAGAGGGTTGTTAGGGGGGTAGATCTAAGGGTTTAGGATGGTCGGAGGGGTTAGAGGTTGAGCGGGAAAAATGGCCAAAGTTGGCTGGTCGAGCAGGAGTTAGGTGCAACAGGTTCTTGAAGAAGAAGCTCCAGGTGCTGACACGTGTCAGCACCTGGTTCGCCCAGACCCTTTAAATACTTATAAATTAATTATAAAATAGATAATTACATTATTTCAAGTAGGTATAAATACAAGAAAGTTAAATAATTTTATTTTCTAAATTATGGTATAATTACTTTTAATAAATAATAAATATTATTTAAAATATAAATATTTTATTAATAAATATGTATTTATAAATAGGTTTTGAATTTTTAATTTAATAAATAATTAATTAGAAATTAATTTTATATTTTCTTAATTATTAGGGTATTAAATAAGACTTGTACGAATTTTTATAGATTTTTATGAATTAATTTACATATTTTAATAAATAGAGTAAGTATCTATATAGGTCAATTATACATATATTTTGAAGTTTTTGATTTTATAAAAATAACAAATAGTCTCTAAAAATTATGAAATAATTTATGGTGAAAGTACAAGATCATGAAATAATTTAAAAATTATAAAATTAAGAAAATAATAAATAGTGTGTGTTACATAAAATAAATAGCCCAGAAACCCCTTTGTCTTTTGGTCCCAAAACCGACTTTTTGCAAACGGACTCCGAATTCAATGAAACCACCTTTATTAATTAGATAATATTATTTTATGAACTTTAAAGGTGAGTAGAGTGTAATTGGAGTTCGTATGAAGAAGTTATGATGTTCGGAAGTTGAGATTTTGACAATTTGTAAGCTGGATTTCTTGGCATATTTACAGGATAATATTTTTAACTTATTTTTATATTTTTATTTACATTTTTATGAATAATTAGAAGAAGAGTTTGGTAAAAAATATGTTCAAATGAAATAATTAAAATTCTTTGAAGTTTTGTATTTATTTTATAAATAATGAAGGGTGTATTTGTGTGTGTTAAATTATTTTTCTTTGGTTTTCTTTCCTTATCTCCCCCTACTTATTGGTTTGTCGACCAATCCATGCTGACTTGGTCTCGGGGATTAGGTTATAAATATATCTTACAGCTATATTTATATTTTAAGTCATATTGCATATATATACATATATTTCATATGCCTTTGTCTTTCTTTTCTGATTCTTTATTTATTTATATGAGTTTAATGGTTAAAAGTGAATATTTACACATGAATGGAGTTTTGTTAAAGTATGAGAATTAGTGAGTATTTGCATGTATTTGTTAAGGGTTTTAAGACAAAATGCGACAGAAAAGTTAATGAATCATGGATTCATCAAGGACGGAGCCTTATGCAGTGTCCTCTAAACCCCCCACTCAACTAAGTAAACCCGGACCGCTTCTGGCTACCCGAGCGTACCCACTGAGGAACAGTGATTAGGTGTATGGACTAAGTATATCTTGAGAGAAACTTGGACTTTGGTTGTTTCTTTAGGTGTTATCCCTCTTTCACAATCATCTGGAAATGTACCTGCAGTTGAAGTGTGGGGATTACTCTCCCAAAGCAAATGATCATTTACATTTTTTTAGGTCAGATAGTTAAAGCAATCTCGATTTTATCGGTTTTCTCTTTTTATTGGAGTTTTCCAGACAAACGTCTAATGTTTTTTTATTTACCCTAAAAACATGCACATAGGTTGTGACTCCTAGAATTAACTATGAAGGCGCAAACAAAAAGGAAAAAAAATGAAAATCGGGAAACATTTAAGCAAGCACCTAGCCTCATGAAAAAGTCACGGAAAACAGACGATGTGAGAAAAACCGTGGTGGGTGCCCTGCTCCCTCGAGTGCACGTCACTCGGTGAAGTAGACCCTGAGAAAAGAGGGAGGGGAGGTACAAGTCGGGATGCCCATACATGGCCCCTTTCTACAAAATACAAAAAAGGGACAAGTGTCCTTATTTTTTTTACAAGAATATTACAAGAAAAAGTAGAAAAATCCTAACTAATTCTTTCCTCCGCAACTGACTCATGAAAGAAGGGATCGATCTCTGCACTTTCAACTGCCTCAGCTTCCGAAGACGCTAGATGATCCTGCAGGCCCTGCAAAAAATAGTTAGAGAAACATACAAAAATTCATAAACAAAAGCGTAAAAATCGAGAAAAGGTCATAAGGCAAAAAATCAAATGAAAACCGAAAAGACTCAAATACTATAAAACCAAGAATATCGGAAAATTTTGAAATGAGGTTAAAAATCGAGGTAAAAATAATGCCTTTTCGGCAACGGAGCCATTTCGATAACTCGAATTTTAGGAGCGATAGGATGTCGGTGTCGATTGTAGGAATCACTCTGAACCAAAATTTGAATTAATCAAACAAAAACCAACGAAATAGGAGAGAGCGAGAGAGAATGAGAGGAAGCAGCTTCTTCTCTCTCCTATTTCGTCTACACTATATTATTTATCCACTTAAGTCTTTATGGGTCGAACTCGAGGATGAAGAATATTAATACTTCGATTTTTGATGAAAGAAATCAATCTCGAAAACTTCACTTTATTCTTTATTTTACAAGAAACTCAAGAAAGACTCAAAATTAACTAGATCTTACAAAAATCAAATCAATAAAATTAAGAGATCAAAAGCTACGAAAAAATACCTAAAAACGTAGATGGGGTAGTTATGTAATTACCCTAAAAAGTTCTAAGAAAATTTCAACAAAATAAAGGTTCAAAATTCCCCTACAAGCTAGGGGAACAAATGTAAGAAAAATTATTATGTTTGTTACAATTAGGTCCTCGATAGGGACTTATTTGCAAAGAAAACTAAAAGTATCGCATTTAGGTCCCTACATGGGGACCTAAATGCAATTCTAGAAAGTTTTTGATTTTTTGAAAACTTGAGTCTTCACCTGGGATTAAGTTGCAATTATTCTAACGGTTCAGTTGGACAACTCTGATTAGAAGTGGAAGCTTTATCTGGGCCATCCACTGCTGACATGTGTCAGCAGCATGTACGTCTAGGAGGTTCTTGGTGTTCTTCAAATCCTCTACACGGTTGGTGATGAGGGTTCTTCAACGATTTATTCTCGTAGATTAAAGGAGTTATTGGGCCTCTAGCAGGACCAGGAGGGAGACGCCTTCTCCCTCCAAGCTCGCTTGCGGGTGAAACACTCCGAAGGTGGTCAAATGCGATGGTGATTCGTCAGTGAAGGTGAACGATCCGGCTTAACCTAGAAGTTGTTGCAGATGGTGATGTTTTAATTGTTCTTTGGATTTTTAAAGCTCTAGATGGTGGAATAGTGCTCCAGATGGTGAAAGAAACCTGTAAAGGATAATTTCTTGCTCGACTTACAAGCAAATTGGCCAACAATCTCAAAGAAATTGCAGATTTAATTATTGCTTCCTAGGAACTGTCAAATGAATAAATGCGAGAAAGGAGAAATGATTCCAAATGTTTTGAATTGGGTTTGAGCGAATAGGAATGGTGCGCAGCTAACTATAATGATTAAGGAACCTAATTAAGGTATTATCTACCCTAATGCGAGCTCACAGATCCTGAATTTAAAATTGAAAAGAAGAAGAAAGTACCTGTGAACTGGAGGTGTATGACCTCCTGGTAGTAGCTCGACGGGCAGTAAACCGGAGCTCGGCGTATCGCGATGGCGGTAATGCAAGGCGGAGATTCGTCTTGGAACTCTCGCCTGACGGCCGAACATCAACGCAAGACTAACCTCTGGCCCTATCACAGCGAGAGTGAGGCAGCATGAGGTGGAAAAGTAGGTTCGACGGCCAGGGGTCTAAAAGCTTGAGCTTAGGAAAAGTTAGTTTCGAATAGAGCTCTTTGGGGTATTTTATAGGCGATTGGAGGAAGGTAGTTAGGAGATCAGTGGTCGGCGTGGATGATGGTGGTTAGAGGTAGAGAATCAAGGGTTTAGATCGGAGTTAGGGGTTTTGAAGTTGTATGTGGAAGAAGGAGAAAGTAGGTAGTTGGAACAGAAACCAACCGACCTTCTTGAAGAAGAAGGTCCCAAGTGCTGACAACTGTCAGCACCTAGTTGGCCAAGGTCAAGAGATAGTTTAATAATTAAGAACAAATAGTAAATAAAGGTATTTTAAATAATTATAAAAATGAAAGTTGTAAATAATTAAATCATCTCAATTATGGTATAATTTCTTTTAATAAATAATAATTATTTTACTAAATATAAGTATTATATTAATAAATAATTATAAATAATACGTATTAAAGAGGTTTTGGATTTTTAATTTAATAAATTAATAAATAGATCTTCTTAATTATTAGGTTAATAAATAAAATATGTACGACTTTTGTAGATTTTAATAAATTAATTTAGATGTATTAATAAATAGGAGTATAGGTTATATAGTTCATTTATACTTATAAATTAGGGTTTTTGATTTATTTAAAATAATAAATTAGTTTCAAAAATTATAAAATGAATTAGAGTTAAAATACAAAATCAAGAAAATAAATAGAAATTATAAAATCATTAAAATAATTGATATTTTCTTCTAGATAAAATAAATAGCCCAGAAACCCAATTGTGGTTAGGTCCCAAAATCGACTTTTTTTGCAAACTGATTTCGATTTTAGTGAAATCACCTTAATTAATTAGAGGATATTATTTTATGAACTTTAAAGGTGAGTAGAGTGAAATTGGAGTTCATATTAGAAATTTATGATGTTTGGAAGTTGGGATTTTGATAATTTACAAGATGGATTTCTTGGTATATATACAAGGTAATATTTTAACTTATTTTAATATTTTTCTATACATTTTTAGAACTAATTAGGAGAATATTTTCGTGAAAAATATTTATATGAATTAATTAAACATCTTTGAAATTTTTGTATTTATTGGATAATTAATGAAGAGTGTATAAAATGTGAAATTAATTACTTTTATTTTTTTTCTTCCTTATCTCCCCCTACTTATTTATTTATCGACCAATCCATGCTGACTTGGTCTCGGAGATTAGGTTATAAATATATCTTTCAGCTATATTTATATTTACAAGTCATATTGTACATATATACATATCTATTTTATTTATTTTATTTATTTTATTTTTATTCTTTTATTTATTTACAAGATTTTAATGCATAAAAGTGCATTTCTATTCATGAATGGGATTTTGTTAAAAGTGGACCTTAGTGGATATTAAAATGTATTTGTTAAGTGTTTTAAGACAAAATGCAGATAGAATGTTATTGAATCATGGATTCATCATATAACTAAACCCAATTGAATAATCTAAGATGTCTCGCTACATGTGTCTTAACAATGTGAATCACATCCACATTATTTATGATAATTAAATCCAATTCAATCACCATTGATTCTCTTTATAACATTGCTCAAATATTATCTCTAATGGATTCTTGAACTCATTTGAGAATAGTGTGTCTTCTCCATGTATACTTGGAGATAAGGACATGGCGATTATATGATGTGTAATGACTTGAATAATGACATCTAATCTCACAACCAAATCTAGGAGACCTCTCAAAAATGTTTGATCATGTCAGACAGTATATCCAATATTCCCAAGAAGTGTCATGGTATACAATCAAGTAAGATCATATCACCATCGAGTATTCCTAATACTCGTACATCATGTATAATGGAAGATCTTGATTGAACCCAAAGTTCTGATCTTATTAGGACTATCTTCTTATGGCTTTATCATTAAGTTTCGCATTCGATCACTAGGAGTTGGTATTGATCATATGTTTTCCAAAAGCATATATCTTACTTACAAATCATGTCTTGCTTCCAAAGTAAAAATGACCATAGATCTAATTGGGTTGGTTCCTTTATCTCATGAGTGAGCTTATGCCTTTTGGTTCAATAGTGGACATGTATGATCTATTTGAGAGATCACATTACTCATTTGCCATTATAAGTACACCAGCTTGTCGGTTGATGAGAGCTCTTCTCTTCAAGGTTTATTTAATGAAGATGTCGACTGTAGATTTCACGAAATAGAAGAGTGTATCGATCAATTAAAATTAAGAGAATAAAGAGAAAATATGATAGATGAATAAAAGAATAAAGGTCTCTCTCTAACTTTATTTATTAATTTTTATTTTATTTTTATTTTGTAATTTTTATTTCATTTTCAAAAATGATTAATTTGAGAAAAAATCTTGAAAAAACTTAAAAATCACAAATTAATTCTAAAAATTCTATTTGGAAATCTTAAAAAATCTTGTAAAATCAAAAAAACAAGAAGATAAATATTAGAAAATAGATATAATTTTATTAGAATTTTCTTTATATATTTTCTTTATTAAAAATACAAAAAACGTACCTTTCTTCATTTCTTTTAGTTTTCTTTTATTCCTTTGTTTTGTTTTCTTTTATTAAAATTAAAAAAATTTGCAAAATTAAAAAAACATAAAAAATACAAATTCAAAATCCACAAAAATTATTTAAAAAATAAAATTTAAAAATTTAATAAAAAAGATAAATTTTCCACAAAAACCAAGGTAGTGCGATTTGTGATTTCCTCTTTTATTTCTTTGATTTTTCATTAATGTAAATAATTTCTCGGGAATTTGTTGCCCCCTAAGTATAATCATGTACGCTATACTGGTAAATAAATAAGACATTCTCTTGCTTACATTTCTATTATTTTTTGCGTGAGAATTAATTTTTTTTGTTGAGGGGTAATTAGGGTTACATTAACACTTAATAACTCAAATAAATTAAACCCTCTGAAATCTCTGTTCAACAGAACCCACCACCAGTTGCCATGGTTCCTGCTACTTTGATATATGACTATGACCTTAGAGCCAGGACGCTACAGCATTGGATTCGAATACCACGAATCAAGGGACATGTGATTTGACACCATCCTTCATTCCTTTGCTTCCCAAGTTCTACGGGAACATGATAGAGGAGTTGTTTAACTTCCTTCAGCAGTTTGAGATGATTTGTGGTACATCGAGTTATATAAGAGTTACGCAATAGGTTATAAATCGCAAATCCTTCCCCTTCACCTTAACATATAAGGCTCTTTACTTGTTGAATCATTTGGGGAGAGAGATTCCTACTTGGGATGATTTGAAGTCCACTTTCTTGCTTAAATATTTTCCTATAGGATAGGTGAATGCGATGAGGAGTCAGATCTCCAATTTCATGCAGAACCCACATGAGTCATTCCACGAGGCATGGGAACAATTCAAGGATATGACTGAGAAATGCCCTCATCACGAGAGACCTTTGAAGGTATTGGTACAGAGCTTTTTGGAGGACTCCATCTAGACATTTAGGGGTTAGTGAGCACTGCATGTGGAGGTAGCTATCTGAGTAGGCATGTCGACTCTGTTTGGACCATCTTTAAGGAGATGGCAGAGAACTCGAGTTGCATATATACTCGGGCATTCCAAAAGGCCCGATAGCCACCACACCAACAAGATCATCAGAAGGTGGCACACATTTCTGATTTCAAGTCACGATCAGCCAAAATGAACTTTATCAGCGAGAAACTTACATTAGTCAATGTAATTCAGAAGCAAGTACAAGACTTTCAGAAGCTGCAAGAGTTGGAGAAACTCTCATCATTACCACATCAGTTAAGTAAACTGACGAAGAAGGTGATTGAGATGTAGTTACAACTGCAGCAGTCATTTTCTTTGTCTTCTCAGCCTACACGAAGATCTTTATCCTCTCCTACCAAACCATTAGATTCATCAGATATAGAGTGAACCAGGGTGTTTTTCTAAGAACCTACAGTTAGATTGACATGAGGATTCATACACTACCAACCAGAGTCAGATCATGATGCATGTAGTTGATGATGTTGATCATTCTTCCACCATTGAGATCAAAGGTATATGGTACGCTCCAGTTCCTTATCAGTCACCACCACAGCGCATGCATCCACGGCATGGACATCCACACTTTCAACACTGAGCTCCATATACACAGCAACAGTCTCACCATCATGCATATTAGAGACCAACACATTCTTATCATTCTCCTGCTATACATTCATATCCATATCACCAATAGAAGTAGAATCAGTAATACACTACATATCAGAGATCTCCTCAGCCGTATACATCACAGCCACAACACACTTCCAGGTAAGAGAGAGTAAAGAGTCAAGGATGTACTATTGAGATAGAGTTATTTGCATAGTCCTTGGCACTGAACCAGATCATGGATATGCTTAGCACACTTCAGGATGCACATAGGATAGAGATGTAGCAGGTTAACCATCGTATGGATGAGTTATCCATGCCCAAGACCACTCACCCAGCACTGCCTCAATTGAACTCGAACAACAAGAGGCGCACCATGGATCAGGTAGATTCCACTACATGTATAATCTATTTTACTAATTTTTTTATCTAACTTCATTCATCTCAGGAGTGGTAGACACCCATGATCACCTGATCTAAAGGAGGAGAGAATGCATGATGATGAGGAGCGAGAGCCTACCCATAATGATACACATTTTGATGTTGAAGAGGAGGACCACCATGAGGACTATGATAAGCATGATGTTGCCAGACCGGGGAGCATTGCAGAGATAGTTGATATGGACATGGGCAATTTAGATGATGATATGACGTCATGCCATACAAATACTACTACTAATGATTCCACTTCTTTCCTTATTTTTGCGAGTTTTGTGCATATTTCTGAGCCTCTCGACGTACATGTTGATTCCATTTGTTATGATTCATTTGTTATTTTTCTAGATGCTTTGTTTAGTAAAGGAAAGAAAAATACCAAAAAGAATGTTGTTATTCCAGAGAAAGAACGATTACTTAAAGATAATCTTTTTGAAGATTCCACTTCATGGTGCTTTGGATCATTTTCGTACGCATCAGCAGCAGTTGAGAACCAAATGTACAACATGTAGGAAAAAGAAGCTACGTGATGAGAAACATGTTTTGACCAAGGCCACATCATGTGCTATTCAGAATAAGGTTCCTAAGAAAAATATAGATTCAAGTGCTCACTATATCAAATGTGAGATTTCATATGCAGCATTCAGTCGCACTCTCTTAGATAATGGTTCTGCCATTAATTTGATACCATCTTACTTACTTGATAGACTCGAGTTTGGTCCTCTTTACAATTACGAGCTTTACTTCAGTTTACAGATCGATCAGTAAAGAGACACCTAGAGGCATGTAAGGAACATTATCGCAACTGTAAAGAGTTTGCAGTTTCCAATGGACTTTACTATCCTAGACATGGAGTGCCCTACAAATTTACACCTTTATACAATCATTCTCGAGAGGCCTTTCTTACAGATCGTGAAGGCCCTCTTTGATTATAATTCTAGGAAAGTATCATTTTGCACGGACAGTGAAAAGATACACATTGAGATGGCAAGAGGATGTAGCAGTCCTACATCCATATTGTCATTCACATTCGAGGACACCATCTTAGCATATGATTGTCAACACATATATGAGATGTGTTCTCTTGATCTTAAGAGTGTTTACTTGGATACCACGATATCCTACACGAGGATGGGGTTGATCATATGGTACCTATTTCTTCATATGACTACTTACATACAGATATAGAGATCAACTGGAGGATAAATCAGTTACAACAGATATCTCAGTTCCACAGATTGAGAGTTCTTATATTACAGCACGAGAGTCATTTGATTACATTTCAGAGATCATGCGATCTATTCAGCATAGAGAGTCAAATGGTGTGACAGACACATTTATAGACACCTTCTATAGTCCAACTCCAGAGACAGTTACAACATTAGAGAGACTATGCCACCTACATTTTTTACATACAGAGTCAGCTCTACTCGTCCAGCCAGGGATGGGTACACAGTCGCACACCAAATGATTACATACTACCCAGGTTGAGGCGATCTACTCTGTACAGGACTCATGACTACTTTTCCACTTCATTTTGTCATGTGTATATATACCTGTGAGCCATTCATTTTCTGGAGTACAACACCACTTGTATGTTCTTCTTAGATCACAATCATCCCCATTTTTGCTCATCTTTATACTCTTAGGATACCAGATCCTAAGTATAGATGGAAACGATTGTCCATTAATTTTCATTTTTCGTATTTTATTTTTTTTACTTTTCTTTTGATTTTCCTTTCTTTTACACAAATCACTCATCCCTAATTTTTGGCCACATTCTTTTCTATATTTAGCATGTCTGATCCTAAGTAAAGTTAGACCGAGTGATTTCATTGATTTTATTTCAGCTTCTTTCCCTCTTTTATTTGTATATTATTTTCCCTCAACCACATCTTTTTTGTCTTCCACTATACTTATGATTACCAGATTGGAAGTATAGGGGGCGATGACTGACCTCTATTCTTTTTTATTCTTTTCACCCACTTTTACATAGCATGAGTTATGTCCTCTTTTTTCTCTTTTTGTTACTATGATGACATAGCACAAGCTAAGTATAGGGGTGTGTATATATATTCTATAATATACTTTTATCCATAACTTGCAATTTTATGTTTTTTCTATATGTATAAAATCCATAAAAAGTTTGAAAAGGTTAAATTTATTTAAAATATATTTGTCAAATATTTGTAAAAGCCTTATAAATAAGTAAAATATATGTAAAATTCACTTTTAAAACTTAAATAAATTTTGTATTTAAAATGTGTGTTTAAAGTGTATAATATTTAATTAAGCTAATATTTACTAAAATATGTAAAAAAACTTAATATTTACAATCTTTGTATATAAAAGTTTGTAAAATACATTAGTTATTTAATACAAAAAAATATTGGTAACTTATCATGTAAATTCTTGTAAAATATGATTGTTTATAAAATTTGAAAATCCATAAAGAATAGAAAATCCTTAAATTCATAAAAATTACAAAATCTCAAAAATCTATATAAATAAATAAAATTCAGAAAAAAATTACTTCATAAAACATTGTTGTATTTACAATAGTATTTTTCAGAATAAGTTTGATTTCTCAAACTAAAGATTGATAATAGTCTAAAGGTAGATCTTGATTATGGCCTTTGACTTTCATTATAAGGAGCCTAATTAGGAGCTGGAATTTAGACTCTTAAGGTCTTTGACTAAAATCTTTGGGTTCCACGAGACCATGTTTGGACTTCAAATTAAACTTGCCTAAGTAGAATACTTGATGTCATCCGTTTAACTCATCAATAGTGGACCAATTTTGGACACATGCACTCTGCACTTAGATCGACTTGCATGGGGTTGCAAAGGGTAGTTCATTTTAGTGGTGCATTTTCACCCTTTTCTAGTGTCACGAATGTCAAAAAATGGAAGTTGTGGAGTTGAAATAAAGCTTCGGATGAGGGAAGGATCTGTTGGCACCCCAAAAAATGGATAGAAGAAAAGACGTTATATCTCTCGGGGCACAAAACGATGGAAGCAGTGCAAGCAACACTACAAATTATACCAAAAAGAAGCCAACAACCAAATACAAATATGACCACAATAGTCCAAGCTTCCAAAAAACATGCACATGTTAGTAAGGACTTGACTACACTAGATAAGCTTCATAAGGAGATGTGACTACACTGGTCAGACTCCAGTTCTTTTCACATTCTTCTACCTTCTCTCTATTCTATTGTGGACACAACAAGAGCTGAACTTTGAAAGAAATACCCCCCTCCTCGAGAAAAGAGTAGCTGGATGAGGAACCAATGGGAGTCTATTACTGAGATGGACGGTTTCTTCGCTTCTTTAAAATGAAGAGTTAACACAATTCACACACAGTACAAATTGAATTCATGGTTGAAAGAGTTAGTGATATGTTTAAGTGAATCTGAGTTGGCTGTTGAGATGAACCTGAATAAGGATTTGTTGAACTTGAGGATGGTTGAGACTAAAATCCTACTCCTAGTTAAGACTCCGACAAAATTCTTGTTTAAAGCCCAACCAAGATCTATCCTTTATATGTTCTCATGAATTATTTGGGAAAACAAATTCGTTATATTTTTTTCCTTAAGTGCTTACTAAGGGACTATCAAAGTTTAAGTATGAGGGGGTTGATGAATCCATGATTCATTAATTTTTCTATCGTATTTTGTCTAAAAACCCTCAATAAATACATGTAAATATGCATTATCACATCTTTTATAAAATGTCAATCATAAAAAATACATTTTTATACATTTAAAACATGTAAATAAATAAAAGAAGAAAAAGAAAGAAGAAAAGAAAGGCAGACTGTAAATATATATATCGTACAAGATGGCTAATTAAATATAAATATAGTTGTAAGATATATTTATATAACATAATCCTCGAGACCAAGTCAACATGGCTTAATTGACAAACAATATGTAGGGGGGGATAAGGAATAAAATATAAAAATAACAAGCAATGCACATCATACACTAATTCCTATTTATTCATTATTTGTCAAAACTTCAACCATTTTTAATTAATTCCTTTTTATATATTTTTCATCATTATTTTCTCCTGTATGTTTATAAAATGTATATAAAAATAATAAAAATCATAGAAAATCCAACCTGTATATAAGCCAAGAAATCTGGTTTTCAAATTTTCAATTTCTCAACTTACAAACCTCATAAGTTCTTCATACGAACTCCAATTTCACTCTACTCACCTTTAAAGTTCATAGAATAATATTCTCTAATTAATGAATGTGAATTAAAAACAGAATCCATTTGCAAAAATTCTGTTTTGGGACCTAATGAAAAATGAATTCTTGGGCTATTTATTTTATTATGTACATACTATTCATAATATCATTGATTTTACAATTATAATTAATTTCATGATCTTATAGTTTATCTATAAAAATTATAAATTAAAAATTTTAATTAATATTTTAAATAAATCAAAAACTTTAAAAATAGATGAAATTGAATTGTAGACCAGTTATATGTATTTATTAATATATATTAATCAAAATCCATAAAAATTACACCTGCCAAATTATATATTATATTAGTAAATAAAATATACAAATAATCTATTATTTATTAAAATATTGAATTAAAAATGAATAAGCTATTTAGTAAGTATACTATATATATTTATTAATACTATATTTATAAATCATAAAATATACATATTTATACATAAAATTATATCATAATTTAGATAATTGATTATTTACATTTTTCTTCTTTATACATTTTCAAAACAATGTCATTTAGTATTTAATATCTAATTAATAAAGTATTTAATTTATGGGACAATGTGGTGTTGACACGTGTCAGCGCCACAACCTATCTTCTCAAGAACTCCAGTTTGTTTCTTGTTCCAACAGCTCCAGTTCAACCATTTTTTCCATGCTTCATTGCTAACCTAATCTCCAATCCACTCTATTGATCTTACTCTCCTAATAATCTACTTACAATCCTATCATTCTATCACCCTTTATCTTTCATTCTTTGACCTATTTAATTCATTAAAGTTGGCTCGAGCCAACCAAATCTCCAAAACTCTTCCAGAACAAAATGACGGATGATCCATCTTCCTAGCCTCGTAGCTCTGCCATCAGCGGTGAAAGCACCAAGGTGGTGCTCCTACGTGGAAGAAGGGACATCGAAGGAGGATTCAAGGTGATGTCCTCCTTGTATCATCATTGTGTATGGTGTTAAGCTTCGATGAACACCGACTATCAAACATTAACCCAAGGGTCATACACCCTTTCTTACCAGGTATTCATCCACTCCCTTTTCTATCTCCTCAAAATTCCCACCCAATTATTTTTCTTAATTACTCCACTAGATTGCCTAAATAATTATCTACTGATTCCCATCGAAACCCCTTTTCAGTTTGACCCAATTTCATCCAAATTTGATCTGCAAATATCCCCATTTATGAACCTCTAGAGCTTTGCAAGAAACCTATCTTCTGGTTGATTCTCCTTGAATAGAGCAAGCAAATAATTTTGCAGGGTATCAACAACATCCGGAGCAAGCTAACACTATTGATCAAGGTTGATTTGAATCTGAATTCAAGCGTCAAAAGTCAACACCTAGAGAGATATTTGAAACCCTAGCAGACCTTTAGTTTCCACGTAGTTGTCTTTCGTCACCTTTAGCCAGCTGCAAGTGAGCTCGAAGGGGAAGGTGTCCCCATATGGCCCTGTAGGAGGTCCGTCGTACCACAACTATAGTCGATGCTCGATCAGATCGGAGATCCTCTGCTGCCGCTTGAATATTAGGGAAGAACATTGAAGAACACTTGAGTAGTAAGTGGACGATGCCTGGAAAGCATGGACGGTTGTGATCTCACCTTCACGTCTAATCGCAGTCATTGATGCGTGAACTAGTGTGAATTTTGCAGAGGTGCCCAACATATTTTTCAGAATTCCAGCAGCCTAGAAGATTTTGTATTATTACATTTAGGTCCCCTTGTGGGGAGCTAAGTGTAAAAGCGTAACATTTTTCTTACACCTAGGTCCCTAACTAGGGTCTTAATTGAAACTATTTGAGTATTTTGTTCGACTTTCTTTTATAGTTGTTCCCATGAACTGTAGGACTACTTTAGACGCATTCTTGGTATTTTTTTTCTTGATTTTCTTGGGTAAATACACAACTGACCTAGTTTTATTTTGAACCAAGTTTTAAAGGATTTTATTACGTTTTAATTGAGATTTTCTTCTTCACACTTCAACTCTATTTTTAGTTTGTTTTGATTGTTCTTCGAGTCTGTTGCTCAATTATTCTTCAGTGATCTATTAATATATATCACACTATATTAAATATGGCACACATATACTATATTTTAGATTACTTGATTGAAAATTTATCACTATAAAAAAGTTAATAAAAATTGATAAGATTAAAAATAAATAAAACTAAAAAAACTAAAACCACAAGAAGATTCCTTTGAGAAGAAATAAAAAATCACCAAAATATTTTCTTCCTCAAAATCAAAGTGTGCTTTTTTGCTTCCTTATATTCGACCCAGGAACACTTTCCTAGATAAATAAATAGTGAAACAATAGAATATGAGATAGTTTCTTATGCACTTTCTCTACTTCTCTCTCCTATTTATTGATTTTATTTGATTAATCGAGACACTCTCTGTCATTCTCTATAACCGACACTTCTTATCCCCGAGTCAGGCCCTGTTATCACTAACTCATCCGGGTAATGGTTAACTTGTTCCATCTCTATATTATATGCAATATAGAGTATACTAAGCAAGTCCATAATCTAGTTCAAGGCCATGGACTGTACAGAAAATTCAGGCTCATAAGCATGTTCATGGCTCTCTGATCTCTCCTACCTAGAAGTGTGTGGAGGCTGTGAAGTATATGGATATGGAGATCATTGGCATGTAAACTATGATTTGATTCTAGTAAGGAATTGAAGGATGGTGAACTGGTCTTTGATATGAAGGATGGTGAGACTGGTGCTACACAAACTGACCTCGGTGCTGAAAATATGGACATCCATGCTGTTGGTGCAACTGTTGCGGTGTATGGCGGATGCTCTATGGTGTAGACTTATAAGGAATTGGAGCGTGCCATATGCCATTGATCTCAAAAGTGGGAGGTACATCAACATCATCTGCTATAGATGAACTGATCTGGCTCTGACTGGTTGTGGATGAATCCTCAGGCCAAGATAACTGTGGAGTGTCAGTAGAACATCTTGCCTCACCCTATACAAAGTGTACCTGATAGGTGGGAGGAGTGGGTAAAGCTCTCTGTGTCTGTTGAAATGAAGGTGCCTGCTAGCTCTGTCTCTTAATATCCTCCACCATATTTGCTAGATAACTCATTTATTTAGGTAATGCAGAAAACGTCTCTAACTCTGGCAGCTTCTGTAAATCCTGGACTTGCTTCTAGATCACATCTACAACTGAAAGCTTCTCACCAATATAACAAATGTATGTAGATCGTGAATTAGACTCATCTATGTTATTCACCTTCTGATCATCTCTATGATGTGGTGGCTGCTGGGTGGCCTTCTGGTATGCCCAAGTGGAATCAACAACTCTTACGTTCTTAGTCATCCCTTCATAGAAGGCCCAAATTGACTCGGCATCCCTATTCAGATAATTCCCTCATATGAGGTATCGAACAACCCCCAAATATCGGCATGAAGTTCTCCAAAGAAATTATGGACTAGCACTTTCAATGGTATCTCGTGATTAGGGTACTTCTCTAACATATCTTTGAATCGCTCCCATGACTCATGGAACGACTCATGGGAGTGTTGCATGAAATTTTATAGATGGCTCATCGTCATGTTTGTTCTCCAAAGAGGTTAATATTTATGTAGTAATGTGGACTTTAGATCATCCCAAGTCAAAATCTCCCTCCCCATATGATTCGTCGTATAGAGCACCTTATCTGCTAAGGCGAAGGGGAAGGCTTTAAGACGTATAGACTCATTCATAACATTCGGATAGCAAGTCGTACCACTAATTATCTTAAACTATTGAAGAAAGGTAAAAAGCTTCTATGTCATGTTCTCATAAAATTAGGAAATAATGAAATGAAGAATGGCTTCAAATCGTGTAGACCTTGATTCGGTGGCAACCGAATCCAGTGATGTAATGTACTTGCCAGGGTCGTACTCATCACGTAATGTGGCCATGGGAACTACTGAAACAGGTGGGTTCCCTCCTCTAGCTCTCAAAGTAGCAATCTCAGCTCTTACTCCTCCTGGACTCTAAATTGTTGTGAAGCTATATAATCATTTTTTTTTGCAGCATCTCTAGGATCACTGCAGTCACATCTGATCTGGTGTCATGTCTATCGTCAGCCATTCTCTCATGAAACTGTCTCTCCTCAATCGGTGCCTTTCCTCTCACCATGGTACCAGTCAACTGCTTCAGAAAGGAAAAAACCTTATAAGAAATCGGTGAAAATGTGCGGGAGAAGAAATGTTGAGGAGAGGGCCATCACAACTAAAGGGATGGGAGGCGAGGGAGTATGGGTCTGACTCGCCTTGTAACTAGGTGAAACTGACTTGGGAAGAGGGACATCTTGAGTCTGTGAAGAGGTACGCATCACGGTAGAAGATCGACGGCTCATGAAGTCCGAGCATAAAGACCGTCGGCACATCATCTTCGTTGCCAATCGATTATGAAACAGGAACACGATATAAAAACAAGAGATATATGGAAGGTGTGTACGACACGGTTGCACACGTACACTGCAAACAAACACAATAGCAAACCAACAATTCACCAACTTCACATAGTGATGATCGTAAGAGTTCGACCATTTATATTTTTAGTTTTAGTTAGGTGATGCAACCAATTATTTATAACAGACTCAAGGTACATTCTCACGTTATCCCCCAAATAATGGAATCATATGTCTGTACTAATGAGTTATATCATACCCAAAGGACAATGTGAAGCGGAGTACACCAAAATGACTTTCTATGATCAGAGGTAAGTGCTAGTAGTTACAACCATGTACCAAAAGTGATGAACGAGTCTTAAGGCACAAGTGCACGGATTTTTGGCTCTAGTTATTAAGGCTACATCCCCACCCACTCATTCTGGAGGTAAGTACATGCAATGATGAACGGATTGCTCACCCAAAGCAACTAAGTCCAATTAATTTTTTTGTTTAAGTTTCAAAAGAAAATATATTTTAGGGTTTTCACTTTTTTTATTTTCAACAATACTAATGGGAAGTCAGTTTTCATTTATTAGCAAAAAATATGTCGTACTGAGGGAGAATCACATAATGCAACAAAAAATCATGATGCATGCGAAGATAGAAATCACACCTGGCTCTAGCACTCTAGATGAAAGTGATCTGTGCAGAAATGTAAACCGAATTCTAATGCAAGCAATAGCTGATAAAGCTGAACCCTAAACAAATAGCTCTAGCATATGAATGAATTGATTTTAAAATAGTTTGATTTTTATGCTTAAGTGTAGATTAAAGTAGTGGGTTCTATTTTAATCATCTAATCAAGCATAAATACACCCCTAAGCTCTATGAAATTACGAGAATCTAAGAAAAAAAAGGGAAAACTGAAAACCAAGGTGAAGTCCCCCAACTGCACCAACACTTGACAAAGCAAATCCAAAGAAGAAGTGTCAAAGCTCGTGTACAAATCTGGATGTCCTTAAAGGACCCCTTTCGATAAAAATAAAAATAGGCTAGTGTCGCTTCCTCTCTCACAAAAATTGAAAAATGTGCAAAGGCCCTGAACTTCCAAAGATAAACATGTCTAAAAAAATTGACAGACTCACGTTGCTCATAGACCACTAGGTCATAGAGAAAGAGCCCGATCTATGATCTCTAAACTGACTCATCTTCCGAAAAATTGGTTGATCCTACAGGGCCCACCCACCACACATCACTTACAAAAATAATAAAAGAAAACAAAAAATAAACAGAAAGAGAAAAACCAGAAATCGAAAAAAATCAAAAAAGATAAAAAAACCTATAAAACCGAGAAAACAAGAGAAAAGCAAACTGAGAAAACTAAAGAATTCGAGAAAAACAACAAGAAAGAACAATCACAAAAATATCTCAAAAAACTAAGAATGACTACACCTCCTCGGCAATGTCGCCACTTTGATGAGTGCTCTTCTCTTCGTGGCTAATTTAAAGATATCGGTTGTAGTATCTGCGAAAGAGAAGAGCTTATTGATCAAAAAAAGTTCAAAGAATTGAGAGATAGTATTAAATATGATTAAAATAAT
This sequence comes from Ottelia alismoides, assembly GCA_037367405.1. NCBI lineage: Eukaryota > Viridiplantae > Streptophyta > Magnoliopsida > Alismatales > Hydrocharitaceae > Ottelia > Ottelia alismoides. The sequence continues at coordinate 374,315 of JAZKJV010006386.1, forward strand.
AGAAGTCTCTCTCTATCTATGTTCACTAATTGTAAACCAGGTTAGTGTCCCTAGGTCGAACACAAGGAGGAATAAATAATACTAGGATTTTCGAGATTGAATATTTTTGTGATTTCGTTTATACTTCAAAAAGATCCTTTTTTTAGTTTTAGTTTTTTTATTGATTTTATTGGGTTTATGTTTTTTTGGGAAATTTTTATTTTATTTTATTTTGTAATTTTTATTTGACTTTAATAAATGATTAATTTGAGAAAAATAGTGGTACTATATGATAGGTGGAATATTAGATAATACTATTTTAATATAGTGGAAAAGAAAGGAAAAGAAAATGTTTTTTTAAAGGTGGAAATATATTTTGCAAACAAGTTACTATATAGTAGATTGATGATATATAATAGATGATACTATATAGTAGAGCATTGATGAAAACAAAAGAAATGAAAATCGAGCCACGTGCACGAAGAAAGACATAAAAGAAACTCAAATGGAGATGAATTTCGACAGACCAAAATGCAACGATAAAGCGATGAAAATAAATAAAAAATAAACAAAATCTCGCTATGGTAGTTGGGTTATTACCCTCGAAAAATCAACTCAAAATACTATCTAAAATAGGTCCAAATGTACCCTATATTATAAGAGTAGAAATGCAATGAAATATAAAAGTCTTTATGAAAAGAAGTCCTTGCTTAGGGGGAAAATGAAACTGAAATGAAGCTAATTTGCAATTAGGTCCCTATATAGGGACCTATAACTAAAATAGGGTTGGTGCTCTGGAATTTCTAAACTGTTGGATCTCTTTATGCCTCTTCAGAATGAACGATTGGGATTATGTCGTGCGATGTGATCTTGATCGTTGGTGGGGGACATGTGTCACACACCTCTACCATGGTGTTCTTGATAGTTCTTCCCAAATTCCAAGAGGGCGGGAGCGGCATTTTCATTTATAGTGACTCCGGTGAAGGTAGTGGCTCGCGACAACTGTTGGATTGATCGGAGAGCTCGAAGGTAGGGAGAGAAGGGATGCCTGATGAATCTGCATTTCGTCATCTTTATTCATTTATTCTAGCTTAAAATCCCTTATAAAACACATGTAAATACCATTACAACCATTCTTTTTCTAACCCTAATTCTTGTTTTAATATTATACATTAATCACTATTTTAACCTACAATAAATAAATAAAGGGAAAATTAGGAAAATAAGAACCATATATATGTGATAGATACACGCTGACTCAGATCCCGAGAGAAGGTTAAGACTTGACCTGATCGACAAGGTATAATGTAGGGGGACATGAGGCCCAAAATACAAAAAAAATCCATAAATTCATGTATCACTTTTGTATATTCATCATATGTATACCATTGTCTGTAGTACATATTCTTTTCTTTAATTTATATATCACCAAATTATTTTTAAATAAAAATGATTTATTATTCATATTTGTGCATAAAACTATTTTGTAAATAATAAAATAATTGCAATAAAAATCATTGTACATTGTGTCATTATAACACTCTCAAAAAGCCACAAAGCTCAGCTTGAAAGGTCAATATTTTCTCCAGCAAAACTCAAATTAATTAAAATCTCTTTCATGTATTCCAAATTAAATAATATTTAAATTGGAGGTGGTTTCATAAAGATCAGAGTTAAGGTGTGAAATGTGACTAATATGGGTACTATTGTATATAATATCTATGCATACTATGTACATTATTAAATTATTTATTTTCTTGAACATATTTGTAAATATTGTATTTTTTAATTGTAATAATTGTATTTGACTTATATAAAATATAAATTGAAATCTCAAAATCAAAAAATCAAAACAATCTTGTAAATATTGTATAGGTATCATTATGTATATATTGTCCATATGGATATTAATTTACCCTAATAAATTAATTTGTAAAAATCGAGCAAAAATATAAATAAACCCTTGTAAAATATTTTAAATTAATAAATTATTATATTATGTATATATTTGTATAAATAATTAAATTAATTATCAAATCCATGTATATATAGGTATACATAACCATAAATAACACCTTGTATTAATTTTAACCCTTGTGAATAACTTATTTAATTAATTAAAAATCACGTAAATTAACTTTATTTTATCTGAAAATTTTTATATATTATTTATTTATTTAAATTCATTTTTCATTTTCAATTCATTTATTTATATTTTTATTGTTTTTTTATTGTCTAACCTATTTTGGCTTCTTCTTGTGTGTGTCCTAATTGCTCGACCCTGGTTTGTTAACCCGGGTCAAATGCCTGGTCCCTTCTTGATTATCGCTAACTCGTGTACCTCCCTCTCTTTGCCCATTTTTCCCACGCACATTGAGCACTAATTGGCCCTGCTTTCTTCTCCAATCTTTTAGCCCATTCATTCTTCTCCATCGCCAGCCATTCATACCACATATCATGCTCTGATCCACTCGTGCTTCGAATTTCAAAACGGGCCAATGTTATGTCTATAAATATTCGAAACCTTCCTTCGCTGACAATTTGATCCATTTCTCTTATGATTTTACGCCCGAAGTTGGTTCCTGGATGATGGAAGGTGACAGCGACCCGTTTCTACTGCTAGGAGTTCATAAAAGTTCTTAAGATTCATTATCCATCACATGGATGGAACCCTCCGCCGTCGCGTGTCGACTCTCCGCTAGCAACAACGGATCGAGGTTGGTCTTATTCATCATTCCACTGTATAGTAATTTAGCATAGGGTGAGTTTAATGTTTGCCTTTTGTTTCAGTAATATTGATTTTGATTCCAATAGAATAGTCCACTACCTTCTTCCTCTCATTTGCAAGATCAGAGGCATTCTGATCACCTATGAACCACACCAACTATGCTATCACATCTGCTCGACTTCTCCGTCTCTTTTACAGACTGGAAAACTTCAGTTGCTCCAGATTTGAGGATCGATTTCCTCTCCGATCACCCACACTAGAAATCCCCAGTCCTTCACCATTTACAAAATTTTTAACCTAATCCTTTGGTCAGAGGTTCCTCTGAGCGTAAGCTTGACATTGCAGGGTCAACGAAAACAGCAACAGTAGCAAATCGGAAGTTGGAGGCCCACTTGGAGTAAAATACTTTTTGACTTCTAGATTTTCATGTCAACATGGCCATCAGATCGATAGAGCTTCACTGCAGGAAACCATAGCACCTATCAGAAGTCGATTCATGCGGAGATCGACTGAGATGTCCTTGATCACACGTCATTAGAGTTTTCCTTCAATACCATTCTTCTATAGGTCTCTTCATCCGCACAATCAAGAACACCATGCCAGATTTCATAATAGTCGTTCAATTTTGCCTAATTCCATGTTGTTGATCAGATTCTCCAGAAAGGATCCAAACCATTGAACCATGATTTATTTTCAGACGTTGGATCAGAGCTCAACATACCATCCATCCATCTAAGGTGCAACATGGTTTAAGGGTACTTTTGCACCTACATCCTTGTATTTATTTTAATTTCAAATAAGTTATGTAAGGATACATGTCTGTTTGTCTTTTATTGGACATTTACACTATTTTCCTTGGTTTTTATTTTATTTGCATTAAACTCTTGTTTTAACTTCAAAGTGTGACTTTCACGTGATAATTGTGTTATTTTAAATAAAAAGTATGCATTTTTATGTTATTGTATTGACCTTTAAAACAAACAAAAAATCATTCTGGTACATTCCGGCGAAGCTCATGTCTGCGCACGAAGATTTTTAGACATTTTGCATATTTTTTCCAGGACTTTTTTATGTGTTAACATTTAGTCCTCAAACTATAAATAATTTTATATATACCCCAGTGCATCTGCATTTATTTTTCATGTTAAAAATTAAATAAAAATTAGTTAAAAATTTTAAAAACTACGTAAAAATCATGGTAGCCATCTTTTAAGTTTATCTTTCATTCATACTTTTTATTTTTCATTTTAATCCGCTTTATTATTTTTAGTAATTCGAAATCTCCATAAAAATTCCTTGTTTACATTCAAAAATAAGTAAAAATATAAAACTATTGCAAAAAAACTAAAAAAACTTTATAGGTTATTTTCATCTCTTTTAATTTCTGCACCATTTTCACATTTTTATTCCTCATAAAAAAACACAAAACATTCAAAAACCTAAAAAATCATATAAACTCATAGAAAATACCAAAAGAAATATGAAAGACCATTCTGGAAAATATAAAAAATCCTCTTTCTTTTGAGTATATTTCATCAAGTTTTGATTTCATTTTTTATTTTAATAATTCAAAAACATTTGCATTTCTTTATGTTTTTATTTTTTTGTTTTTATTTAAAAGACTTAAAAATTTTAAAAATTCTGGAAAAATCACAAAACATTAAAAATTGTCATAAAACCAAGAATAATTTTATTTGAATTTTTATATATTTTTACCAATTTTATAAAATCCAAAAGATGCCTATTTATTTCCTTTTTATTTATTTCCTTCATTTATTGTTTCAAAAATAGAAAATCATTTGCAAAATTAAATCATAAAAATACAAAATAAAAAAACCAATCATAAATATAAAATTAAATTCCCATAAAAATATAATAAGCAAAAACACAAAAACCAAGAGTAATGTTGATAAAAGTTCCTTTTTTATTTCGTTGAATATTTCACTGTTTTAATAACCCTCGGGATTATTGTAGCCTCCTTGAGTTCGATCGTGTATGCAATATAGGTAAATAAATAATAGTTCTTATGCTTACATTCTTTTTATTGTTTGTTGGCTTGAGCTGTGACGAAATAAAAGTAATTTTGTTGAGGGATTTTTAGGGTTGCAATGACATTGCAAATAATTCATTAATTTAAAAACCACTGAGAACTCCTAGCTCAACAAATGGTGTCATTACCGAGGACGCATAACGAGGGCAGTTAGGTTTTTCTCTTGACCTATTATTCATCATATACTTGTTTTTCCTTATTTTATTTTCGCTATATTTTTCTGACACTCACTTCATTGTGCATATTGTTGTCACATATTCTTTGTCTATATATTTGGTCAATTATTTCATTCATTTATTATGCCTTTATTTTTTTGTGTGTATTGTGGATTTGCATCTTGTTGAGGAGTAAGCACTCATCTTAAATACCACATGTTGTGAGGGAGCTAATACATTGCCTGCAGGATCCGATTTATCAGACACTGAAATCTCCCCGAGATCGGACTTAGGGATTCATTTGAGATCATTTTCACTAGCTCTTCTCGATTTGATCCATATCCACCTTTTTGTTTACTTGTCTATATTTCTTGTATTTATTTCATATCACTTTCGCTCATAATTTCAAACTTCAGTTTCTTACATCATCTTGTGTTTCCTCTTTATTGCGGGGGCCCAACGAGCAAGGTGACGAACCGCAAAATCGGCCCTTTAATTGAGTATTTTTAGCACTCGGGATCATCATCGTAATCGGGCCGATTTTGGTCATCAAAGAGACCACCTCATTGATATATGTCGAATAAGAATGCGATGGTCATTAATTTTTATTTTACTTGGCAAGAAACCAAGGTCGAACTCAGGGACACGCGCTTCTCTCGTATTAATCGGACTTCTATTTATTTAACTAGGTGTTGAATTAAAGGCATATAGGTCAAATGTATGCAAAGACACAACGATGCATTAAAGTCAAACATGCATTTTTTATCAATTTTTAACTATGCAGATAAATGCTAGGAAATGCAATGCAAATGTTATGCCCGAAATGATCATTACAAAATCCATAAAATGTACGAGTTGAACAGAATCAGAAAATGAAGCAATTTTCATTTATATAGCAAGCATGCATGAGAAACAAGGAAATCAGGACACTGAGTTGACCAATATAGAGCAGTACAGATCGAAATGTCAAAGTGATAATCTAAGCATGCCAGAATAAAGATGATAAAAAGAGCTTCGAAATGAAACTAAAATCACCTCAATCGGATATACGAGGCTCAAGATATGCAAGATCAAAGGCAAGGGCATAAATGAAAGAAAACATAAAAAGATATCTACAAATCAGTCCCTGGGAAGGTCTAAAATGCAATAAAAATAAGTGTGGGGCCTTCCCTGTAAATAAACCATACGCGGGGGGCATATTTGCAATTATTGAAACCCGCAAGGGTATTAGTGCAAATAGCCCCAGGAGCGCAAGTGCTGCACGTGCTCAGGACCTTTTTGCAATTTTGACTAACTTCGTGGGCGACTCTGCAAATAACCCAGGAAGCACGTGCCAGGCACGCGCTATCTAGGCTCGGAGGGCGGCTCGGGCTTGGCAGAGGCTCGCTGCTGCTTCGGGTTGGCTTGGGATACACGAGCCTCTAGGCTTGGTGACGATGAGGCTCGGCGTGGGCTCAGGGACCGCCACGTGGTATCAGGACCTGGATGTAATTTCCAGAAGGTGCGAGGGCTCCGATGCAAAAAGCCCACACCCACGTGCGTGAGGCACGTGAGATGGGCTCGGATGGGGGCGAGGTTCGGCGTTACTTCGGTTGGCCGTTGCAGGTGGCTCGAGGTTACCTTGGGCGAAGCTCGGTTCCACCGAGCCTCCGCGCTCCGGGACGGCGACGTGGCTCCTCCAGGGCCGTTGGATCTCCGCCGTGGGGCGAGATCCAACGGTAGCTGCTTCTCCTCCCTCCTTGATGGCTGGCGGCGCGATTAGAGCTCTAGCGTGAGGCCTGGAGCTCCGCCACGCCTCGCTACACTCGGTGAAGCTCGGGGAAGATCGCTGATGCTCTGGCGATGAAGGTCCGATGTCGAAGGACCTGCCGGAGTGGCTGAACTACGCTGTCGACGCCTGATCACCGGAGGCGGAGCTCTAGAACTCAGCTCCACCCACGGTCCGGCCGTTGGCGATGGTTGACCTGCAAGGGGTTAGGGTGTGCGTGCGTGCGAGATGAGACGGACGGAGGGCGTATGTGGTGCGAAGAAGGCGAAGCCCTTAGTGGGTCCTCCTCCGCCTCCGGCAGAGGAGGATGCCTGGGATGGAGGAGGTTGTGGAGGAGTAGAAGGGCGATCGGAGTAGTTTCCGTGGAAGGAGGGGTGAAGGCGTAGCTCGTGGAGTTAATAATGGAGGTCGGAGATGGAGGTATCAACCTGGAAAATGAAGAGAAAATAAAGAAAGAGTTACAAAATGGATCGGATGGCTTACCTGGCCGGAGATGGAGGTGGCGCCTGGGCTGGGCATCGGAGAAGATACCCTGGTCGTCGCACGTCGAGGTCGGCAATTCCTCGGAGCTCGAGCGGGGTTTTAAGCCTCCGCGACGCAGCGGAGCAGCTGCGGATCTCACCGGGGTATTTGGGGTCGTCATAGCTCGATCCGAGCTCCTCCCCCTGTCACAGGGAGGAGCTGGAGGGCTGGGCCTCAGTCCCTTGGTTGGTGGATGAGGGTGAAAGAGGGATGAGGAGGTGTATTTAAAGGAAGGGGGTGATGGTCCAGGTGCTTGGAGCTGAGGATTGCGAGGGGATTATGGAGCGACTAGAGGAGGGTGGTGGATGGAGGACGTGCACGCGAGGATCGTGGGAGGATTGGCTCGGCCGTGGGGTGGTTAGAGCATAGCGAGGATGACCAGGGCTATGGCTAAAATTAGAGGGGTGGAGGAGGTCTGCGAAGCGGGACGCCCGGGCGGAGCTTGCGGGAGGAGGAAAACGAGGCCTCAGCCGTTGGATCTTGCGATCCAACGGCTGAGAGAAGGGTGCGGAGCGACGATTGAGATAAGATCGGGAGCGGAGCGATCGAAGGGATGCGCTCACGCCACGTGTCGGTTTGAGAGAGAGGCGCGAACGGAGGGAGCAGATGCGAAGGAGGTTTGATCAGATGGTTGAAAATAAAAGAAAATCTAGTGGCTCAGATTAGAGAATTTAGGCGTGATCAGATGGTCTTCAAAGCGCCACGTGGCGCGCTCCTGGTGAGGCGCAAGCGTGCGGTGATGATGGAGGCGGAGGAATGATCAAACGGTCGAGGAGAAGGCGGTTACGTGGAGAGCAGCCAGCCGTTGGATCAAGAGGGCGATCCGACGGCTGGCAATCGATGCGGAATTACAAGGGAGGCCGAGCCACGTGGCGCCCCCAGATTGAGCCACGTTGCCCAATCAGATTATTGGAAGATAAATTTTGATTTTTGAGGGCTATTTGGCCGAAATTGAGAAAACTCAAAACATGAAAGTTGTAGATCTTGATGAGATCTACAAGTTTCATGTTGACCAAAACTAGAGATGAGATCAACTGTAGCCTCCAAATTTTTAACGGTATCTTTAAGTCTAAAAATACCACTGATTTTTGTTTTGCCATTTTTTGTGGTTTTTAATTTATTTAGGACTCTGTTAATTATAGGACATTAACAGGGTTTTATTGACAAAACTTTAAGCAAGGGGGTTAATTATAGGAAATAAAGATGGTGAAACTGAGGTTCATCACCCCCCCTATACTTAAACTATGCTCGTCCTCGAGCACCAAAAAGAATGACTAGGTTGGATTAACCCCCTTGTGCTAGTGAATACAGGATCCAATCTGATCAAGTCGACTCGACTTTAGAGATCCAAAATTCTAAAGTTCAACCCAGCCTTAATCAAGAGGCTTCCAATTCCTCTACTTCTCTAGACTCTCTCTGATGTACATATAAACTAAAGGATATGAAGTTTAGTGTTGACTGCAATTTCGAGAGTAGAGTCAAGTCTTCACCCAAAGTCTTAGTCCGAGAAAATCTCCTAAGGACCCAATCCTCTACAGTTGGGAATAAATCAAATCTTGCATTCAGTCCACCGTCTCTTTAGTTGTCAGACTTAGAAAATGTAGATGGCAGGCTGACGAACCGCAAAATCGACCCTTAATAATGTGTTTTTAGCACATGGAATCGTCATCGTAGTCGGGCCGATTCGGGTCGTCAAAAGATCACCTCATTTAAATATATGCCATAATGAATCAAAATGAGATGATCGTATTTATTTTTTTTACTTGGCAAGATACCAAGGTCGAACTCAGGGACACGAGCCTCTCTCGTATTAATCGGACTCAAGTGTATTTAATTAAGTGTTGAATTAAAGCCTTATAGGTCAAATCATGCAAGAACACAAAACAAGACAATGCATTAAAATGAACATGCATTTTTTTTATCAATTTTATAATGCAAATAAATGATCATGCAAAGTGATGGAAATATGCCCTAGATACACATTAATGAGCAAAATAATCAATGAGTCAATTCGAGTTGAATTAAATAAGCACTCTGTAATTATGAAGCAAGTAGGCATGACAGACACATATATCTGGACACTTAGAAATTAAATTGATACATTACGGAACTTAGTGTCAAATTTAACATTTAAGCATGCCATAATAAAGAGGACGAGAAGAGCTTCAAAACGAAACTGAAATCAACTCGATTGGACAAACGTTGCTCAAGATATTCAACAAAGAAAGCAAGGGCATAACTGAAAGAAAACATGAAATGATAACTACAGAAAGGTCCCTGGGAAGGACTAAAATGTAATTAAAATAAGATCTGAGGCCTTCCCTGTAAAGATTCCATACGCGCGGGGACCTTTCTGCAAATATGGAGAAGTCCGAGGGCGTCTCTGCAATTCGCCCAAGAGACACGTGCAAGGCACGTGCTGTCTCAGGCTCGGAGTCAGGTTCGGCAGAGGGTCGAGGCACTTCGGCGTAGGCTCGGATAGTCCAAGGCTCGGTGCAGGTTCGTGGAGGCTCGGAGCTACCGAACCTAGAGGCATGGATACGGAGGCTCGGAGGCGCTATGGGGTCGCCACGTGTCTAGGTATAGACCATTCGATCGTGGTGATCGAATGGCTCTGCAAGTCGGTGACGTGGCTGCAAAGTGGCCGTTGGATGAACTCCGGGGCGGAGCATCCAACGGTCACCGCTCCTCCTTCTTCGGCCGAAGGCTGGCGGCGCCTTTGGAGCTCCGGCGAAGGAGCTCCTCCTCCGCCTCTCTCTCTCTCGATCACGGTAGACCTCCCCCGAAGCTCAGGATAGGTCGTCGATGAAGCGACGAGCTCGGGGGAGATCCTGAAAGCTCTGGTGCGGCTCGCCGGGGCTCAGAGGTCTGCTGCGACGTCGGTGAAGTTTGCTCCGATCAAGCTCCGGTCGATGAAGCTCTCGATGACCTGCATGGTTAGTAAATAGCCGAAGCGGCGATACGGTGCGTGGGTGAGTGAAGTGGGAGCTCGGAGGTGCGAAGGGAATGAGGAGCTCGGTGCTCCTCCGCCGCGACGGCGGAGGAGGTGGGTCGGAGGTGATTAGGGGTATGGAAGCAGAGGGAGATGATCTGGAGGCGGAGCGGGGAAGATGAGTGCGAGGCGGATCTCAGGGGATCTACGATGAAGTGTGAAATTGATCGAGGATGCCTAATTAAGTAAAAGAAAACAGAGAAAAATTCAAAAGAAGGAGAAGAAGACTTACCGGAGGTTGGGCGGAGCGGGGCCTACGCTCGAGGTCATCGGAGGACCTCGGGGTCATCGCTGAACTCCCCCGGCTACGGGGAGCAGCTTGGCGGCTTGGAGCGCCGCAGCACCGCCATGAGCAGCGGTGGGTCGACACCGGGGAGGTAAGTCGTCATTGCTCGATCCCCTCGCCCCTCTCTGTCACAGAGAGGCGGAGGAGGGCTGGGCCTCCTCCCACGTAAAGGTGGACAGCTGTGAACAGTGGAGGAGGGGGTGTATTTGAAGGGTGACTCCGGCGGTTTTGTCTGATGGGCGACGTGGTTTCGAGGGAGGTTGAGGAGCGCGTGGGGCAATGACTGGCGTTGTGGAGTAGTGCGCGAGGGAGAAGGATGATGGGGGTTGATCGGGGGACGGTTGGCGAAGGGTGAGGTAGTCGGAGGTCGTGGAGAAAACGGGAAAGGGGAGAGGTGGCGCGAGTTGGAAAACGTGGGGAGAAGGGGTCTGACGGGAGGTTGACGATGACGCCTGGCCGTTGGATCTGGGGATCCAACGGCCTACGTTTGGGCGCGAAGTGACGGCTGCGATTCGATCAGGAGCGGGGCGATCGAAGGGAAGATGGAGCGCCGCGTGGCGTGTCGAGGGCGCGGCGCTAAAGGAGGGTTTAGATGGAATCAAGGGGTCGATCGGATGGCTGAAAGATGGCTAGGAGATAACGGTGGAGATGGAGGATCTGGCTTTCGATCAGAGGGCAATGGAGGCGACACGTGGCACGCTCTGGTGAGAGCGCTCACGTGCGGCGGAGATTAGGTGCGAGTGAAGATCAAACGGCCGTGGATGAAGAGCGACGTGGAGCGGCCTGGGCCATTGGATCAAGGGGTAGATCCAAAGGTCGGTGAGGCAGGCGGAAGGGGCAAGGGAAGCGGGCCACGTGGCTCGCCCAGATTGGGCCACGTGGCCCAATCAGGTTATTGCAAGTGTATTTTTGATTTTTGAGGGTCCTATTGGCCGAATTTGAGAAAACTCAAAACATGAAAGTTGTAGATCTTGACGAGATCTACAAGTTTCATGTTGACCAAAACTTGAAAAGAGATCAAACACGGCCCCGAAATATTTTTGAGGGTATTTTTGAGTCTAAAAATACCACGATTTTTGTTTTGCCATTTTTTTATGGTTTTTAATTTATTAAGGACTCTGTTAATTGTTAGACATTAACAGAGAATTATTGACAAACTTTTAAGCAAGGGGGTTAATTATGACAAATAAAGATGATGAAACTGAGGTTCATCACCCCCCTATACTTAAACTATGCTCGTCCTCGAGCATCATAAAGAATGACTAAGTTGGATTAACCCCCTTGTGCATGTGAATACAGGATCCAATTTGATCAAGTTGACTCGGCTTCAGAGATCCAAAATTCTAGAGTTCAACCCAGCCTTAATCAAGAGGCTTCCAATTCCTCTACTTCTCTAGACTCTCTCTGATGTACATATAAACTAAAGGATATGAGTTTAGTGTTGACTGCAATTCTGAGAGTAGAGTCAAGTCTTCACCCAAAATCTTGGTTCGAGAAAATCTCCTAAGGACCCAATCCTCAGCACTAGGGAATAAATCGAATCTTGCATTCAGTCCACCGTCTCTTTAGTTGTCAGACTTAGAAAATGTGGATGGCAGGCCAGAAAATGGAGGGTATGGGATTGTGTCAATTCTTCTCTCCCTCTCATTGGAACAAGGATTCTCTCTAGTGCCTTTTACGCAACACTTTTTTTTGTGTTGATCAGTGCGTCCGTCAAGAGAAGTTGGAGCCGTCTGCACTTGTTTTCCTGGGAGTACACCGGGGTGTGCCTTTTTTGGGTATCTATTATACCTTCTACACCCAGACTTGTAGCATTTACGATGCAGAGCCCTTTTTTGGTGCAAGCCCGACTCCTGGTCCTATTAGCGGTGGTCCAAGTGGACACTCTGAAAAAGTTTGGGAGCGCTCGCCTTTGGTGGAAGCTCTTTGATAATTTGACTTTGTGGAATGAGAGCTTTTCTTTGAAATTTCATTGATTTGTATAATTTTTGGCTAGCTCCACTGCTTTTACCAAGAGTTGGCGCACACTGATCAACAATTTTTTTATTTATATCACACCCAGGCACTTAGGTCAATGTCAAGAGATTAGTATAAGAATCAAGTTCTTATACTGGCTATTATTGCTGACACTCAGGTTTCATGAAGCCTCCAAAGATTTTATCCCATCCTCGAGCATCATTAGATCAAATCCAAACTTGACTTCCTCATCCCAATCCCTCAGGTGAAAAATCAACTCATCTCAATCAAAACCGCAGTCGTGCATGTGATGTGCTGATCATATTCTTTATGTATGAGACTAAGCATGGAATATAGCATGCAAATCTAGAAACCTAGGGGAATATGGATGATTAAGTCTAAGACCCTGATGGCTACGGCTGGTTAACCGCAAATCTCAAAGACCTCAAAAAGCTAAGTCTTCTTGACCAATTCAGATCCTGGGTGAAAGTGTAAGAGTAGAGGTTTAATCCAACTTCTTCATTCAAAAACCCTTTTTTTTTTAAATTTTCTCATTTTTATGGGTTTTAGTTTTTAGAGTTAAAACACAGGTTAGACTCAACTTTCCTTGATAAAATATTTTCAAAACCATGTCACACGAATAAAGAATTTTCAAAACATTTTTCAAAAAGATTTTTAAAACAAGAAAAATTCATTTTTCAAATCATTTTCGAAAATATTTTTATCAAAATAGTGTAACATAGTTAGAAAAGCCGTGAAATCTTTTGAGTTCTCTTAGTCCAACGAATTTTACCTTAGCCAAAAAGTTTTTAATTTTTCAAAATTTTCAGATATTAGCTAAAGTAAATAAATTGAAAATGCGGTATACCCCCCTATCCTTAAACTTTGCTATGTCCTCATAGCACTAGATGTTACGAGTCCATAGGTCCATTTAAAAATAGAAGAATATACGGGAGATAAGAGGGACTCCCCCCTATACTTAGGTTAGAAATAACCTAAGTATAAAGGCAAGAAAAGATGAGTAGAGAAAATCACGGGGACTTGGGTCCCCCCTATACTTAGGCTGAGATTAGCCTAAGTATAAAGATGGAGATTGAGTTTGGAAGAGACCCAAGGTGAACGAAGAAGAGGGATGGATTTACAAGTGAGTGGCTGAATCTTCGGAGATGAAATGGAGTGACTACGATTTTGGGGTTGTGTGTCGCAACAAATATGGCTCAATCAAGCAAGCAAACCCTTAGTTTCACTAACTCACACATGAAACCAACCAAGGTTGGTTGATTATCTTGTCGGTTTTATTGGTGATAAAACTTTTGATTTTTACGCAAAGAAAATGTGAATCAAGGCATATGCGCGGGTGTTACTCTCCCAAAACCGAATTTTACTCCATTTTAAGTTGACTTGCAATTAACAGTCCCAATTTTATTTTTAAATTATCACTGAATTAAGGTTAGCCATCAATCAGAAAATCATCGTCTACCGTTCATTCCATTTTCCATTTATCCTAGGTGATCAATCTAGAAAAATGAAAGCCGAGAAAAACATGTATTCGAAGAAACCGCGATCGAGGCTAAGCGAGAAATCATGCAGTGATTTGACGATAAAAGCCGCGAAAAAACTGGGGCCGTTTTGAAAATCAAATGCAACATGTATGCAAGTCGAGAAAGCCGCACCTAATCATGCATCTATTAGCGGTGATTAATCTTCATGAATTTTAGCTAAGTGATGCGAAATTATGTGCGTCTTCATTTAAAGTGTGTCCTAACCTACGATCAAGCACATAAGATAAAAAATGAAATGACCTCGGAGAGCCGCGTGCCTAATCCTAAGTCGTCACTCAAGTGGGGACGATCCCCACACAACCACATTCGTTCGATTACAACCGCGAGTCTTCGATCGAAGACCGCTGTAAAAGACGAATTATTAAGAGTATAATGCAACAAAAATGCGAGACATTTTTTTTCTTTTCTTTTCTTCCTCCTTTGCTCCAAGCATGCTTCTGCGGCTCCTCGCAGCGGGGAACGTCCTGCTCCTCGCCTCCTTGATCCGTCAAGGGCCCTGCCACAGAAACAATAATTAGATACCAAATAAGGAAGAAAAAATTTTATATGCAAAAAAAATGTGGTTAATTGACCTATAAAAAGGAACACGAAATTAAACACACAAAAATCCAAAAAATAAAAGAAATGAGCCGTGTCCCCGGCAACGGCGCCATTTGACGAACCGCAAAATCGACCCTTAATAATGTGTTTTTAGCACATGGAATCGTCATCGTAGTCGGGCCGATTCGGGTCGTCAAAAGATCACCTCATTTAAATATATGCCATAATGAATCAAAATGAGATGATCGTATTTATTTTTTTTACTTGGCAAGATACCAAGGTCGAACTCAGGGACACGAGCCTCTCTCGTATTAATCGGACTCAAGTGTATTTAATTAAGTGTTGAATTAAAGCCTTATAGGTCAAATCATGCAAGAACACAAAACAAGACAATGCATTAAAATGAACATGCATTTTTTTATCAATTTTATAATGCAAATAAATGATCATGCAAAGTGATGGAAATATGCCCTAGATACACATTAATGAGCAAAATAATCAATGAGTCAATTCGAGTTGAATTAAATAAGCACTCTGTAATTATGAAGCAAGTAGGCATGACAGACACATATATCTGGACACTTAGAAATTAAATTGATACATTACGGAACTTAGTGTCAAATTTAACATTTAAGCATGCCATAATAAAGAGGACGAGAAGAGCTTCAAAACGAAACTGAAATCAACTCGATTGGACAAACGTTGCTCAAGATATTCAACAAAGAAAGCAAGGGCATAACTGAAAGAAAACATGAAATGATAACTACAGAAAGGTCCCTGGGAAGGACTAAAATGTAATTAAAATAAGATCTGAGGCCTTCCCTGTAAAGATTCCATACGCGCGGGGACCTTTCTGCAAATATGGAGAAGTCCGAGGGCGTCTCTGCAATTCGCCCAAGAGACACGTGCAAGGCACGTGCTGTCTCAGGCTCGGAGTCAGGTTCGGCAGAGGGTCGAGGCACTTCGGCGTAGGCTCGGATAGTCCAAGGCTCGGTGCAGGTTCGTGGAGGCTCGGAGCTACCGAACCTAGAGGCATGGATACGGAGGCTCGGAGGCGCTATGGGGTCGCCACGTGTCTAGGTATAGACCATTCGATCGTGGTGATCGAATGGCTCTGCAAGTCGGTGACGTGGCTGCAAAGTGGCCGTTGGATGAACTCCGGGGCGGAGCATCCAACGGTCACCGCTCCTCCTTCTTCGGCCGAAGGCTGGCGGCGCCTTTGGAGCTCCGGCGAAGGAGCTCCTCCTCCGCCTCTCTCTCTCGATCACGGTAGACCTCCCCCGAAGCTCAGGATAGGTCGTCGATGAAGCGACGAGCTCGGGGGAGATCCTGAAAGCTCTGGTGCGGCTCGCCGGGGCTCAGAGGTCTGCTGCGACGTCGGTGAAGTTTGCTCCGATCAAGCTCCGGTCGATGAAGCTCTCGATGACCTGCATGGTTAGTAAATAGCCGAAGCGGCGATACGGTGCGTGGGTGAGTGAAGTGGGAGCTCGGAGGTGCGAAGGGAATGAGGAGCTCGGTGCTCCTCCGCCGCGACGGCGGAGGAGGTGGGTCGGAGGTGATTAGGGGTATGGAAGCAGAGGGAGATGATCTGGAGGCGGAGCGGGGAAGATGAGTGCGAGGCGGATCTCAGGGGATCTACGGTGAAGTGTGAAATTGATCAAGGACGCCTAATTAAGTAAAAGAAAACAGAGAAAAATTCAAAAGAAGGAGAAGAAGACTTACCGGAGGTTGGGCGGAGCGGGGCCTGTGCTCGAGGTCATCGGAGGACCTCGGGGTCATCGCTGAACTCCCCCGGCTACGGGGAGCAGCTTGGCGGCTTGGAGCACCGCAGCACCGCCATGAGCAGCGGTGGGTCGACACCGGGGAGGTAAGTCGTCATTGCTCGATCCCCTCGCCCCTCTCTGTCACAGAGAGGCGGAGGAGGGCTGGGCCTCCTCCCACGTAAAGGTGGACAGCTGTGAACAGTGGAGGAGGGGGTGTATTTGAAGGGCGACTCCGGCGGTTTTGTCTGATGGGCGACGTGGTTTCGAGGGAGGTTGAGGAGCGCGTGGGGCGATGACTGGCGTTGTGGAGTAGTGCGCGAGGGAGAAGGATGATGGGGGTTGACCGGGGGACGGTTGGCGAAGGGTGAGGTAGTCGGAGGTCGTGGAGAAAATGGGAAAGGGGAGAGGTGGCGCGAGTTGGAAAACGTGGGGAGAAGGGGTCTGACGGGAGGTTGACGATGACGCCTGGCCGTTGGATCTGGGGATCCAACGGCCTACGTTTGGGCGCGAAGTGACGGCTGCGATTCGATCAGGAGCGGGGCGATCGAAGGGATGATGGAGCGCCGCGTGGCGTGTCGAGGGCGCGGCGCTAAAGGAGGGTTTAGATGGAATCAAGGGGTCGATCGGATGGCTGAAAGATGGCTAGGAGATAACGGTGGAGATGGAGGATCTGGCTTTCGATCAGAGGGCAATGGAGGCGACACGTGGCACGCTCTGGTGAGAGCGCTCACGTGCGGCGGAGATTAGGTGCGAGTGAAGATCAAACGGCCGTGGATGAAGAGCGACGTGGAGCGGCCTGGGCCATTGGATCAAGGGGTAGATCCAACGGTCGGTGAGGCAGGCGGAAGGGGCAAGGGAAGCGGGCCACGTGGCTCGCCCAGATTGGGCCACGTGGCCCAATCAGGTTATTGCAAGTGTATTTTTGATTTTTGAGGGTCCTATTGGCCGAATTTGAGAAAACTCAAAACATGAAAGTTGTAGATCTTGACGAGATCTACAAGTTTCATGTTGACCAAAACTTGAAAAGAGATCAAACAAGGCCCCGAAATATTTTTGAGGGTATTTTTGAGTCTAAAAATACCACGATTTTTGTTTTGCCATTTTTTTATGGTTTTTAATTTATTAAGGACTCTGTTAATTGTTAGACATTAACAGAGAATTATTGACAAACTTTTAAGCAAGGGGGTTAATTATGACAAATAAAGATGATGAAACTGAGGTTCATCACAGGCCAGAAATGGAGGGCATGGGATTGTGTCAATTCTTCTCTCCCTTTCATTGGAACAAGGATTCTCTCTAGTGCCTTTTTACGCAACACATTTTTTTATGTTGATCAGTGCGTCCGTCAAGAGAAGTTGGAGCCGTCTGCACTTGTTTTCCTGGGAGTACACCGGGGTGTGTCTCTTTTGAGTACCTATCGTAACTTCGACACCCAGACTTGTAGCATTTACGATGCGGAGCCCTTTTTTGGTGCAAGCCTGACTCCTGGTCCTAATAGCGGTGGTCCAAGTGGACACTTTGAAATGGTTGGGAGTGCTCGCCTTTGGTGGAAGCTCTTTGATATTTGACTTTGTGGAATGAGAGCTTTTCTTTGAATTTCATTGACTTGTATAATTGGTGGCTAGCTCCACTGCTTTTACCAAGAGTTGGCGCACACTGATCAACAATTTTTTTTATTTAATCACACCCTGGCACTTAGGTCAATATCAAGAGATTTAGTATAAGAACCAAGTTCTCATACTGGCTAATAATGCTGACACTCAGGTTTCATGAAGCCTCCAAAGATTTTATCCCATCCTCGAGCATCATTAGATCAAATCCAAACTTGATTCCCTCATCCCAATCCCTCAGGTGAAGAGTCAACTCATCTCAATCAAAACAGCAGTCGTGCATGTGTTGTGCTGATCATATTCTTTATGTCTGAGACTAAGCATGGAATATAGCATGCAAATCTAGAGACCTAGGGGAATGTGGATGATTAAGTCTAAGACCCTGATGACTAAGGCTGGTTAATCCTAAAATCTCAAAGACCTCAAAAAGCTAAGTTTCCTTGACCAATTCAGATCCTGGGTGAAAGTGTAAGTGTAGAGGACTAATCCAACTTCTTCATTCAAAAACAAGACACACACACACACACACACAGATATATATATATATATATATATATTTGAACTTTAAGAGATATTAGAACTCCCTAAACTTAATTGAGCATATGCGATTCAGCCAGTATGGATGTAAGTACAGGCCGAAGCCCGTTTCTTGAGGACGGGGCCTTGCGCGATGTCCTCTAAACCATCCAATCTGCTAAGGGCGAACCCTCACTGAACGCAGCTGACTTAATTGGGTTTAGTAGTCACCAATGACTCTTAAAGGATTTTTAGGATTTTTCTGATTTTTATGGATTTTAATAAAGTTAAAACACAAGTTAAACTCAACTTTCCTTGAAAAGAGAAGGCGATTTTTCAAAACCATGTCACACAAAATAAAAAGTTTCAAAACATTTTCAAAAATCATTTTCGAAAATATTTTTATAAAAATAGCGTAACATAATATCGAAAAGCCGTGAAATCATTTGAGTTCTCTTAGTCCAAAGAGTTTTACGTTAGCCAAAAAGTTTTTAATTTTTCAAAATTTTCAGATTATTGCTAAAGTAAATATACGGTATATACGGTATACCCCCCTATACTTAAACTTTGCTACGTCCTCATAGCACTAGATGTTACAAGTACATAGGTCCATTTAAGTATATAGGAATATACGGGAGCTAAGAGGGGCTCCCCCTATACTTAGGTTAGAAATAACCTAAGTATAAAGGCAAGAAAAGAGGAGTAGAGAAATCACAGGGACTCGGGTCTCCCCTATACTTAGGCTGAGATTAGCCTAAGTATAAAGATGGAAATTGATGTTGGGAGAGACCCAAGGTGAACGAAGAAGAGGGATGGATATACAAGGGAGCGGATGAATCTTCGGAGATGAAATGGAGTGACTAAGGTTTTAGGGTTGTGTAGCAAACATGGCTCAATTCAAGCAAGCAAAAACCCTTAGTTTCACCAACTCACACATGAAACCAACCGAAGTTGGTTTATTATCTTATCAGTTTTATTGGTGATAAAGCATTAGATATTTACGCGAAGAAAATGTGAAATGAAAATCAAGGCGTATGCGCGGGTGTTGCTCTCCCAAAACCGAATTTTACTCCATTTTTGGTTGACTTGCAATTAACAGTCCCAATTTTATTTTGAATTATCACTGAATTTAAGGTTAGCACCTCAGTCAGAAAATCATCGTCTACCGTTCATTTCATTTTCCATTAATCCTAGGTGATCAATGAAATCCGAGAAAAAACATGCATTCGATAAAAACCGCGATCTAGGCTAAATGAGAAATCATGCAGTGATTTGACAAAAACACGTGAAAAACTGGGGACGTTTTGAAAACCAAATCCAACATGTATGCAAGTCGAAAAAGCCGCACCTAATCATGCATCTATTAGCGGTGATTGATTTTCATGAATTTTAGCTAAGTGATGCGGGATTATGTGCGTATAGAATTTAGTGTGTCCTACCTACGATCAAGTCCGTAATCATATGGAAAAAATTAAAATGAGCTCAGAGAGCCGCATGCCTAGTCCTAGGTCGACACTCAAGTGGAGACGATCCCCACACAACCACGATCGTTCGATTACAGGTTTGAGTCTTCGATCAAAGACCGCTGTAAAAGACGAATTATTATAAGCAAAAATAAAATGCGACACATTTTTTTTCTTTTCTTTCTTATCGACTCCAAGCATGCTTCTGCGGCTCCTCGCAGCGGGGAGTATCCTGCTCCTCGCTTCCTTGATCCATCAAGGGCCCTGCCACAAAAACAATAGTTAGATATCAAATAAGGAAGAAAAAAATTTTATATGCAAAATATATGATCATTTGACCTATAAAAAGAAACACTAAATTAAACGCACAAAAATCCAAAAAAATATAAGAAATGAGCCGTGTCCCCGACAACAGCGCCATCTGACGAACCGAAAAATCGGCCCTTTAATAGAGTGTTTTTAGCACTCGATA
The DNA here is from genome assembly GCA_037367405.1 of Ottelia alismoides. Taxonomy (NCBI): domain Eukaryota; kingdom Viridiplantae; phylum Streptophyta; class Magnoliopsida; order Alismatales; family Hydrocharitaceae; genus Ottelia; species Ottelia alismoides. The sequence continues at coordinate 394,677 of JAZKJV010006386.1, forward strand.
AAGTCATAGCAGCTGGGCCGAGATGGACTCGTCAAAGACCATCTCGTTTAGATATACAAATATCAAAATGAGATGGTCGTAATATTTTCTTATTTTACTTGGCAAGAAACCAAGGTCGAACTCAGGGACACGTGCTTCTCTCGTATTAATCGGACTTCTATTTATTTAACTAGGTGTTGAATTAAAGGCATATAGGTCAAATGTATGCAAAGACACAACGATGCATTAAAGTCAAACATGCATTTTTTTTATCAATTTTTAACTATGCAGATAAATGCTAGGAAATGCAATGCAAATGTTATGCCCGAAATGATCATTACTAAATCCATAAAATGTACGAGTTGAACAGAATCAGAAAATGAAGCAATTTTCATTTATATAGCAAGCATGCATGAGAAACAAGGAAATCAGGACACTGAGTTGACCAATATAAAGCAGTACAGATCGAAGTGTCAAAGTGAGAATCTAAGCATGCCAGAATAAAGATGATAAAAAGAGCTTCGAAATGAAACTGAAATCACCTCAATCGGATATATGAGGCTCAAGATATGCAAGATTAAAGGCAAGGGCATAAATGAAAGAAAACATAAAAAGATATCTACAAATCAGTCCCTGGGAAGGTCTAAAATGCAATAAAAATAAGTGTGGGGCCTTCCCTGTAAATAAACCATACGCGCGGGGGCATATTTGTAATTATTGAAACCCGCAAGGGTATTAGTGCAAATAGCCCCAGGCGCGCAAGTGCTGCACGTGCTCAGGACCTGTTTGCAATTTTGACTAACTTCGTGGGCGACTCTGCAAATAACCCAGGAAGCACGTGCCAGGCACGCGCTATCTAGGCTCGGAGGGCGGCTCGGGCTTGGCAGAGGCTCGCTGCTGCTTCGGGTTGGCTCGGGATACACGAGCCTCCAGGCTTGGTGACGATGAGGCTCGGCGTGGGCTCAGGGACCGCCACGTGGTATCAGGACCTGGATGTAATTTCCAGAAGGTGCGAGGGCGCCGATGCAAAAAGCCCACACCCACGTGCGTGAGGCACGTGAGCTAGGCTCGGATGGGGGCGAGGTTCGGCGTTACTTCGGTTGGCCGTTGCAGGTGGCTCGGGCCACGTGGTGGCTCGAGGTTGCCTTGGGCGAAGCTCGGTTCCACCGAGCCTTCGCGCTCCGGGACGGCGACGTGGCTCCTCCAGGGCCGTTGGATCTCCGCCGTGGGGCGAGATCCAACGGTAGATTCTTCTCCTCCCTCCTTGATGGCTGGCGGCGCGATTGGAGCTCCGGCGTGAGGCCTGGAGCTCCGCCGCGCCTCGCTATACTCGGTGAAGCTCGGGGAAGATTGCTGATGCTCTGGCGATGAAGGTCCGATGTCGGAGGACCTGCCGGAGTGGCTGAACTACGCTGTCGACGCCTGATCACCGGAGGCGGAGCTCTAGAACTCAGCTCCACCCACGGCCCGGTCGTTGGCGATGGTTGACCTGCAAGGGGTTAGGGTGTGCGTGCGTGCGAGATGAGACGGACGGAGGGCGTATGTGGTGCGAAGAAGGCGAAGCCCTTAGTGGGTCCTCCTCCGCCTCCGGCGGAGGAGGATGCCTGGGATGGAGGAGGTTGTGGAGGAGTAGAAGGGTGATCAGAGTAGTTTCCGTGGAAGGAGGGGTGAAGGCGTAGCTCGTGGAGTTAATAATGGAGGTCGGAGATGGAGGTATCAACCTGGAAAATGAAGAGAAAATAAAGAAAGAGTTACAAAATGGATCGGATGGCTTACCTGGCCGGAGATGGAGGTGGTGCCTGGGCTGGGCATCAGAGAAGATGCCCTGGTCATCGCACGTCGAGGTCGGCAATTCCTCGGAGCTCGAGCAGGGTTTTAAGCCTTCGCGACGTAGCGGAGTAGCTGCGGATCTCACCGGGGTATTTGGGGTCGTCATAGCTCGATCCGAGCTCCTCCCCCTGTCACAGGGAGGAGCTGGAGGGCTGGGCCTCAGTCCCTTGGTTGGTGGATGAGGGTGAAAGAGGGATGACGAGGTGTATTTAAAGGAAGGGGGTGATGGTCCAGGTGCTTGGAGCTGAGGATTGCGAGGGGATTATGGAGCGACTGGAGGAGGGTGGTGGGTGGAGGACGTGCACGCGAGGATCGTGGGAGGATTGGCTCGGCCGTGGGGTGGTTAGAGCATAGCGAGGATGACCAGGGCTATGGCTAAAATTAGAGGGGTGGAGGAGGTCTGCGAAGCGGGACGCCCGGGCGGAGCTTGCGGGAGGAGGGAGACGAGGCCTCGGCCTTTGGATCTTGCGATCCAACGGCTGAGAGAAGGGTGCGGAGCGACGATTGAGATAAGATCGGGAGCGGAGCGATCGAAGGGATGCGCTCACGCCACGTGTCGGTTTGAGAGAGAGAGGCGCGAACGGAGGGAGCAGATGCGAAGGAGGTTTGATCAGATGGCTGAAAATAAAAGAAAATCTAGCGGCTCAGATTAGAGAATTTAGGCGTGATCAGATGGTCTTCAAAGCACCACGTGGCGCGCTCCTGGTGAGGCGCAAGCGTGCGGTGATGATGGAGGCGGAGGAATGATCAAACGGTCGAGGAGAAGGCGGGTACGTCGAGAGCAGCCAGCCGTTGGATCAAGAGGGTGATCCGACGGCTGGCAATCGATGCGGAATATACAAGGGAGGCAGGGCCACGTGGTGCCCCCAGATTGGGCCACGTGGCCCAATCAGATTATTGGAAGAGAAATTTTGATTTTTGAGGGCTAATTTGACCGAATTTGAGAAAACTCAAAACATGAAAGTTGTAGATCTTGATGAGATCTACAAGTTTCATGTTGACCAAAACTAGAGATGAGATCAACTGTAGCCTCCAAATTTTTAAGGGTATCTTTAAGTCTAAAAATACCACTGATTTTTGTTTTGCCATTTTTTGTGGTTTTTAATTTATTTAGGACTCTGTTAATTATAGGACATTAACAGGGTTTTATTGACAAAACTTTAAGCAAGGGGGTTAATTATAGGAAATAAAGATGATGAAACTGAGGTTCATCACAAGGGCAACTTTCTCAGGAGAGTCGGTGCACCTAAGTGAAGCGTAGGCAACTTGTTTCTTCATCAAGTTGTAGGAGAGCGTAGGAGAAGGAGAAGAATATATGGAAGAGACGAGTCACTTGGTGCATTTTGCATATATATTTTTTTATTTAGCATTTTTATTCATTCATTATTCTTGTAAAAATTTTAATTATTTATTAGGAACTTTCCTCTTTTTCTGTTTTCTAATAGGCCACTATATACCTTGTGTATGAGGGGTCTGTTTCACCAAGTGTCAGTTCACTTGTGGGACCTCACCTATTTTGTTTTCATCACCTTCTTTTTCTTTGTTTTCTCATTGTTTTGTGTGCATGAAACCATAGAAGTAGGTTTTATTATCTTGCTTGAGCCAGGTAAACTGTTAGGTCCAAATCTCCTAAACAATAATTTCTTCTACCTATAGAATAAAGCATTGCTTGGACTTAGTCAAACACGTTCATGCCCGTTAATAGAAGTTACTATTAGGATGGTTCTCATGCATCATTTAGGTTAGTTTATTTTCTGTCTTTTATGTGCATATCACCCGGCATGTAGAGTGCTAGAGACAAGGTACGCATCCTCTATCTCCTACATGTGTCATTGATTTTCTTGTGCATTGTCTTTCTAAATTTCTTTTTCATTTTTACTCACATAATATCAAAAGGAAATTGAAAAATACGGTAGATGATTTGTTTGAAAAGGTCCAAAAAAGGTGATAATTGTATAAAATTGGGACTGCTAAAGAAAACTCGACCCTAAAAATAAGTGTAAGGAAAAAAATCATTGTTTTTGGGAGAGTAACCCCTTCATTGTTTGCAGGTACTTACCTCCAAATAGAGTGGAAGAGGATGCGGCCATAAGGATAGAGCCCAAATCACGGGACTTGTGCCTTAAGTACATGTTTATCACTTTTCAGTGTGTGATTGCAATTATAAGCACTTGCCTCCAACCATAGAAAATCTCTTTGTTTTGCTTAGCATCCTATCTTCCCTTGGTCCTAATATTGAGCTCGACATCCTGGGAAGATGATACCACAATTTGGAGAGGTTTGAGAATGTACACTTGGCGATACCGATGACTCACCTTGTGTGTTTGATAGTAAGCAACACCTTGTAGATTCACTAAACTTAAAATTGAAATGATAAAACATAGAACTCTTACAGTCTCCACTTGTGTCAAGTTGATGAATCGGGAGTTTCTATTGTGTTTGTTTGATTAGTGTAAAGATCTTTCATGCTCTTCATGCCTTTTCTTCATTATCTTCTTGTATTGACCTTCGTGTTCTCGCATTTTTTCCTCTTGATATTGAAGATGTCGGATTGGTGCATTTCTTATTCAGACTTTATGAACTCCTTTCACACTCTGATTCAGTCATCTTCTATTCAGAAAGACTCACTTCCCGAGCATTCCTCTTTCTCCACTTCTCCATTTACCTCATCGGTTATTCAAGATTGACTCTAATTTTGAACTATCATTTGAGACTCCCTTATTCTTGAGGACTAATCTAGTGTAGAGTCCACTTGCAAAAATCGAGATAGTGTACTTGATGACTTTGAAAGGCAAAGGTTCCATGGCTGAACAGAGCGAGATCAGTAGCACAATGTTAGACTCCATACATGCCTTTTAGGCATAGTTGACTGAACAGACTGACTTTCAAGATGGATCATCGATATGAGGAACGATAGATAGGATAAGAGAGAGGAGGATAGAAATCCTGAAGGAGGTGGGAATGAGGGTAGATGGGCTCCAACAAAATGGAGCCATTGCCGGGGAGGCATGGTGAAGGTAGTTAGGCTTTTATCTGACTTACTATTCTTGGTTGAAATTTATGTTTATATTTTTCTATACCTAATCATTGTTCCTATCACTATGTCTAATTCATTTTTTGCTTATATTTTTATACTTGTGTCTCTTAAACATTCTTTCTTTCCTCTTTAGCATTGGCCCATGGAGCGAAGGAGGCAATTCTAGGAGAGCCGAAGCACCCGAACGAAGCGGAGGTCAGGCGATCTTCACTGACCGGTAGGAGAGAGCACTAAGGAGGGCAGGGGCTGTTGAATAGTAGGCACTTTTAACATAGAATTTATTCTTCGAAAAAAATTCTTGTAATTAATTTGTAAGTAATTTTGGCACTTGCCCTTTTTTCGTTTTCTTAGAGACACGTGGACACTATTATTCGAGGTCTGTTTCACCAAGCGTCAGTGCACTTGGGGGACCTCACCGTTGTTTTCTCGTTGTTTTTATTGCTTTTATTTTTATTTGTTTCTTACAGATTTGTGTTTTCTGACTTTATTTTATTTTATTTTCTGTGAGTGAAGCCCCTAGATTTAGGTTTTATTTGGTTGAGCCAAGTAGGTATAAGGTCCAAAGCCCTAAAAGAATGTATGTTCCTATAGATCATTTGGACTTAGGCAAATAATAACTTGGTTCTTCTTGAATTGAAGTTACCGCTTAGGATGGTTCTAGCTTACATTTGCATATAGCATAGTTTCAATTTTATGCGCGGATCATGTTGCATTTAGAGTTCTGGAGTCAGGTATGCACCTCTATCTCTAGCATTTACATCTCATATTTTCTCGTGTATCGATTTTTTTGTTTTCCTCCCTCTATTTTGTGATATAGGAATAAAGGAAATCGAAAACTACATTAGATGTGTTTTTATTCAAAAATATCAAAAAAAGAAAAAATAGAAAATTAAACATTGGGACTGCTAATATCACTTAGACCCTTCAAATTAAACACAATTGATTCATATCATCGTCTAGGGAGAGCAATCCCCCCATTATATTCGCATTTTATTTGCCACGTACACACTAAGGATTAGTGCCCCAGTCCCAAGCCTTCCTATGTGTTTGTACAACTTCGTGTTTGATCGCTTAACTCTAAAATTGATAAGATAATTGCCCGAACCTTCATGGTCTTCACATTGCGTTGAGTTGGTGAATTGGGGGGCTTCTATTGTTTATTTGTGCTTGTTGTTGAGTTAGTTACGATCTTTTCTTTCTAGATCATCAGCAGTCACATTCCCATTAATCCCTCCCTCCCACCCTAATCTGATTTAATTCCCCATCATGGCCATCAAGATGTCTTCCTTCAGAACGCATTAGTCCTTTGGATGCAGCTCAGATCTCTTCAATTTGGCAGAACATTGGTCTCTTTGATCATGACCTAGATGTATATGAGCTTGCATCTCCTGATCTATTGAACGACTTTTCTATGACTTCGAGAGAGAACCCGTTATTTGAATATGATCATTCATTCTCTCCCTTGAATTGGCATGATTTTTCCCACCTCCCCGAGGGTTATCTGTGGGTGGTTTGTTCTCTTTACTTAGTTTCACTCATTGGTTGTGCATCCAATCTGTCAGATAACAAGACCGAGTCTTCTGATTTTTCTGAGATTGATCTTTCTTCTCTCCTTGATGACTCTCGCAAGGATAAGCCAACCCTTGAGTTATTCGATGTTATACATGATATCTCTCCATTACATGTATCGAACATCTGCTATCTTATTGAGTCTCATGATCTTGACCTTCCAAACTTTTCTGGACAGTGATTGGCATGGAGGATTCCATGACTGATCCTTCTTTCTCCACGTTCCATTTTTTCGGCTCAACACATTCACTTCGTTCTGACCTTGAGCTGAAGATCTCATTTGTGCTACCAGTTCCTGACTTGACTTTCTATTCTATTTACCTGGTAGCAGACACCCGCCTATTGCTCATATGGGTGTTACCATTCACACTGATGACCACGTTGTTATTCTCACACTGAGACAATAGTGACAGTACGATATTTGCATTACTGATGCCATCTTGAACCTTGATACTTCAGTATCCTAGCCTTTTCACCCAGCTAAGGGCATAAACTCTAGCGCTTGTTGAGAGGCACCTCAACAATGCCTACCTTGTATATATGTTTCATTCTGATTTGCTCCTTCCTTCTTCCATGTTATCGTTCACCTCTTGTCTGTATATGTGTGCTATACTTAGGATGTACTATATCCTAAGTATAGGGGGTGAGTGATTCAAGTTGTTCGTATTTGTCACGTTCTCATCATTTCTGTTATTTCTTATACTTAGGGATCATTTACACTAAGTATAGAGGACATGTTGATGTTCATATTTCTTCTGATCTCTCGCATGTCCTCCAACTTATTGATATTCTATTCTCAGAACTATTCTACCCTAAGTATGGGGGGGGCAAGACGATTGAGTCTGTCAATTCTTTTCCTCAATTTTTCCTTTCATACAGTCTTTGATACTTAGGAGTAGTTAATCCTATGTGTAGGGGGGATCACCGACTTCTTTTTATTCTTTGAGTCATTGTTGTAGAGTGTTCTTTTCAATTTTCAATACTTGTCAGGAATTATGTCTTGCTTTGCATCTCGTTGATCACTTTGAGGACATAGGTTAAGCTAAGTATGGGGGTGTCCTGTATATTGTATATATACTTTAGCCATAACTCATACTTTTAAATGGCTACAAAAATGTGATTGTTTTTTGTATATTATTGGGATATGTATATAAATGTGTAAAATCTACGTGTGTGTGTATAGACTTTGGTCACCTTCCATCTTTAAAAAAATAAAAAAGAAACAAATTAAAAAAATAAAAGAGAAAAATGATGAAAAAAATCTCTTATAAAAATAGTGTATAATCCATGTATATACTTTTATGTATTTTACTAACCCTTTTTCTCTTAAAAAATTAAAAAAATGCTTTGTATATATTTCTTGCATTTGCATTTGTGTTTTTTAGAATAGTATTGACATCCGAACTGAGTATGAAATAAAATTGATGAATGAAGCTTAGTTGGACCTTAATCCACTTAATTTCAGAGGAACCTTATAAGAACTGGAGTTAAGACTTTTCAGGTCCTGGCGACTTAATTCTTTGAGTCCATAAGACTATGTTCACATGTCCTCTTAAGTAGTCTATGTATAATATTTAATAAAATACGCATGATTTTTCTAGACCATGACTTGTCTTGGATAAGCACTCTACATGTATCTCTTCATGGAGGAGGTGGTGAGGAGGTAGAATCTTTTAGCTTGGGGTAGCACACGGGTATATAACAACTAATGGGAATATCTGTCTTCCTCTAAGGAGTGTAGTGCATCTCAGTTGATCTAGTAGCATTGAGGTCTAAAGATAGGATGCTATGGGGTTGCAAAAATAATTCAAAAGAGGGATAGTCTACTAGTTCAAGAGGAAAAACTCCATATGTACATGTTGCACCTTGTTTATATTTCAAAAAAACAAAAAAAAATCAAAATCTCCAAAAGTGGGCAGGCATGATTAAAAAGTAAAATGCATGTCGGAGTGTATATACACGTATAAAAAAATAAGAAGAGCTTCAAAGTAAAATTTTTGTAAGCTTGCAGCTAGATGACTTGGCTACACTGGTCATGCATCCAAGGATAGGTAGCTACATTGGTTACCGTCCATTCTTTTCTCCATCTCCTCTTCTTGAGCTGGTTGTGCTTCTACTTAGAAGGGAATTTCCCCTCTCCTCAAGGAAAGAGTTTCTACTTTTGAGATGGAGATATATATTTAACTTACACCGTACGAGTAACGATTCATAGTCATAATAATTTGTGTATGTAGATTTGTTTTGATCTAACTGTTGAGGTGACCTGAATAGGAGTCTTATGGAACTTGAAGGATGTTAAGTTTTGAATCCATTTCTCATCAAGGTTCATCTACACTAATAATCCACAGGTCTGACAGAGCTCCATACTACAGCTTTATGAAGATAAGTTTAATACTTAATATTGTCATAATTTCTTTATTTTTCCTTTCTTTGTATATTCTTCACTTATTCTTTCAAATAAGTGTTTGCTAATGGACTAGCAAAGGTAAAGCATAGGGGGATGATGAATCCATATTTTATAATCTTTATTCATATATATTAGGGTAAAGTCCCTCATAAAACACGTGTATATATTATTAAATTCATATTCTTACTAACCTACATCTGTATGTAAATATTGTACAATTATTAGTATTTTAACCTAAAATAAATAAATAAATAAATAGAGGGAAAAAAGAAAATAGAAGACTATAAACATGTAATAGAGATAGGCTGACCCAAACCCTGAGAGAAGGTCAAGACTTGACCTGATCGACCAGGAAAAGTAGGGGGAGACATGGTCTTTAATTAGAAAATCCAAAAAAATATTTTGTAAATACTTTTCATTCTTTATTTTTTTCTAAGTACATTTCTATAGAACTTACACTATTTTATTAATCTATAAATTGACCTCAAATTAAATAATTTTATTAACGGAAATGTAAATAAAAATGTTTTCTAAATAATAAAAATGCTTGTAAAATAAAATAATGTGTATAATAGAAGTAACCACATTTGGAAAAAGTTGTAAAGCGATAATTGAAAGGTCAATTTCGACTCCATATAAACTCGAATTGAATCAAACTCACTTCCATCATATTCTAAATTAAATTAACTTTAAAATGGCAGTGGTTTCATAATTTTGGAGTTACAGTTTGAAAGATGATTTTCAGTGGTGGTTTTTGCAATATTACTACTGATTTATTTTATTTATTTATATTTTTTATACATAATGAATTTTTAAATGATTGTAATGTTTTTTTAATAAATATTTAAATTAAAAATATATATAACATAAAATAACATAATTTCCTTATTTAAATATGAGTATAATCTACCATATGTATATATTATATGTATATAATTAATTTCCTTAAATAACCACCACACGAAATTAAATAACTAACAATTATTATTTAAATTATCAAAATGATGAAAATGATTTATTTATTTATTTATTTATGTAAATAATATACCATAAGTATATCATTTAATTAATTCCTTAATTAACACACCATTAAGGTGGCTCTTTAAGTTATTGGTATTTATTATTAGTAATTTCGAAAATTATTTTATTTATTATTTTAATGAATTCAATTCTACCATTAATAACTTTCCCTTTTTTCCTCTCCATTAATTCATTTTTTTGAAATTCAAAATTTTTTATTTATTTAGCATCTCTTCCTTCATTCCCATTTGCATGTGGTGAGAGGAGTCTAATCTCTAAGAGCAATCGTATGGTAGAAAGGTGTCCAACCTCCGAGCCGTCCGGTGACAGCGAGGCGATCTTTGTCGAGGTCATCACAGCATTCATCTGCTCCCACGATGAGATCTACATCCATTTTCTCTCTTTTAGTTAGGTAATTTTAGGGTTAATTTTAATTTTGATTTCGTTGTCAATTCAATTTTAGAGCATAGTTTCTCATCGTTAATCATTATTCTTCATTGATTAAATACCATCTGATTTCACTTCCACCCCTTAATCCCTACACGTTCACATTCTACCTCACGCGAGCTATCTCCTCCGGCTGCGTATGGTGATCGAAGGCACACCATCACTACCAACGAAACCCCCTCGCCAAGTGATTCTTATTTGATTTTTTTCGACCGAGTTGTCATGTTCGAGTCGGTTTATACTAGATTTTATTGCCGGTACAGTGATTTCAAAAAAAATAAATATACATATCACATATTGTTTTATAGAAAAATAATCTGTGCCCAGTGTCGTTGCCGCTTAAACCTCCTGCCATCTCCGATCATCGCAGAGAGCATCTCCTCCGCCACTGCCATTGTCACGTGAGGCCCGTCCTCATCCACCTCTTGGAGCCATACATGAACACCACCACTCGAAGAAGCGTTGCCACAGCACCATCCTTCGACGTCATCGAAGAAGCGTTGCCACAGCATCACCCTGCCTGGAGCAGCTCCCACCGCCAACATCTTCCACGTTGGAGCATCTCCCACCATCGACCGCTACGAGTCGCCATCAACCTCAATCGCCCTTAGTTTATTTGACGTTGCCGCCCTTCAGATTGAGGGAAAGAGAAGAAGGGGCGGTGACCCGCTCCTGCTTTGAAACAAAGATGCCCCTCATTGAAAACCCTAATTTTATGGTCAAATATCAATAAAATCCCCATATTTCCAAATATTGCAATAAAGTCCCGCCTCCACTCAAGCATGTGTGACACACACCCTTTCATTGGGAAATTTGCATTTTTTTTACCCTGCTTTTATTTATTGTTACTTTTTAATGCAAAAACATTAAACTAATGTGATTATATATATGTTTATCTAGACTTTAATTTGCATACATTTATTATTGGAATATATATTATTTATGCTCAATAAATTCTCCAAAAATCGGATTAAGTTCTTATTACATATCTCCTCATAGTATAATTTTCTCATTGCAATTTATTAACATTTTTTATTATTAAAAAAATCAAAAACATTGCATTTTCACTATTTGAAATTAGAAAATTCATTAAAAAACAAATATTGTGTCAAAAATTCTAAAAAACTTACCATAGTCTTCAATTTCTATATTTTATTTCTTATGCAAATCTCATGCAATAAATATTTTAAAGCCCTAAAAATTTGTAAAATACTTAAAATCTTATAAAAATCATATAAAGAAGTAGAAAATTTTAAAAAAACAATTTCACTTCCTATTTGTAGATAATTCTTTATAGTTTTTAGGAAAAAAAATCAATCTTCCTGTTCTTTTTCTTCCTGGATACGTTGGTCCCGGGTCTCGACCTATCCAAGAGATGCAAGAGTTGCTCATAGCTGGAGTTTGAGTCTTCTATTGGATTAAGTGGGTGGTCAGAGACAACCAAATCTTGCGTCTGAGATTTCTATTCCTGTGAAAGTCCTCGTATTCAGTTTATCTACCTTTAACACCTAGGGTAGATAGGAACCGAATAATCGTCCTTTTACTATATGCTAGCTACGAGATCAGGTCCCACATCTCCTCTTTCAATGAGGTCCTTTACCTGGGGATTGATTGACTGGAGCCGGATTTGGGATTAGGCGGGCTGATGGATAGTACGTTTGGGGAGCGGGAAGCGAGAAAAAAGCTAGGATAGAAGACCAAGGGAAGGAGTCGGGTTATTGATGTCAGATTGAAGATGGAAATAGTTATATATAAGGTGTTTTTGAATTTGTTTAAATTTTTAATTTAGAAAATATCCATTTCATTTTTTGATATCATTTTGAGTTTCTAATTTGTAAAATCCATAAAAAATTGAAAAAAATTGAAATCACTTAAAACAGTATAAAAAGTATAAAGCACAAAAATATTTTATTTTGACCTTTTTGATCATTTTTACTATATTTTGAAAATAAAAATAGCATTTCTCTATCTATGTATATAATTTATTTAAAATTTATATTCTTGTAAAATAAAAAATTTAAAAATTAAAAATTATTAAAAATTCAAAACCTAGGAAATAAAAAAATACACATAAAAACCGTAAAAAATTAAAGGATAGAACACTTACAAAAACCAAGATAGTTGACATTTGAATTTCCTCTTTCTTTTCATTGATTTTTTTCAAATATTTATATAACCCTCGAGATTATTAGACTCCATGAGTTCGATCATGTTTGTTATACATGTAAATTAAAAAGCATATTCTCTTGATATATTTTTTGTATTTATTTTAGCTTGATAAGTAAATAATTTATGTTTGACGCCTGATTGGGTTGCGATGGCACTTTTTAATAATACATGTAAATAAAAACCATTGAAAAGTTTAGTCAACAAAATGACAGGTAGGTAATATTGAGCATTAATAATATTTATTTCAACTATAAAAGTATGCAAATTAAATTCTATATAAACATGGACGTAATCATATCTATTTAATGTTTTTGCATCAAAAAGTAACAAGAAATAAAAATTGGGTAAAATGCAAATTACCCAGTGAAAGGTCGTGTGTTACACATGCTTGAGTGGAGGTGGGACTTTATTGCAATATCCATAAAATCTAGGGCTTTGTTGATATTTACCCATAAAATTAGGGTTTCCAATAGAGACCTCTTCATTTCAAAGAAAAAGGGGGCGGTGTATCGCCCCTTCTTCTCTTTCCTCCTAATCAGAAGGGCGGTGACGGTGAATTGACTAAGGGTGATCAGGGACAATGATGACTTGCAGTGGTCGGCAGTGGGAGTTGCTTCAACGGTGGAAGACGTCGACGGTGGGAGCTTCTCCAGGAGAGGTGGAGCGGTCTCGATGGATAGCTCAGGGTCTCCGCTTAGATGGTAGAGGTGACGAGTTGATATCGAGATGGCAAGGGCGGTGGTGGTGTTGTCGTCGCCGTTGATGATTTTTGGATGGAAAGGATATGGAAAGTGGCTCCAGACAGACCGCGTTGAAGGATGGTGTTGCAGAAGTGCTTCTTCGAGCGATGGTGTTTAGGTGTGGCTCCAGGAGGTGGACAGTGGCGGGCCTCACGTGACAAGGGTAGTGGCGGTGGAGATCCTCTCTGTGATGATTAGAGATGGTAGACGGAGGCTAAGGCAGCAGCGGCGCCGCCTCTAGATTATTTTTTTTGTAAAACAACAGATGGAGGAGTGATACTATGAGAGCAAAAAATGTGGGAGCATGAGATCATGCATTCTAGACCACATGATTCTATTTTCTCTCTCCCGGTCTTCTCTCTCCTGGTTGGATCATGTGGTCCAGAATGCATGCTCTCATGCTCTCACATATTTTAGCTCTCATAGGATCACTCCTCACAACAAATGATATATATATATTGTAATCATTTTTTTTGAAATTCATGTCCTGTAATAAAATCAAATATACATCGACTCGAGCACGACCGCGCGATCCAAAAAAATCAAATAAAAATTGGTGTGTGAGGGGGTTCTGTCAGTGGTGATGGATTGGAATCGTGTCTCCGGCCACCATATGTGTCCAAAAGGGATAGATTGTGTAAGATAGAACATGAACGTGTATGGATTAAGAGGTGGATGTGAAATAGGAATGGATCAAATCGATGAAGAATAATGATCAATAATGAGAAACTATGATCTAAATTGAAAATTGACAAGAAAATCAAAACTAAATTAATCCTAAAATTAAATAATTAAAAGACAATAAATGAATGTGGATCTCATACTGGGAGCGGATGAATGTCGTGATCGCCTCGTTGTCATCAGACGGCTCAGAGGGTAGGCACCTTTCTACCACAAGTTTGCTCTTGAAGATTAGGCTCCTCCCACCAAATGATTAATCAAATGGGAATAAACGAAGAGGATCCAGATAAACAAAAAATGGATTAAAAAATGAATTAATTGAGAGGAAAAAAGGAAAGATGTTAGTGGTGGAATTGAATTAATGAAACTAATGAAAATAATAATAAATACCGATAACTTGAAATGCCACCTTAATGGCAAGTTAATTAAGGAATTAATTAAATATATACATATGGTATAGTATTTACGTAATTAAATTAATAAATCATTTCATCAATTTATTAATTTAAAAAATAAATATTAGTTATTTAATTTTTTTGTGGTTGTTATTTGAGGAAATTAATTATATACATATAATATATGCATATGGTACATTATACACATAGTTAAATAAGGAAACTATGTTATTTTACATTGTATATTATTTTATTTTAAAAAGTTATGAAAAAATATTTATAATTATTTATACATTATGTATAAAAATAAATATGAATCAATAAAAACAATAAATCAGTGGTAAAATTACAAAAACCGCCCCAGAAAATTGTCTTTGAAACTGTAATGTAACTCCAAAAATTATGAAACCACTGCCATTTTAAAGTTAATTTAATTTAGAATATGATGGAAGTGAGTTTGATTAAATTTGAGTTCATATGGAGCCGGAACTTGTCTTTCGTTTATCACTTTACGGCTTTTTTTGAATGTAGTTGCTTTTATTATACATGATTTTATTTTGCAAGCATTTTTATTATTTAGAAAAGATTTTTATTTGCAATGTCTGGTAAGAAAATTATTTAATTTGAGGTCAATTTATGGACAATAAAATAGTGCAAGTTTTATACAAATGTACACAAAAAATTCAAAATAAAGAATAAAAAGTATTTACAAAATAATTTTTTGAATTTTCTGATTAAAGATCCTATCTCCCCCTAGTTTATTCCTAGTCAATCTGGTCAAGTCTTAACCTTCTCTCTGAAGGCTTTGGAATTATCCTTAAGCGCATCATGGAAGCGTGATCGTCGTATCGGATACGATGAAGAACGACTAGTCGTACTAGTTGTTCGGTGTAGCGAAATTTTAAAAAAATTTCGTATGATAAAACTACATGATCCAAGAACACTTCTTGAATCGTTTCATCTATAACCACAATAAGTATAAGGAATACCTCTTGAAGCGTGGTTGATCAAGTCTCTAAGAGAAGAGACCTCCTTTCTCAAGTCCGATCGTCGGTGAGACCGCTTGCGAGTGCGGGGATGAACCGTGTTGTCCTCGCAATCCAAGAAGATGATCCAAGCACGGTTGCTCCTGATCTCGTCGTACGAGATCGAACATCTCCTTCGCGAGCGTAACACAACAAGAAGACAGAGAACCGAAGAACGTCGAAGCGGCGGCGCGGTGGCGAAAGCGTCGACGAATCTCTCCTCTAGGATATGGTGGACGGCCACCAAAATTAGAGGGAGAGAGGGATGTCGTGTATGAAGAAAGAGAGAGAGAGAGAGAGAGAGAACTCCAAAATTGCATATACTTAGATATCATGGTATGCCTCTCTATATATAGGGTTTTGGGATCCATGGATCTCAATCCATGTGACATATAAAATCAATGGATGAGATTGATTTATGTCAATCTAATGGTCAAGATTGTTGTTGGTGAAACCAACAAATTTGGATTAAAATATATTTGACAAAATCAATTATAAATCAATCCTAAATTATACCAATAAATAAGGAGAGAATATACATGGAGATTACATCTCCATGTATAATCTAGAGGTGATGGCCACCCATTCCATATAGGAACAGGGTGTTGCCCACCTCATTCCAAGTTGACAGCAATCTCATGGATTTCCATGAGATTGCATATCTGCTTGAAATTCTCCATTATTTATTTCCAACAACTTTTGTTGGGTTTTATTCTTCAAAAATAATTCACAATTGTATTTGAGAATATTGCAATCTTGCCATTGAAAAATTGTGAATCATCTTCACAACCCAAAACAATATACAATTTACACTTTCAATAAATTACACAATGTGTATACAATACACATAATAATTAATCAACAAATATAAATTACAATTATCTCTCTCTAATACATTATAAATCACATTTATAATATATTCTGAATAATTGAATACTTCTATCCACATTATTCTTATCCACAATAATTAAATCATATTTAATTATATTGGATAATTTCTTCACACATCAAAATGATTAAATCACATTTAATCATTAATTATTCATTGCTTAGATCTTATGGAATTATTCTCGAACCCTTCAAGAATAATGCGATCTCTCCTCAGATACTAGGAGATAAGGACATGGCGATTGTATTGTTCCACATATAGTGACTTGGATATTGAGATCATATCTCAAATCCAGATCGCGGGCCTCCCATAGATGCTTGATTAAATCAAGACCGCAAATCTAATCTTCTCATTGTATCTGAATCATATTCAGATCAATGTCCAACATTTGTACTAAGATCAGATTACTTCTCTACCAAGAGGAGTCACTGAAATCCAGACCCGTTTCATCACTCCTTAGGATTGGAAGCGTCATGGTTATACAATCGTTTATGTTCACATCACCCTCAGGTATTCCCAATACCTGTACGTCCTGCATACTGGAAGACTCAGAATAAACCCGAAGTATTGGATCAACTTTATATTGTCGACTTCTTGGTTTTATCAGCAAGTTTCTCATTCGATCATCGGGATTCGGTATCGATCATATACTTTCCAAAAGAATATATCATACCTAGGTCTTGATCACATACTTTCCAAAAGTATATATCAAACCTACAAATTCAGTCAAGCTTCCAAAGCGAGACGACCATGCGCATGGAATTTGATTCTTCCCAAGATCTCATGAGTGAGCTCATGCCTTCCGGTTCACTAACTGAACCTGTATGTTCCCTTTGAGAGATCGTATTACTCATAAGCCCTTATATGCACACCAGCGCGTCGGTGTATAGACCTTGGTTAGGTCATCAACCTATTGGTCTGCCAAATGTACATACTCAAACATATAGTAACACATCTGTCTCCGGTCAGAGGATGCGTGCATGTATCGTGACAGCATACGATATAGGACTTTGGTTATCTCGATCTCGTTAAGTCAACTCTTTGACCTAACTAATCTGACACCTCCGAATCTCTATTCCTATGCAGAGGACCTAGATCAAGAGGTCAGCCAGATATCAGCCTTTAGAGATAAGGATTGTCATCTCCTACTCAAGCTGGAGATCATCTTTTAACAATCTTTTGATGGTGCTTGACGAGTCCTCAATCTAACTCTTTAGATATTCATCCAAGCACAAGCCTCTATGATTCAATAGTTGAATCAACATCTGTATGATTATTAAGATGGCCATGGTACATAACCCTAATTGTACTAAGGGACCTATTATGCAAATTATTCATTCTTCATTTCAGATTAGGGAATGATATATGCAATAATATTTATTGCATAATGGCTCGACGTGGGCTCACATGTCCAACAATCTCCCACTAGCCCAAAGAGCCATTAATGGGCTAATCATTTAAACCCACACTCATGTGACAATCATAGCCTATTTAGAAAATAGCTAGGTGAGCTGATCAGTCACTCTGTTCCCGCGAGACTATGCCAAGTCCTTTTATGGCACTTGCATATCCCCAGTAACAGTGCTCGCATCCAATGTGAATGTTGCATCTTATGCAACCAATACTCAATCTAGTTAGTTACAGTGTCCTTGACACTACAGCTTAACAATTATCATAACCAGTATTTCCATAATCCTTATAAGAATACCCTTATTCCTGGAGATCACTATCTCTTAAGGTATCCACAGTTAAGACTTTCTAGATCTCTATCTATAAAGTCTTAAGTTTTTGAAGATAGGACTTTGATATCACTATCTCAAAAATCTTGTCATCTATGAAGATTTTATTATTACTGCAACCAACTATTTTATTTCCATAGTAGGATTAGTAACAGTTTACTATTCCACTACATTGTAGCCATCTGGCTTTTATACACATCTAGTACACACCCGGCTTCTCAGATTTGATGACCAAGGACAAGTAGTTCTAGCATTCACTTCCTCAACTCTTTGAGGTGCTGTCCCTTTAGACAGGTCAGTACCATATCTTAAGGGATGGAAGCCTTTCCTGGAATTTTCCATAAAATGGAATATGTCCAAGATGTACTATTAATGTGACAGTCCCAATACCCTCTTCTCTTTGCTCCTGAACAACTTCAGAACTAAGATCCAAGAAGTATCCTTGAGATCATATCTCAAGTTACGGAACAACCAGATAATAAAACACTTATTATTATCCTTATATCATTTTAAATGATTAGGATATCATCTTCATTTAGCACGATGAACACAAAGGCACTCCCACTAAGCTTCACATGGCTCATCAAGATTCTGTCTGAAATCATAACATTTATAATTTCATCAAATCTTATTGTCCAACTTCAAGAATCTTATTTGAGCCCATAGATGGATTCCTTAGCTTGTACACCTTGCTTTCCTCAACATGAAGTCCTGGGGCTACTTTATGTGAATATCCTCATAAAGGTATTCATAGAGGAATGCAATATTGACTTACATCTTGAAGATGCAATAGTCAAGTTGTGTAGCTAAGGTTAGCAATATTCTGATGGTTTTAAGCATGGTCACCGAAGAGCAAGTCTCATCGCAAGCAATGTCTTCTCTTCCGGTGTTAAAATCATGGCTACGAACCGTGCTTTGAAGGTCTCTACCTTCTCATCAGGTTCCCTTTCTCTTGAAGATCCATTTACACCTTTATAGGTCTTACCCATATAGGCGGATTCTCGAGGGTCCATATACAGCACTTGTATATGAAGTCTACTTTAGACTTTATTGCTAACATCCATCTTTCCATGTTATGATCCTCAGGAATTTCATCACATGAAATCCGGTCATTGTCAGATTTCTCTGACACATGGACTCCATCCTTAAACTCATTTGAAGAGGTATTATTGTTTCATCTTTAATTGTCCTTTTAGTTTCCAATTTCAGGAGCCTCATTATCTTCTCAATATTAACTGAGTTCCTACACTTCATTTTCATCATGATTCTCAAGAGTCTCAACCTCTAAGAATCATATTCTTAGAGATGAGATCTTTTAAGAATCTCAAGGTCATAAAGTAGGTATCCAATACCGTCCTTTATTTTCCTAATGAAGTAGCACTCTATAGTGCTCAATTCCAGCATACTTGCATGGAATCTTGTTAAGGATATATATATTGTAGTCTCTACTACACATATATACCTGTAAACTAAGGGATAATTATGCTAAAATTCATCATTGATAAGATCATGTCGCACATGATCCAATTGTATCTCCCTATAACTCTATTGAGTTTAGGTTTATTAGGAGGAGTGAGATAGGAATGATATTCCTTTCTCCATAAGGTATACCATGAATTCATTTAATAGGTACTGATTACCTAGATTAGACCAAATTCATTTTCATCTTCCTTCAGACTTTGGTTCCAAATCAAAATTATGAAATCTTTGAACATTTCAAAGGTTTCTTTAGGTGAAGAGAAGAGATCTCATATCATACATAATCATCAATAGATATCACATATCCATAATGTTTACTATGATATAGATGATTCACATACATCAATATGTATGAGATCCTAAATACATTGACATCTTACACCATTTCCAAAGAAGGGTGTATTGGACATTTTTCTTTTGAATACAATATTCATAAGTATGTAAGTTTTGAAGTTTTAAACATTCTAAAGTTTCATCTCTTACTATTCCATTGATCTCATCAACAGACATATGTCCAACACTTGATGCCAGATCATTTTCAAATGATCCTCATCCTCTAATTGATCTTATAAAGGTTCTAATTTTCAGTATTAGAAATCTTAATGAACCATTCATCAATTTTCTAATTCAGTAGAGTCCACAAGATTTTAGGTTACTATCTGGAATATCTCCATCACAACTCTTTATGATAGATCTATTCCAGAATTCATGTTTATTTCCAACATTTAGAATTAAACATTGAGTGTATTCTAATATCTAGGTCATAGAGACATTCTCTAAGAGTAAGGGCTCTCCCACTGAAATTAACAAGTCTATCAATCTAACAGATATTATTGCAACAATTGTATCAATGTCTATGTGGATGACCATTAAACCTTCAGATCAAATTTCTAATCTTCCAATATATATGCAATCAATTGCAAGTGTCATTAGAAGATTGTGACACAATTATTTTGACTTTATCTTATCAAATAAGAAAGTCAATTTCAATGATTATATGTAGATTATTCTAATGCTCTATCCGAGTCCTTCTCTAAGGATTCTAGACAGACTTGGTCGTCATACTATCAACACATCAATTTATTGCAGTATTGGCATTCATCCAACTCTTTGGATGTCATATGGAAGTCACAAAGGTACAGTCAACTCTTTGACTATACTTCTTACTTGGGTCCAACCCATGCTTCCACTGCGCTCCCTTTGTCTATAAGCAACCATTGCTTAAGACTAAGGATCTCTTACGTTAAATTCAAAAGAATTCAATGTAAGATCATTTCAACATTTATACATGCTTCATTAAATTCATACAATATGAATATTATGAAGCTTCATGAATGACTAGAGTATAGATAGTAGAATGACGACATTCATCATCTGCATCCATCTAAACTCTTAAAACATAGGTTTAGGTAGGTACTCAAACAATTTGAATACATCATCTCTTATAAAGCCACCATTGTGCATGATGCATTGAACCATCTCATTCATGATAAATGTCAAGAGCACATATGTATGCCAGAATATCTTCATTAATTTTATAAGGATTATTTGACAATTGTGATCATCATAAACATGTCACTTCCAAAGTACATCCAATGAGAGATCAAGACTATAGAGACATACAAACCCTAGAGTTGTAGTCCTATTATCTATTAAATTATCATTCCTCAATATTATGAGGAAACTTGCACATTGCAACCTCGTACATTATGTGTCCAACTGCAAGTACAATATCTGGATCATGAATCCAATCCATGGTATTTTACTGGTTATTATTGAGTATAACATTGAGTGGCTTTAATGAAGAATTATTTGAAATAGGAAATTTGCATAAATCTATATAAATATATATATACACATTTTACTTTGATTTAGGAATTTTTATATCAAAGTTGTCTTGCCTTGTCAACACTGAAAGTTCATTCCCTTAATCACTTTCAATGTAAGAGATATACTTACCATTATATCTCAGCAAGATATGGGATCTCCTTCCTTATCTTTGTTACATCCCAATAATATGAGAATCTGCAACTCGGATAAAAAGAAGCGGGAACACATTCCGCCTTGCAAGTCCAACTTGCATTTCCCAATTCGGTCTTTAACACCCGGGCCCACCACCCCTAAGGCGATGTTGACCCGTCATTAATTGAACCAACCGTCAACAGGAATAGTACTCGCTATGCGTAATCCAATATCGCCCCAATAATATGAGGATCCGATATTAGGGTCACTACGCATACGACCTTACTCTTTCGAGAAGCAAAGAGCCCGATCCAGATGTGCTTGCATACAGGAGTTGTCACTTCAGACAGGCGTCTCCCATATACAATCCCTGGCGACGGAACCCTTCGCCTTGATAGGAGACCATGGATGTCACTTATGTGATCCTCCATATCATATTCAAATTCTAATTAATCACCATGAATCATATTCATTATGATTAATTCTTCTAAGGGAAATAACATCTCTATTCATAATAGAGTGTTTTAATTTTAATTGGATTGCAATCGATCTAATCATATAAAAAATAATGATCCAATTAATATCCAACAAACATTTTATTGTTACTTGAATTATGGTATTATCTCAAATGCGTATTATTTCGAATTTTAATAATTAGAAGTACATCATGATTTTTCAAGCATTATACTAACCCTACCCGCTGTCATGACTAGTACCGACGAGAGTGGGACGGACCACATACGTTGCAACCCGCAACCCCAATGCTCTCCGACTAGACACCATATCCACCTCGGGAAAGGATAATGCAAAATAAATCACTTTGTACTTGAGATGATCATCGGTTCTTCAACCGAAATTATACCATATAATAATAATCAAAACAATTTTTGATTAACATTATAATGAGATTTGCTAAACAAATCCCAAGTCCTATTCAAGCAACATGTTTGTTGGAATGTTGATCATGTAGATCATGTAACCAATTAGTGATCTAGATCACATCTGATCAATTATTGGTTAAGGCAACGTCATTTAAGGGAATAATTATCATCAAATATTTCACAAATATTTATGCACAATTATTCTAGGAAATTAAACAATTTAATTTCACTAATTGATTAAATGACAATCACTATTTAAGCATCAAGTTTGATGATTGTGTTTCCAATTAAGATTTAGATCAAATCTAATCATTTAATTGGTTGAGGCCAAGTCAATTATGTAAATAATCTCAATATTTCAAAAATATTTTTCATGATTATTTTACGAAATTAACAATTAATTTCACTAATTGACAATCACTTGGTTCTAGATTAGGACTGTAATTTCAGTAGTGACTCCTACTCACTAAAATTAACATATCTCAATCAATTTAAATCCAAATTAGTCAAACTCAATTTTCAAAGATTGCTAACTTGATTTAGGACAGAATCCAAGGGATGTTTCATGCATTTCGAGGCGGATCTAAATAGTAATTAACTCTTTAATCATGTTAAGATCTACAGTTCCCGCAACAGTGCATACATGTTCATTAAAACAACCATATCTCGAGCATATGAAATCCGATTTACGCAAACTCAGATCCTATGGTTTCCTTATTTAACGGGGAACAAAATCCATATAATTTGTGCTTAAAAATTTTAAACATGGCCGAAAATATTTACTAAACAGATCTGTGAAATCAAATGCGACAAAACTTTCGCGACCTTAACAAACCCAATTCGTCCTCGGTTTGCGAATCATATTCGAAACCGTCGACCTAAGTCTCTGATACCACTTGAAGGATATGGAATTATCCTTAAGCGCATCACGGAAGCGTGATCGTCGTATCGGATACGACGAAGAACGACTAGTCGTACTAGTTGTTCGGTGCAGCGGAATTTTAAAAAAATTTTGTATGATAAAACCACATGATCCAAGAACACTTTCTGAATCGTTTCATCTATAACCACAATAAGTATAAGGAATACCTCTTGAGGTGTGTTTGATCAAGTCTCTTAGAGAAGAGACCTCTTGTCTCAAGTCCGATCGTCGGTGAGACCGCTTGCGAGCGTGGGGATGAACCGCGTTGTCCTCGCAATCCAAGAAGATGATCCAAGCACGGTTTCTCCTGATCTCGTCGTACGAGATCGAACGACTCCTTCAAGAGCGTAACACACCAAGAAGACGGAGAAACGAAGAACGTCGAAGCGGCGTCGTGGTGGCGAAAGCGTCGACGAATCTCTCCTCTAGGGTATGGTGGACGGCCACCAAAATTATAGGGAGAGAGGGATGTCGTGTATGAAAAGAGAGAGAGAGAGAGAGAGAGAGAGAGCTCCAAAATTGCATGTACTTAGAGAGCATGTTATGCCTCTCTATTTATAGGGTTTTGGGATCCATGAATCTTAATCCATGTGACATATAAAATCAATGAATGAGATTGATTTATGTCAATCCAATGGTCAAGATTGTTGTTGGTGAAACCAACAAATTTGGATTAAAATATATTTGACAAAATCAAATATAAATCAATCCTAAATTATACCAATAAATAAGGAGAGAATATACATGGAGAATACATCTCCATGTATAATCTAGAGGTGACGACCACCCATTCCATATAGGAATAGGGTGCCGCCCACCTATCTCCTTGAAATTCTCCATTATTTATTTTCAACAACTTTTGTTGGGTTTTATTCTTCAAAAATAATTCACAATTATATTTGAGAATATTGCAATCTTGCCATTGAAAAATTGTGAATCATATTCACAACCCAAAACAATATATAATTTACATTGTCAATTAATTACACAATGTGTATCTAATACACATACTAATTAATCAAAAAATATAAATTACAATTATCTCTCTCTAATACATTATAAATCACATCTATAATATATTATGAATAATTGGATATTTCTATCCACATTATTCTTATCCACAATAATTAAATCGTATTTAATTATATTGGTTAATTTCTTCACACATCAAAATGATTAAATCACATTTAATCATTAATTCTTCATTTCTTAGATCTTATGGAATTATTCTCGAACCCTTCAAGAATAATGCGATCTCTCCGCAGATACTTGGAGATAAGGACATGGCGATTGTATTGGTCCACGTATAGTGACTTGGATATTGAGATCATATCTCAAATCCAGATTGCGGGCCTCCCATAGATGCTTGATTAAATCAAGACCGCAAATCTAATCATCTCATTGCATCTGAATCATATTCAGATCAATGTCCAACATTTGGACTAAGATCAGATTACTTCTCTACCGAGAGGAGTCACTAAAATCCAGACCCATTTCATAACTCCCTATGAAAGAAAGCGTCATGGTTATACAATCATTTACGATCACATCACCCTCAGGTATTCCCAATACCTGTACATCCTGCATACTGGAAGACTCAGAATAAACCTGAATTATTGGATCAACTTTATACTGTCTACTTCATGGTTTTATCATCAAGTTTCTCATTTGATCATTGGGAGTCGGTGATAAACCGCAAATCGACCCTTTAAGAGTGCTGAATTAGCACATGGAATTGTCGTAGCAGTCGGGCCAATTTGGACTCATAAAAAAAACCATCTGATTTAAATATGTCAATCAAAATGAGATGGTCGTGAATTTTTTTTATTTCACTTGGCAAGAAACCAAGGTCGAACTCAGGGACACGAGCCTTTCTTTAATTATCTGGACTTCTATTTATTTAACTAAGTGATGAGTTGAAAGTATATGTAGGTCAAAGCATGCCAGACAATGCATTAAAGAAAATTTTTTTATTTTATTTTATTAAGCAAATGAATACATATGCAAAGCGAATGATATGCCCAAAATGATAATTACTTGAGCCATAAAACATGCAAGTCAAACTGAGTTGAAATAATGAAGCACTCTAAATTTATAAAGAAATCAGGCATGAGAACCACGTAAATCAAGACACTTAGATAATGAAATAATGCACTACGATTCATAGTATCAAATCTAAAATTGAAACATGCCATAAGAAAGACAACAAAGAGAGCTTCAAAATGAAACTGAAATCATCTCAATCGGATCCATATAGCTCAAGATATGCATAAACAAAGACAAGGGCATAAATGAAAGAAAACATGAAACGATACCTACAAACAGGTCCCTGGGAGGGACTAAAATGTAATAAAAATAAAGAGCGAGTCCTTCCCTAAAATAAACCAAACGCGCGGAGACATTTTTGCAATTATTTAAAACCGCAAGGGTACGAATGCAAAATGTCCCAAGCGCGCAGGTGCTGCACGTGCTCAAGACCTGTTTGCAATATTGAAGAACTTCGTGGGCGTCTCTGCAAATAACTCTGGAAGCACGTGCCACGCACGTGCCATCCAGGTTCGGAAGCAGTCTGAGGTTCGGCAGAGGCTCGCTTGTTGCTTCGACTTGGCTTGGACGTTAGGCTCGGGCTCGATGCAGGTTCGGAGTAGACTCGGAAGATCCAAGCCTATGGCTCGGACACTCAAGCTCGGAGGAGGCTCTGGCGTCGCGACGTGGTCCATTGTGAACCACCCGATCCTGATGATAGGTTGGCTGTTGTGCGCTCCTGGAATGGTGACGTGGCTGCATGAGAACCGTTGGATCTCGAGGATCCAACGGTACCTGGAAGGGGCGACGTGATCGTTCTTGGACCGTTGCATGATCCCCTAGAGAGGACCATCCAACGGTGGCTGCTTCTTCTCCTCCATTCGTAGCTGACGACGAGTTTGGAGCCCGGCAAAGGAGCTCCTCCTCCGCCGCTCCATCCTGGGCACGATGAAGCTCGCCCGATGCTCCAGAAGGATTGTCGATGAAGCTGGGAGCTCGGGAGAGATGATGGATCTCCGGGATCGGGTCATAGAAGCTCGACTATATCAGGCGACACGGATGAAATTAAATCTCCGGCGGGTCTCCGGCCATTGAAGCATTTGTTGACCTGCAGTGTTATTACAATAGCCAAGGCACGAGTACAGAGTGTTGGTGTGAGGTGCGGTGAAGTGGAAGCTCATAGGGGGCGGAGAATGTGGGGATCTCGGAGCTCCTCCGCCACAAGGGCAGAGGAGGTGGGTGGAGATGGTTGAAGGTCTGGAGGAGGAATGAGATGGTCGGATGCGATGCGCGTGGAAGGGGGATATGCGGCGAAACTAAAAGGGGGGTTCAGTGAAGGTCGAGAAGACGGAGAAAGCCCTAATTAATTCAATGAAATTGAACAAAAATTCAAAGAAGAGATCAGAAAGCTTACCTGAGAGATGGCGGCGCGATTGGCTTGGGCTTGAGCTCCGAGGAGGAGCTCTGGGTCATCGGTGAACTCCCACAGCCGTTGGGAGCAGCTTGGCGGGCTCGGAGCGCCGCGACGATGCCATGCTCGGCGACGGGTCGACGCCGGGGAAGACGGTCGTCTTCACTCAATCTCTCCGCCTCCCCCTGTCACAGGGAGGCGGAGGAGGGCTGGGCCACTCCCCTCGTAAAGGTGGACAAACGGAAATGGAGAGGGGACGACGTATTTAAGTTTTGCAGGTGGCGGGTTTGGTGGTAGCATCGTGGGTTTAGAGGAGCAGATGGGATGACTTGAGAGGGGTTCATGGGTTGACAAAGGTGTCGCAAGGAAGAGGGAAGATGGAGGAACGTCATGGGGTAGGTGGCGAGTGGAAGTGGGGGCTGGTGAGGGCGAGAAAATGGAAAGGGGGAGAGGTGTGCGGAGCTGGGGATCGTGTGAGAGATGGTCGTCGGGAGGTTGACGATGACACGGGGGCCGTTGGATCTGGAGATCCAACGGCGAGGATGAAGGTGCGCAGCGACGGTCTTGATCAAATCCGGAGCGAAGTGATCGGAGAGCTGTGGAGCAGCCACGTGTCATGCTGGGGCGTGCGTACTAGCGGACGGCTGTGATGCGAAGAAGGCGCAATCGAAGGGCTAATAATAAACGCGGAGTGATCGGATGAGATGACGAGGATTGTTGCCGATCTGGTGGCTACTGACGTGACAAGTGGCGCAAGGGGACATGAGGCGCTAACGGATGGTATAGATGGGAAGCTGATGTCAATCAGAGGGCGGAGGAGCGTCAAAGGAAGGAGCGGCCGAGATGGAAGATCTGGAGCGTGATCGAAGGGCGCACAACGCGCCACGTGGCAGGCTCTGGTGAGAGCGCTTACGTGCGGTGCAGATAGGGGGCGGGGATGATCAGACGGCTGAGGCAAATGGGCGCGTGTGCAGAGCTTGGGACCGTTGGATCTCAGGAGGAGATCTGACGGCCCAGATCGTGGGCGAATAAGACAAGGATGGCGGGCCACGTGGCTCACCCAGAACTGCCACGTGGCCCAATCAGATTATTAGGAAAGTATTTTGAATTTTGAGGGTTAATTTGGCCGAATTTGAGAAAACTCAAAACATGAAAGTTGTAGATCTTGATAAGATTTACAAGTTTCATGTTGACCGAAATTGGAGATGAGATCAAACAAAGACCCGAAATATTTTTGAGTGTATTTTTAAGACTAAAAATACCACGAATTTTTATTTTGCCATTTTTTGTGGTTTTTAATTTATTCGAGACTCGGATAATTACAGGACATTAACTGGGTTTTATTGACACTAAGCTTAAGCAAGGGGGTTAATGATTGGAAATTGTGATGATGAAATCGAGTTTCATCACCCCCCTATACATAAACTATGCTCGTCCTCGAGCATCAAAGAGAATGAGTAAGCTGGATTAACCCCCTTGTGCATGTGAGTACAGGATCCAAATTGTTCAAGTTGACTCAATCTTTTAAAGGTCCAAGAAACTCATGTTCAACCCAGCCTTAACCAAGAGGTACCCAATTCCTCTAATTCTCTAGACTCTCTCTGATGTACATATAAACTAAAGGATATGACATTTTAGTGTTGACTGCAATTCTGAGAGTAGAGTGAAATCGTCACCCAAAGTCTTGGTCCGAGAAAATCTCCTAAGGACCCAATCCTCAACACTAGGGAATAGATCAATTTTTGCATTCGATCCACCGTCTCTTTAGTTGTCAGACTTAGAAAATGTGGATGGAAGTCCAATAATGGAGGGCATGGGATTGTGTAATTTCTTCTCTCCCTCTCATTGGAACAAGGATTCTCTTTAGTGCCTTTTACGCAACACATTTTTTTGGTGTTCATCAGTGCGCCCGTCAAGAGAAGTTGGAGCCGTCTGCACTTGTTTCCCTGGGAATACACCGGGGTGTGTCTCTTTTGAGTACCTATCGTACCTTCTACACCCAGACTTGTAGCATTTACGATGCAGAGCCTTTTTTTGGTGCTAGCCCGACTCCTGGTCCTAATAGCGGTGGTCCAAGTGGACACTTTGAAAAGTTTGAGAGCGCTCGCCTTTGGTGGAAGCTCTTTGATATTTGATTTTGTGGAATGAGAGCTTTTCTTTGAATTTCATTGACTTGTAATATTTTTGGCTAGCTCCACTGCTTTTACCAAGAGTTGGCGCACACTGATCAACATTTTTTATTTATATCACACCCTGGCACTTAGGTCAATATCAAGAGATTAGTATAAGAACCAAGTTCTCATACTGGCTAATATTGCTGACACTTAGGTTTCATGAAGCCTTCAAAGATTTTATCCCATCCTCGAGCATCATTAGATCAAATCCAAACTCGAATCCTTCATCCCAATTCCTCAGGTGAAAAGTCAACTCATCTCAATCAAAAACCGCAGTCGTGCATGTGATGTGATGATTATATTCTTTAAGTCTGAGACTAAGCATGGAATATAGCATGCAAATCTAGAGACCTAGGGAAATGTGAATGATTAAGTTTATGACCCTGATGGCTAAGGCTGGTTAACCGCAAATCTCAAAGATCTCAAAAAGCTAAGTTTCCTTGATCATTTCAGATCCTAGGTGGAAGTGTAAGCGTATAGGATTAATCCAACTCCTTCATTCAAAAACACAATTTTTTTAATGAATTTTGCTCATTTTTATGGATTTTAGTTTAAAGTTAAAACACAGGTTAGACTCAACTTTCCTTGAAAAGAGATAAAAGATTTTCAAAACCATGTCACACAAATAAAAGATTTTCAAAAACATTTTCAAAAGATTTTTTAAAACAAGAAAATCTCATTTTTAAAATCATTTTCAAAAATATTTTTATCAAAATAGTGTAACATAGTATAGAAAAGCCGTGAAATCATTTGAGTTCTCTTAGTCAAAAAGTTTTTACTTTAGCCAAAAAGTTTTAAATTTTTCAAATTTTTTCAGATTATAGCTAAAGTAAGTAAATTGTATATACGGTATACCCCCCTATCCTTAAACTTTGCTATGTCCTCATAGCACTAGATGATACAAGCCCATAGGTCCATTTAAGTACAAAGAAATATACGGGAGCTAAGAGGGGCTCCCCCTATACTTAGGTTAGAAATAACCTAAGTATAAAGGCAAGGAAAGATGAGTAGAGAAATCACAGGGACTCGAGTCCCCCCTATACTTAGGCTGAGATTAGCCTAAGTATAAAGATGGAAATTGATGTTGGGGGAGACCCAAGGTGAACGAAGAAGAGGGATGGATTTACAAATGAGCGGTTTGAATCTGCGGAGATGAATGGAGTAACTAAGGTTCTGGGGAGTGTATCGAAGCAAGCATGGCTCAATCAGGCAAGCAAGACCCTCAGGTTCACCAACACACACATGAAACCAACCGAGGTTGGTTTATTATCTTGTCAATTTTATTGGTGATAAAACAATTGATATTTACGCAGAGAAAAATGTTAATTGAAAAATCCATGCGTATACGAGGGCGTTGCTCTCCCAAAATCGAATTTTTACTCTATTTTTGGTTGACTTGCAATTAACAGTCCCAATTTTATTTAAGGTTATCACTGAATTAAGGTTAGCACATAAATCAAGAAATCATCGTCTACCGTTCATTCCCATTTTCCATTTATCCTAGGTGATCAAGCTAGGAAGAAGAAACTGAGAAAAAGCCGTGTATTCGATAAAAATCGCGATCTAGGCTAAGCGAGAAAACATGCAGTGATTTGATGAAAACTCATGAAAACTTGGGTTGTTTTGAAAACCGAAAGCAATGTATGCAAGTCGATAAAAGTCGTACCTAATCATGCATCTATTAGCGGTGAATGATTTTCATTAATTTTAGCTAAGTGAGGCGAGATTATGTGTGTCTAAATTTAAAGTGTGTCCTACCTACGAGCAAGCACGTAAAAGATAAAAACGAAAAAAACGCTTAAAGACTCGCGTGCCTGGTGCTAGGTCGACACTCAAGTGGGGACGATCCCCACACAACCACGATCGTTCGATTACATTCGCGAGCCTTCGATCGAAGACTGCTGTAAAAGACGAATTATTACATGGAAATAAAAATGCAAGACATTTTTTTTCTTTCTTCTCGACGTACTCCAAGCATGCTTCTGCGGCTCCTCACAGCGGGTAGCATCCTGCTCCTCGCCTCCTTGAACCATCAAGGGCCCTGCCACAAAAACAATGGTTAGAGATCAATCGAGAAAAATTTTTTATAATGTGAGACAAATGCAACATGAATAAGTTGACCAATAAAAGATTAAACTTAATTAAATAAACAAAATTCCAAATAATATAAGAAATGAGCCATGTCCCCGGTAACGGCGCCATTTGATAAACCGCAAAATCGACCCTTTAAGAGTGTTGAATTAGCACTTGGAATTGTCGTAGCAGTCGGGCCAATTTGGACTCATCAAAAAAAAACATCTGATTTAAATATGTCAATCAAAATGAGATGGTCGTGAATTTTTTTTATTTCACTTGAAAAGAAACCAAGGTCGAACTCAGGGACACGAGCCTTTCTTTAATTATCTGGACTTCTATTTATTTAACTAAGTGATGAGTTGAAAGTATATGTAGGTCAAAGCATGCCAGACAATGCATTAAAGAAAAAAATTTTTATTTTATTTTATTAAGCAAATGAATACATATGCAAAGCGAATGATATGCCCAAAATGATAATTACTTGAGCCATAAAACATGCAAGTCAAACTGAGTTGAAATAATGAAGCACTCTAAATTTATAAAGAAATCAGGCATGAGAACCACGTAAATCAAGACACTGAGATAATGAAATAATGCACTACGATTCATAGTATCAAATCTGAAATTGAAACATGCCATAAGAAAGACAACAAAGAGAGCTTCAAAATGAAACTGAAATCATCTCAATCGGATCTATATAGCTCAAGATATGCATAAACAAAGGCAAGGGCATAAATAAAAGAAAACATGAAACGATACCTACAAGCAGGTCCCTGGGAGGGACTAAAATGTAATAAAAATAAAGAGCGAGTCCTTCCCTGTAATAAACCAAACGCGCGGGGACATTTTTGCAATTATTTAAAACCGCAAGGGTACGAGTGCAAAATGTCCCAGGCGCGCAGGTGCTGCACGTGCTCAGGACCTGTTTGCAATATTGAAGAACTTCATGGGCGTCTCTGCAAATAACCCTGGAAGCACGTGCCACGCACGCGCCATCCAGGTTCGGAAGCAGTCTGAGGTTCGGCAGAGGCTCGCTTGTTGCTTCGACTTGGCTTGGACGTTAGGCTCGGGCTCGATGCAGGTTCGGAGTAGACTCGGAAGATCCAAGCCTATGGCTCGGACACTCAAGCTCGGAGGAGGCTCTGGCATCGCGAC
This sequence comes from Ottelia alismoides, assembly GCA_037367405.1. NCBI lineage: Eukaryota > Viridiplantae > Streptophyta > Magnoliopsida > Alismatales > Hydrocharitaceae > Ottelia > Ottelia alismoides. Next base: position 426,689 of record JAZKJV010006386.1, read on the forward strand.
GTGGTCCATTGTGAACCACCCGATCCTGATGATAGGTTGGCTGTTGTGCGCTCCTGGAATGGTGACGTGGCTGCATGAGAACCGTTGGATCTCGAGGATCCAACGGTACCTGGAAGGGGTGACGTGATTGTTCTTGGACCGTTGGATGATCCCCTAGAGAGGACCATCCAACGGTGGCTGTTTCTTCTCCTCCATCCGTAGCTGGCGGCGAGTTTGGAGCTCCGGCGAAGGAGCTCCTCCTCCGCCGCTCCATCCTGGGCATGATGAAGCTCACCCGATGCTCCTGAAGGATTGTCGATGAAGCTGGGAGCTCGGGCGAGATGATGGATCTCTGGGATCGGGTCATAGAAGCTCGGCTATATCAGGCGACACGGATGAAGTTAAATCTCCGGCGGGTCTCCGGCCATTGAAGCATTTGTTGATCTGCAATGTTATTACAATAGCTGAGGCGCGAGTACAGAGTGTTGGTGTGAGGTGAGCTGAAGTGGAAGCTCATAGGGGGCAGATAATGTGGGGAGCCCGGAGCTCCTCTGCCGCAAGGGCGGAGATGGTTGAAGGTCTGGAGGAGGAATGAGATGGTCGGATGCGATGCGCGTGGAAGGGGGATATGCGGCGAAACTAAAGGGGGGTTCAGTGAAGGTCGAGAAGATGGAGAAAGCCCTAATTAATTCAACGAAATTGAACAAAAATTCAAAGAAGAGATCGGAAAGCTTACCTGAGAGATGGCGGCGCGATTGGCTTGGGCTCGAGCTACGAGGAGGAGCTTTGGGTCATCGCTGAACTCCCCCAGTCGTTGGGAGCAGCTTGGCGGGATTGGAGCGCCGCGATGACGCCATGCTCGGCGACGGGTCGACACCGGGGAAGACGGTCGTCTTCGCTCGATCTCTTCGCCTCCCCCTGTTACAGGGAGGTGGAGGAGGGCTGGGCCACTCCCCTCGTAAAGGTGGACAAACGGAAATGGAGAGGGGACGGCGTATTTAAGTTTTGCAGGTGGCGGGTTTGGTGGTAGCATCGTGGGTTTAAAGGAGCAGATGGGACGACTGGAGAGGGGCTCGTGGGTTGACGAAGGTGTCGCGAGGAAGAGGGAAGATGGAGGAACGTCATGGGGTAGTTGGTGAGTGGAAGTGGTGGCTGGTGAGGGCGAGAAAATGGAAAGGGGGAGAGGTGTGCGTGAGATGGAGATCGTGTGAGAGATGGTCGTCGGGAGGTTGACGATGATGCGGGGGCCGTTGGATCTGGAGATCCAACGGCGAGGATGAAGGAGCGCAGCGACGGTCTTGATCAAATCCGGGGTGAAGTGATCAGAGAGCTGCAGAGCAACCACATGTCAAGTTGGGGCGTGCACGCTAGCGGACGGCTGTGATGCGAAGAAGGCGCAATCGAAGGGCTAATAATAAACGCGGAGTGATCGGCTGAGATGGCAAGGATTGTTGTCGATCTGGTGGCTACTGACGTGACAAGTGGCGCAAGGGGACAAGAGGCGCTAACGGATGGTATAGATGGGAAGCTGATGTCAATCGGAGGGCGGAGGAGCGTCAAAGGAAGGAGCGGCCGAGATGAAAGATCTGGAGGGCGATCGAAGGGCGCACAACGCGCCACGTGGCAGGCTCTGGTGAGAGCGCTTACATGCGGTGCAGATAGGGGGCGGGGATGATCAGACGGTTGAGGGAAATGGGCACGTGTGGAGAGCTTGGGACTATTGGATCTCAGGAGGAGATCTGACGGTCCAGATCGCGGGCGAATAAGACAAGGATGGCGGGCCACGTGGCTCACGCAGAACGGGCCACGTGGCCCAATCAGATTATTAGGAAAGTATTTTTGACTTTTGAGGGTTAATTTGGCCGAATTTGAGAAAACTTAAAACATGAAAGTTGTAGATCTTGATGAGATCTGCAAGTTTCATGTTGACCAAAACTAGAGATGAGATCAAACAAAGACCCGAAATATTTTTGAGTGTATTTTTAAGACTAAAAATACCACGAATTTTTATTTTGCCATTTTTTGTGGTTTTTAATTTATTCTAGACTCTGATAATTACAGGACATTAACTGGGTTTTATTGACACTAAGCTTAAGCAAGGGGGTTAATAATTGGAAATTGTGATGATGAAATCGAGTTTCATCAGTCGGTATTGATCACATCCTTTCAAAAAGCATATATCATACCTAGGTCTTGATTACATACTTTCCAAAAGTATATATCAAACCTACAAATTCAGTCAAGCTTCCAAAGCGAGACAACCATGTGCATGGAATTTGATTCTTCCCAATATCTCATGAGTGAGCTCATGCCTTCTGGTTCAGTAACTGAACCTGTATGATCCCTTTGAGAGATCGAATTACTCATATGCCCTTATATGCACACTAGTGTGCCGGTGTATAGTCCTTGTGTTGGAAATGCGAGCCCACAGCAAGCCATTATGCAATAAATGTTATTGCAATTCACTCCTTAATCTGAAATGAAGAATACATAATTTGCATAATAGGTCCCTTAGTACAATTAGGGTTATGTACCATGGCCATCTTAACGATCATACAGCTGTTGATTCAATTATTGAATCATAGAGGCTGGTGCTTAGATGAATATCTAAAGAGTTAGATTGAGGACTCATCAAGCACCGTCAGATGATTGTTAAGAGATGATCTCCAGCCTGAGTAGGAGATGGCAATCCTTATCTCTGAAGGCTGATATCTGACCGACCTCTTGATGCAGGTCCTCTGCATAGGAATAGAGATTCGGAGGTGTCAGATTAGTTAGGTCAAAGAGTTGACTTAACGAGATCGAGATAACCAAAGTCCTATATCGTATGCTGTCAGGATATAGGCACGCATCCTCTGACCGGAGACAGATGTGTTGCTATATGTCTAAGTATGTACATTTGGCAGACCAATAGGTTGATGACCTAATCAAGGTCTACACACCGGCGCGCTGGTGTGCATATAAGGGCATATGAGTAATACGATCTCTCAAAGGGATCATACAGGTTCAGTTACTGAACCAGAAGACATGAGCTCACTCATGAGATATTGGGAAGAATCAAATTCCGTGCGCACGGTCGTCTCGCTTTGGAAACTTGACTGAATTTGTAGGTTTGATATATACTTTTGGAAAGTATATGATCAAGACCTAGGTATGATATACGCTTTTTTGGAAAGTGTATGATTGATACCAACTCCCAATAATCGAATGAGAAACTTACTAAAAAAACCATGAAGTAGACAGTATAAAGTTGATCGAATACTTCGGGTTTAGTCTGAGTCTTCCAGTATGCAGGATGTACAGGTATTGGGAATACCTGAGGGTGATGTGATCATAAACGATTGTATAACCATGACGCTTCCATTCCTAGGGAGTGATGAAACGGGTCTGGATTTTAGTGACTCCTCTCAGTAGAGAAGTAATCTGATCTTGGTCCAAGTGTTGGACATTGATCTGAATATGATTCAGATACAATGAGAAGATTAGATTTACGGTCTTGATTTAATCAAGCATCTATGGGAGGCCCGCGATCTGGATTTGAGATACGATCTCAATATCCATGTCACTATACGTGGAACAATACAATCGCCCTGTCCTTATCTCCAAGTATCTGCGGAGAAAGCGCATTATCCTTGAAGGAGTTCATGGATAATTCTATTGTTGATATATGTATCCGAGCATTGAGAAAATGGATAATTAAATGTGATTTAATTATCATGAGTAATATGAATTTGATTCATATTATAAAGAGAGTTATCTTAGATAATTAAATGAGATTTAATTATCAAAGATGTAAATAATGTGAATGTGATTCATATTATTTGGACACAAGAGAATAGAGATCCAAGATGATTAAATATGATTTAATTATCATGGATATGAATAATGTGGATAGCAATATCCATATTAGTCATATATATTATAAATGTGATTTATAATATATAAGAGAGAGCTATTTGTAATTTACATTTGTTAATTAAATGTTAATGTGAATTGGATTCACATTGGACATCAAATTGAAAATGTAATTTACATTTTGTTTTGGGTTGTGAATGTGATTCACAATTTTTCAATGGCATGATTGCAATGTTCACAAAATAAATTGGATTTATTTTTTGTGAAATAATTTGCAACAAAAGTTGTTGCAAATAATGGAGATTACATAAAAGGTGAAATAGCCACCTTCCTAATGGAGGAGGGTGGACGGCCACCACTCCCATTAGGAAAGGGAGGCCGTCCCCCCTCTCCACATGGAAGGAGGCTTTCTCTCCTTTCATTATCTCCATGTATTGATGATTTAATTTTGTAATTAAATTGTGTTGATTTATCAACATATATTTAATTTAAATTAAATTAATTGTTGTTGTGTTTTTAGCAACAAATCATGACCATTGAAAGAAACACAAATTAATGTGGACCATTGGATTTGTGTTGACACATGGATTGAGATCCATGGATCCCAAAACCCTATATAAGGAGAGGCACCCCATTGCTCTTCTTTACACATAAGTTGTGGCAACAAATCTCTCTCTCTCTCTCTCATTCTCTCTACACGTCCTCTCTCCATCTCTCTCATGTGGCCGTCCACCATGGATGCCCTAGAGAGGTTCTCCATCGCCGCGGCATCGTCGTTATGCTGCCCGATGGTTTGCTCGTGGATCTCCGTCTCCTTCGGTGCGCCCCGCTCGTGAAGAAGACATCGGATCTCGTGTGTCGAGATCAGGAGATCCGTCGCTTGGATCATCAACATGGACTGCGAGAAGCACGCGGTTCATCCCCGCGCTCGCAAGCGTCTCCTCCGACGGATCGGACTTGAGACAGGAGGTCTCTTCATTTAGAGACTTGATCGCAACCACGCTTCAAGAGGTAAACCTAATACTTGTTTGTGGTTTAGACGAAACGATCCGAGAAATGTTCTTGGATCATGTGGTTTCGTCGCAAGAAAATTTTTTAATTTCCGCTGCATAGAACAACTAGTGCGACTAGTCGTTCTTCGTCGTATTCGATGCGACGCTCACGCTTCCGTGATGCGCTTGAGGATCATACCATATCCTTCAAGTGGTATCAGAGCCTTAAGTCGGTGTTTTTGGATACGATCCATAAACCGAGGACGATTTGGGTTCATTAGGGTTTGCGAAAGTTTTTCTTGCATTTCATTTTCGCATCTCTGTTTTGATATTATTTTCGGCTCTGTTTAAATTGTTTAAACACGAAAATAATAATTGGATTTTGTTCCCCATTAAATAAGGAAACCGTAGGATCTGAGTTTGCGTGATTTCGATTCCGTTTGCTCTAGATATGCTCATTTTAGTGAACATGTATCCACTGTTTCGGGGACTGCGGATCATGACGTAATTAAGATGTTAATTGCGGATTTGAAACGCCTTGAAATGCGTGCAAATCACTTGGGTTCTGTTGTAAATCAAGTTAGCAAACTTTAGAAATTTACTTTGCTTAATTTGGATTTAAATTGATTGAGATATGATATTTTTAGTAAGTGAGGGTCACTGCTGAAAATACTTTCCTAATCAAGAACCTAGTGATTGTCATTTAATTAATTAGTGAAATTAAATTATTTAATTTCCTGGAATAATTATGCATAAATATTTGTGAAATATTTAATGACAATTATGTCCTTAAATGACTTTGCCATAACCAACAAATGATTAGATGTGATCTAGATCAAGATTGGTTACATGATCTACATGATCAACATTCCAACAAACATGTTGCTTGAATAGGACTTGGGATTTGTTTAGCAAATCTCATTATAATGTTAATCAAAAATGTTTTGATTATTACTATATGGTACAATTTCGGTTGAAGAACCGATGATCATCTCAAGTACAAATTAATCAATTTGGCATTATCCTTTCCCGAGGCGGATATGGTGCCTAGTCGGAGAGCATTGGGGTTGCGGGTTGCAACGTATGTGGTCCGTCCCACTCTCGTCGGTACTGGCCATGACAGCGGGTAGGGCCTGGATAATGTCCGAGGGATTAAGATGTATTTTTCTAATTATTAAAATTCGAAATAATACGTATTTGAGATAATACCATTATTCAAGTAACTATTAAAATGTTTGTTGGATATTAATTGGATCATTAAATTAATATGATTAGATTAATTGGAATCCAATTAAGATTGAAATACTCTAATATTATTAGAGTTAATAATTCCCTTGGAAGAATTAATTATGTGAATGTGATTCACGATAATTAATTAAAATTTGAATATGAGGTGGAGGATCACATAAGTGACATCCATGGTCTCCCGTCAAGGCGAAGGGTTCCGTCGCCAGGGATTGTATGTGGGAGACGCCTGTCCGAAGTGACAGCTCCTGTATGCAAGCGCATCTGGATCGGACTCTTTGCTTCTCGAAAGAGTAAGGCCGTATACGTAGTGACCCCAATATCGGATCCTCATATTATTGGGGCGATATTGGATTGCGTATAGCGAGTACTATTCCTGTTGACGGTTGGTTCAATTAACGACGGGTCAACATCGCCTTAGGGGTGGTGGGCTCGGGTGTTAAAGACCGAATTGGGAAATGCAAGTTGGACTTGCAAAGCGGAATGTGTTTTCGCTTCTTTTTATCCGAGTTGCAGATTCTCATATTATTGGGATGTAACAAAGATAAGGAAGGAGATCCCAGATCTTGTTGAGATATAATGGTAAGTATATCTCTTACATTGAAAGTGATTAAGGGAATGAACTTTCAGTGTTGACAAGACAAGACAACTTTGATATAAAAATCCTAAATCAAAGTAAAATATATATATTTATATATTTATGCAAATTTCTTATTTCAGATAATCCTTCATTAAAACCCACTCAATGATATACTCAATAATAACCAGTGAAATATCTTGGATTGGACTCATGATCCAGATATTGTACTTGCAGTTGGACACATAATGTATGTGGTTGCAATGTGCAAGTTTCCTCATAATATTGAGGAATGACAATTAAATAGATAATAGGACTACAACCCTAGGGTTTGTATGTCTCTATAGTCTTGATCTCTCATCGGATGTACTTTGGAAGTGACATGTCGATGATGATTACAATTGTCAAATAATCCTTATAAAATTAATGAAGATATTCTAGCGTACACATGTGCTCTTGACATTTAACATGAATGAGATGGTTCACTGCATCATGCAGAATGGTGGCTCTATAAGAGATGATGTATTCAAATTGTTTGAGTACCTACCTGAACCTATATTTTAAGAGTTTAGATGGATGTAGATGATGAGTGTCATCATTCTACTATCTATACTCTGGTCATTCATGAAGCTTCATAATATTCATATTGTATGAATTTAATGAAGCATGTATAAATGTTGAAATGCTCTTACATAAGAGATCCTTAGTCTTAAGCAATGGTTGCTTATAGATAAAGGGAGCGCAGTGGAAGCATGGGTTGGACCCGAGTAAGAAGTATGGTCAAAGAGTTGACTATACATCTATGACTTCCATATGTCATCCGAAGAGTTGGATGAATGCCAATACTGCAATAAGTTGATGTGTTGATAGTATGACTATCAAGTCTATCTAGAATCCTTAGAGAAGGACTCGGATGGAGCATCTGATTAATCTACATAAATCATTGATAAGATAAAGTCAAATAATTGTATCTCAATCTTCTGATGACATTTGCAATAGGTTGCATATGTTTTAGAAGACTGGAAAATTTGATCTTAAAGGTTTATAGTTATCCACATGGATATTGATGCAATTGTTGCAACAATCTCTGTTGGATTGATAGACTTGTTAATTTCAGTGGGAGAGTCCTTAGTCTTAGAGAATGTCTCTATGACCTAGATATAAGAATACACTCATTGTTTGTTTCTAAATGTTGGAAATAAACATGAATTCTGAGGTAGAACTATCATAAAAAGTTATGATGGAGATATTTCAGATAGTAATCTAAAATCTAGTGGACTCCACTAAATTAGAAAATTAATGAATGGTTCATTAACATTTCTAAATACTGAAATTAAACCTTAAGATCAATAGGAGGATGAAGATCATTTGACAATGATCTAGCATCAAGCCTTGGACATTTGTCTATTGATTTGATCAATAGACTAGTAAGAGATGAAACTTTAGAATGTCTAAAATTTCAAAACTTACATACTTATGAATATTGTATTCAAAGAAAAATGTCCAATACACCCTTCTTAGAGAAAGGTGTAAGATGTCAAGGTATTCAGGATCTCATACATATTGATGTATGTAGATCATCTATATCATAGTAAACATTATGGATATGTGATATATGTTGATGATTATGTATGATATGAGATTTCTTCTCTTCACCTAAGAAACCTTTGAAATGTTCAAAGATTTCATTATTTTTGGTTTAAAACCAAAAGTTTGAAGGAAGATAAAATGAATTTGATCTAATCTAGGTAGCAAGTACCTGTTAGATAAATTCAAAGAATACCTTATAGAGATATGAATATCATTTCTATCTCAATCCTCCTAACACACCTTAACTCAATAGAGTTATAGGCAGATACAATTGGATCATGTGTGACATGATCTTATCAATGATGAATTTTTAGCATAATTATCCCTTAGTTTCCAGGTATATATGTGTAGTAGAGACTACAATGTATATCCTTAATAAGGTTCCATGCAAGATGGAATCTAGCACTTGAGAGTGTTGCTTCATTAGGAAAATAAAGGACGGTATTGGATACCTACTTTATGATCTTGAGATTTTTAAAGTATCTCATCTCTGAGAATGTGATTCTTAGAGGTTGAGACTCTTGAGAATCAAGATGAAAATGAAGTGTAGGAACTCATTTAATCTTGAGAAGATAATGAGGCTCCTGAAATTGGAAACTAAAAAGGACAATTAATGATGAAACATTAATACCTCTTCAAATGAGTTTGAGGATGGATTCCATGTGTCAGAGAAATCTGACAATGATTGAACTTCATGTGATGAAGCTTCTGAAGATCATAGCATGGATAGATGGATGTTAGCAATAAAAGTCTAATGTACACTTCATATGCAAGTGTTGTATATGGACCCTCGTGGATCCACCTATATGGGAAAAACCTGTAAAGGTGTAAATGGATCTTCAAGAGAAAGGGAACCTGATGAGAAGGTAGAGACCTTCAAAGCACGGTTCGTAGCCATGAGCCACACACCGGAAGAGAAGACATTGCTTGCAATGAGACTTGCTCTTCGGTGACCATGCTTAAAATCATCAGAATGTTGCTAACCTTAGCTACACAACTTGACTATTGCATCTTCAAGATGTAAGTCAATATTGCATTCCTCTACGAATACCTCTTTGAGGATATTCACATGAAGTAGCCCCAGGGCTTCATGGTTGAGGAAAGCAAGGTGTGCAAACTAAGGAATCCATCTATGGACTCAAATAAGCTTCTTGAAGTTGGACCATAAGATTTAATGGAATTATAATTGTTCTGATTCCAGATAGAATCTTGATGAGCCATATGAAGCTTAGTGGGAGTGCCTTTGTGTTCATCTTGCTGAATGTAGATGATATCCAGATCATTTAAAATGATATAAGGATAATAATAAGTGTTTTATTCTCTGGTTATTCCATATCTTGAAATATGATTTCAAAGATACCTCTTAGATCTTAGTTCTGAAGTTGTTCAGAAGCCAAGAGAAGAGGATAATTGGACTGTCACATTTGTAGTATACCTTGGACATATTCTATTCATAGAAATTCCAAAAAAGGCTTCTAACCCTTAAGATATGGTACTGACCTATCTTAAGGGATAGCAACTCAAAGAGTTGAGGAAGTAAATGCTACAACTACTTGCACTTGTGCATTAGTTACGAGAAGCTGAGTGTATGCTAGAGTGTACAAATACCAGATGTCTGTCATGCAGTGGGAGTAGTAAATTGTTACTAATCCTACTGTAGAGATAAAACACTTGATTGCAGTAAATAACAAAATCTTCATAGACGAGGAGATTTTTGAGATAGTAATCTCAAAGTCTTATCTTCAAAAGTTTAAGACCATGTAGATAGTGATCTATAAAGGTCTAAACTTTAGATACCTTAGGAGATAGAGATCTCCGGGAATGAAGGTATTCTAATAAGGATTATGGGGATACTGGTTATGATGTCAGGGACAATGTAACCAACTAGATTGAGTATTGGTTGCATGAGATGCAACATTCGCATTAGATGCGAGCACTGTTACTGGGGATATGCAAGTGCCGTAAAAGGACTTGGCATAGTCTCGCGGGAATAGAGTAACTGATCAGCTTACCTAGCTATTTTCTAAATAGCCTATGATTGTCACATGAGTGCGGGTTTAAATGATTAGCCCATTAATGGCTCTTTGGGCTAGTGGGAGATTGTTGGAAATGCGAGCCCACAGCGAGCCATTATGCAATAAATGTTATTGCAATTCACTCCTTAATCTGAAATGAAGAATACATAATTTGCATAATAGGTCCCTTAGTACAATTAGGGTTATGTACCATGGCCATCTTAACGATCATACAGCTGTTGATTCAATTATTGAATCATAGAGGCTGGTGCTTAGATGAATATCTAAAGAGTTAGATTGAGGACTCATCAAGCACCGTCAGATGATTGTTAAGAGATGATCTCCAGCCTGAGTAGGAGATGGCAATCCTTATCTCTGAAGGCTGATATCTGACCGACCTCTTGATGCAGGTCCTCTGCATAGGAATAGAGATTCGGAGGTGTCAGATTAGTTAGGTCAAAGAGTTGACTTAACGAGATCGAGATAACCAAAGTCCTATATCGTATGCTGTCAGGATATAGGCACGCATCCTCTGACCGGAGACAGATGTGTTGCTATATGTCTAAGTATGTACATTTGGCAGACCAATAGGTTGATGACCTAATCAAGGTCTACACACCGGCGCGCTGGTGTGCATATAAGGGCATATGAGTAATACGATCTCTCAAAGGGATCATACAGGTTCAGTTACTGAACCAGAAGACATGAGCTCACTCATGAGATATTGGGAAGAATCAAATTCCGTGCGCACGGTCGTCTCGCTTTGGAAGCTTGACTGAATTTGTAGGTTTGATATATATACTTTTGGAAAGTATATGATCAAGACCTAGGTATGATATACGCTTTTTTGGAAAGTGTATGATTGATACCAACTCCCAATAATCGAATGAGAAACTTACTAAAAAAACCATGAAGTAGACAGTATAAAGTTGATCGAATACTTCGGGTTTAGTCTGAGTCTTCCAGTATGCAGGATGTACAGGTATTGGGAATACCTGAGGGTGATGTGATCATAAACGATTGTATAACCATGACGCTTCCATTCCTAGGGAGTGATGAAACGGGTCTGGATTTTAGTGACTCCTCTCAGTAGAGAAGTAATCTGATCTTGGTCCAAGTGTTGGACATTGATCTGAATATGATTCAGATACAATGAGAAGATTAGATTTACGGTCTTGATTTAATCAAGCATCTATGGGAGGCCCGCGATCTGGATTTGAGTTACGATCTCAATATCCATGTCACTATACGTGGAACAATACAATCGCCCTGTCCTTATCTCCAAGTATCTGCGGAGAAAGCGCATTATCCTTGAAGGAGTTCATGGATAATTCTATTGTTGATATATGTATCCGAGCATTGAGAAAATGGATAATTAAATGTGATTTAATTATCATGAGTAATATGAATTTGATTCATATTATAAAGAGAGTTATCTTAGATAATTAAATGAGATTTAATTATCAAAGATGTAAATAATGTGAATGTGATTCATATTATTTGGACACAAGAGAATAGAGATCCAAGATGATTAAATATGATTTAATTATCATGGATATGAATAATGTGGATAGCAATATCCATATTAGTCATATATATTATAAATGTGATTTATAATATATAAGAGAGAGCTATTTGTAATTTACATTTGTTAATTAAATGTTAATGTGAATTGGATTCACATTGGACATCAAATTGAAAATGTAATTTACATTTTGTTTTGGGTTGTGAATGTGATTCACAATTTTTCAATGGCATGATTGCAATGTTCACAAAATAAATTGGATTTATTTTTTGTGAAATAATTTGCAACAAAAGTTGTTGCAAATAATGGAGATTACATAAAAGGTGAAATAGCCACCTTCCTAATGGAGGAGGGTGGACGGCCACCACTCCCATTAGGAAAGGGAGGCCGTCCCCCCTCTCCACATGGAAGGAGGCTTTCTCTCCTTTCATTATCTCCATGTATTGATGATTTAATTTTGTAATTAAATTGTGTTGATTTATCAACATATATTTAATTTAAATTAAATTAATTGTTGTTGTGTTTTTAGCAACAAATCATGACCATTGAAAGAAACACAAATTAATGTGGACCATTGGATTTGTGTTGACACATGGATTGAGATCCATGGATCCCAAAACCCTATATAAGGAGAGGCACCCCATTGCTCTTCTTTACACATAAGTTGTGGCAACAAATCTCTCTCTCTCTCTCTCATTCTCTCTACACGTCCTCTCTCCATCTCTCTCATGTGGCCGTCCACCATGGATGCCCTAGAGAGGTTCTCCATCGCCGCGGCATCGTCGTTATGCTGCCCGATGGTTTGCTCGTGGATCTCCGTCTCCTTCGGTGCGCCCCGCTCGTGAAGAAGACATCGGATCTCGTGTGTCGAGATCAGGAGATCCGTCGCTTGGATCATCAACATGGACTGCGAGAAGCACGCGGTTCATCCCCGCGCTCGCAAGCGTCTCCTCCGACGGATCGGACTTGAGACAGGAGGTCTCTTCATTTAGAGACTTGATCGCAACCACGCTTCAAGAGGTAAACCTAATACTTGTTTGTGGTTTAGACGAAACGATTCGAGAAATGTTCTTGGTTCATGTGGTTTCGTCGCAAGAAAATTTTTTAATTTCCGCTGCATAGAACAACTAGTGCGACTAGTCGTTCTTCGTCGTATTCGATGCGACGCTCACGCTTCCGTGATGCGCTTGAGGATCATACCATATCCTTCACCTTGGTTAGGTCATCAACCTATTGGTCTGCCAAATGTACATACTCAAACATATAGTAACACATCTATCTCCGGTCAGAGGATGTGTGCCTGTATCGTGACAGCATACGATATAGGACTTTAATTATCTCAATCTCGTTGAGTCGACTCTTTGACCTAACTAATCTGACACCTCCGAATCTCTATTCCTATCAGCCTTTAGAGATCTGCATCAAGAGGTCGGTCAGATATCAGCCTTTAGAGATAAGGATTGTCATCTCCTACTCAGGCTGGAGATCATCTCTTAACAATCTTTTGATGGTGCTTGATGAGTCCTCAATCTAACTCTTTAGATATTCATCCAAGCACCAGCCTCTATGATTCAATAGTTGAATTAATAGCTGTATGATTATTAAGATGGCCATGGTACATAACCTTAATTGTACTAAGGCACCTATTATGCAAATTATTCATTCTTCATTTCAGATCAGGGAATGATATATGCAATAATATTTATTGCATAATGGCTCGTCGTGGGCTCGCATGTCCAACACTCTCATGGTACGGGTCAGCATGTATCTATTACATATATAAAGTCTTTTATTTTCCTTATTTTTATTTTATTTCTTTATTTATTTATTTTACGTTAAAACAGTAATAAGTGTACAATATGTACACACAAATGCGGGTTAGTAAATATATGGATTTAGTAATATATACAGGTGTTCTATAAGGGATTTTATGCTAAAATAAATTAATAAAAATGTTGAAATGCATATTCATCAGACTCCATGCAGACCTTTCAAGCACAGTTGACTGAACAGGCTAACTTCGAAGATGGATCATCAAGCTGAGGAACGACAGATAGGTTAAGAGAGGAGAATAGAAATACTGGAGGAGGTGGGAGTGAGGGGAAGAAGATAAACTTATTGAGCTAGTGGCTAAGCTTACACTAATGAATTCTTATAATCCCAGGGCAGGACAGACCATTACATGGATTAGAATCCTTGCAATTCATGGGAATTTTGAGCTTAATCCCACAGTTTTACCGCTTCTCCCAATATTCCATGGGCAAATAAATGAAGAGCCATATGTACGCCTTCGATGACTTGATCACATTTGCAGCACTATACACTACCCGAATGTTCCATTAGAGGTAATGAAGATGACAACCTTCCCGTTCAGTCTCATAAACAAGGTAGTATATTGGATCAACTGCTTGAGAAGGGTTGTCACAACCTGGGAAGAGTTGAGATCCGCTTTCTTGAACAAGTATTACCTACTTGGACGCCCCAACCTAATGCGATCTATGATTGCCAACTTCTCCCAAATGTCCCATGAGCCTACTCACAAGGCATAGGAAAGATTCAAAGACTTGACGGAGAAGTTCACCCATCATGATATTCCAAAGACTATCCTTATGCAAAACTTCTTTGGGGATTTGAGCATTGAGAACCAGAAGCTAGTAGATATCGCTTGTGGGGGGTCACATTTCAACAAGGATGAGGATGTCCTTTATCAGATTTTTGAGGAGATGGCGGAGAGCTCAGCAGCTCTTTCTTATTCATGTGCTTTTCAGAAGCATCCCATTTCCTCTCCTTCTGTACCACACAAGGTTGTCAACATGACTGCGTCACATGGTGTGGATATGGTGGACAGTGTAGATCAGACCATCATAGGCAATCACATATCGAAAGTGGGCATAATTGAGAAACAATCCAAGGAGCTTGAGAATCTTCAAGTAATCGAACGGAGGAAAAAGAATCTGGATAAGTTGGATGAGATAACCAAGCATTTGGAGATTCTTGTGAGTACAATCAGTGCATGTCATAGTGCAAGTGCAGTAAATACCTCTACTTGAGAGCAGACTACTTCCACTTGAACACAACAGAGTACCGGAGGACCATCTACAGTTCAGCACGTTTACTACATGCAGACTCTTGACTCGTAGTCACACCATATTGTACCATACTAGCAGGAGATTCCATACATTCCTGAGCAGCAGTCTCGCCTCCACCTCGCATTCAGTAGGTGAACAATATTTGGTTCGACTGAGAGTGCAATTAGCCATGTCCATCAGGGTAAGGTCAGTTGGGTTCCCAATAGGGTTAAAGACCCACCCACCACTTTCAGGGGATAATACCACAACCCAACACCAGTAGTTCTAGCCTCACTACTCATCTCCGCCACATTTCTAGAAATGGAGACATGGTCAACAGCAAATACAACCTGCATATTCTCACTAGCTTTACTAGTAGTAGCAGTCTATATCTTATGGACAATTTTCACATCCTCCTCCTCGTTACCAGCCATAGTATGGATACCAACAGCCTCCTCACTATCGATCTCGATGACAGCCAGCCATTGAGCATCCTGAGGCACCTTTAGTGAATCTTGTCTTGATCAGTTTCCCTATTGATGAAGAACATGAATGATAGGACTCAGAGGATGACCTAGCCACCATGAAGACACTGATTCCAGCACAGATCGAAGCCAATCCTAACAACTTCATATGCAAGGAACATGTATCCCATGATCCATCCACCCCCGAGATAGGTATGGCCCTTTATTTTACATGTTTATCTGACGCCATTCATCTCAGTCGCGATAGGAGATTGCAGCCGCCTTCACAAGCATTGGGTTTGGGAGATCAAGCCATTGAGAGATCATTTCCTTCCACATCATCTTCTTTATGAACAGTACATAGATCCAGTGTTGCAGAGCCACATCTTGGAGTTTCACCATCTTCATCTTCACCACCACCACCACCACCTTCACCTTCTTCATTCAGAAAATACCAAAAAGACATAAAGAGAGATGTAGTTCACAGTCAGCAAAGAAGGAGCACACACCCATCGTGGAATCTCCTACACCAAGAGAAGCAGCTCGTCCTATTTTTGAGTTTATTTCTTCTACTAATGTATTGGATAACATTGTACAGACTAGTTCTGGTTTTCCAAATGTATATGATGACTATTTTGAATAAGAAAAATGATGAGTTGAATGTTTCTTCTGATTTTGTGTCATTTCCTTCAGCTTTGAATAAAACCAAAAAAATCAAAAATTAAGAATAGCACTATTTGATCCTGGAGTGGTAGAGATCCTATAGAACATCTTTTTAGAGTTGTCACTCCTTAAGGCCATGGATTACATGCTTATAGTCAAAAAGGGAATGAAAGAAGCATGTACTTAAAGCGTTAACCCAAGCAAAATAGGTAAAAGAAAATAGAGAAGCACATCTTGACCATCGCCATCGTTCATGCCATTAGCAATCTCCCACTCAAAAAGAAAGATAAGGGAGCACCTCACATCCGTTGCCATATCTTTGATCAATATTTTGATCATACTCTTTTGCATAGCGGATCCTCTATTAATCTCATGCCATCCTCACTACTCACTGAGTTTGGGTCGGGTCCTCTTAGATCCACTAGGATGATCCTTCAGTTTGTTGATATATCGATCAAGAGGCAGAGAGGCATTTTAGAGGATGTTATTGTAATGGTGTAAGGAATGAGATTCTAAATTGACTTTTTTGTTATGGATATGGATACCTCTACATCGTTACTCCATACCTCGATCATACTAGGTCGATCATTCCTTCAAATGGTCGAAGCGATAGCTGATTATGGTACTAGAGAGATGATATTCCACTCTCCAATGACAAGGTAAAGATTGAAATGATACCCGATCCTAGGCCATCACTGCCACCAACAGAAGAAGATGAGAGAGATCCGGTTACATCAGATCCTGAGGACTGTGATTTTATTGCTGAGTTTAGAGAGACAGATCTTCTTACTGATTTCATGGACACCCAGGAATTCCTTTTCTCAGAAGGAATCCCTAGAAAGCATAGGTGACTTGAGTTCCATTGTTGATCATACTGAGTTGTTTGTTGATGGACAGTTTGAGTTGTATTCTTAGAACCAGTCTGAGATATTGGAGGTACATTCCGAGATTCGTGAGACACATTTCTTTTCTGAGATTACTGATGGGATACCTCCTACTGAGATTTCTGAGATTTTTTTTTGAGGATTCTGAATAGCATGATGAGTCATTCCTTTCTAAGAAGAGATCATTCATTGCAGATCTTTCTGAGATTTTACTTGCTGAGCTGACAGTAGCCATGGTGGACAGTTTACAAAATACACATCATATACCATCTACCAGTGCAGTTGCAGAGGTTATCACAGAGTCGATTCATACACCACATGATCTTAAGGATTTACCATCAATGTTGAAATATGCCTTTCGTACGCCCCCCCCCACCCCACCCCAATGTTTTCGATCATCCTCAGTTCGCAGTTAACCGATGAACAAGAATCTCACGTGCTAGAAGTTCTTGAGAGAAACCACGTCTATTGGATGGAATATTTCGGAATCATATCTACTTAGAGGACGACAGCAAACCCCCCCATGAGTGTCAGCACTGTCTGAATCCAAACCTCTAGGATGTTGTCATGAAAGAGATCAGAAATTGGTGTAATAATAGCTTTATATATCCCATATCAGATTCCATGTGGGTCAGTCCTTTACATGTTGTCCCGAAGAAATCTGGGATTACTAACGTAAAGAATGACTTTGGTGAGGAGATTCTGACCCGTGTACCTACTTTATGGTGGGTATGTGTAGATTATCGGTGCATGAATTCAGCTACCAAAAAATATCACTTTCTACTGCCCTTTATTGATCAGATTATTGAGAGGTTGGCAGGGGAAGAGTTCTTTTTTTATTGAATGGGTACTCAGGGTATAACCAGGTTGCTATCGCTCCTAAAGTTCAGGAGAAAACTACCTTTAATTGTTCGTTTGGCATCTACACCATTAGACGGAAGCTATTTGGATTGTGTAACGCCCCTGCTACATTCCAAAAGGTGTATGTTGGTCGCTTTTAATGACATGATAGGTAGTTTTCTAGATGTCTTTGTAGATGATTTCTCGATCAACAGGGATAGCTTTTTGATACATCACTTGCTCATTTAGACTGAGTACTTCAACTTTGTTGTAAGGTAAACCTAGTGCTCTCGTACACTTTATGATGATTAATGGGATTATATTGGGCCATTTCATCTCCAAAAATGGCATGAAGGTTGACTCGAATAAGATTGATGTGATCTCCAAGCTAGAGCCATCGCAGAATTTGAAGCAGTTGAGGTCATTTCTAGGACACGTTGGATTTTATAGGCGATTCATTAAGGACTTCAGCAAGATCACCAAACCTTTGACTAAGCTTCTATGCAAGGAGAGTGAGTTTGTTGTTGATGAGGAAGTCCTCCTTGCATTCAATCAGATGAAAGACATGTTTACTAGTTCTCCTGTCCTACAGCCACCTGATTGGTCTCTCCCCTTAGAGATCATGACAGGCGCATCAAAGTTTGTAGTTGGAGATGTTTTAGGGTAGATAAGGAATGAAATATTGTTTTACTATACACTGTGCTAGCAAGACTCTCGGTGAGGAACAACGTAATTACACAGTCACAGAGAAGAAGATGTTATATGTTGTGTTTGCATTAGAGTTCATATCCTGGCTCTTTGGATCACATGTAATTGTATACATGGATCATACGACCATATAATACCTACATGCAAAGAAGGATGCCAAACCACACCTTATCAAATGGATCCTTATTCTTCGGGAGTTTGATTTAGAAACTCAAGATAAACCTGGAGTAAAGAATGTTATGGCATATCACCTTTCTCGGATCACAAATGCAGAGACTTTTGAGCAGAGTATACTTCCTATTTTCGAGACCTTTCTATATGAGACCATTTTGTCTGTAGACTCACTCCCATGGTATGTTATTATTATGAATTGACTTGTCTCCAAGAAAGTTCCACAAGATTGGCTGAAGCACAAGGTAGATAGATTCCTGTCAAAAATACATTTTTACGGTGGGAGGATCCATACCTATTTCGTGAGGGTGTGGTTTGTATATGGAGAAGACACATTCCTCAGGAGGAATACACCAACGTACTTGAGCATTGTCACAAATTAGAGTCTAATAGGCATCATTTGAGGAAGCATACGATGACAAAGGTTTTACAAAGCGGCCTATGGTGGCCAACTTTATTTAAGCATGATACAGAGTATGTTCGAGATTGTACTGACTGTCATAAGATGGAATTAATCATTCTTTCCAAAGATACCATACCCAATGATATATAAAAATTTCAGATGTTCTTAATTATTGGGACATAGACTTCATGGGCTCATTTCCTGTCAGTCAGAGTATTGAGTACAACTTGCTTGCATGGATTATATTAGTTGTTGGGTGGAGGCTATCCCCACCGGAGTCATTGATGGTCGTATGGTGTTTTTCTTTCTCAAGGACCACATTATTGTGCGGTTAGGGATTCCCAAGATACTCATTTCAGATGGGAGGAGTCATTTCGTTAATCAAGAGATCAAGAAGCTTGTGAAGGAGTATGCCATTGAGCATAAAGTAGTATCTCCTTACCACTCAAAAACTAATGGCTTGGTTGAGATTTCAAATAGGGAGATAAAGACCATATTGCAAAAACTTGTATGTTTAGATAGGAAGAACTGGTCCCAGATGCTTGACTCAATTCTATGGGCTTATCGGACAACGTACAATCTCTATTGGGTATGTCTCCATACAGATTATTGCATGGAAACCTTGCCACCTGCAAGTGGAGTAAATTCACAAATCATTAAGGGAACTTCGTGTATGCATTTTGGACTATGAGAAAACAAGACAGAGTAGGAAGTTGGGTCTGAACAGATTGTGGGAATTCCGAGATTTTGCATATAACAACTCACTCGTGTATGTGGAGAAAGTTAAGCATTGGCATGATAGACGCATTAGAAGGAAGACTTTCCCCCCTGATCAGAAAGTTTGGTTGTTTGGTGCTAATTGAAGTTGTTTCCCGACAAATTAAAGAACAAATGGTCAGGACCTTCAATGTGAGAGTTGTGCATGACAATGGTAGTATTTCATATTTGGGTTGTCACCTAACGCACAGCCTTTTGTTGTGAATGGACAGTTGCTGAAGCCATATCTAGATCATGACACATTCTTGTCCGCGGTTGACCATATCTGTGGTATCAGACGATGACTTTTTGACATCTTCTGCATCAGATACATGACATGATTTTCTCCTGTATATATTCTTTCGTTTTATTCTTTCTTCTTCCATTTTTATCGTCCACCTCTTATTCGTGTGTGTGCACGCGCTATACTTAGGATGTACTCTATCATAAGTATAGGGGAGGTAAATAATTTGAGTTTTCTATTTCGGGTTTGTTTCATCACTACACTTGTTGCTTATACTTAGGGATTCTTTACCCTAGGTGTAGGTGGAGTGATATTGTTCGTTCTATCTCTTTTATGTTATTATCTTATTTTATTTCTTCTTTTCTCTCCCTCATCCTTCAACTTGGTGATCTTCTTTTCTACACTTAGGGATTTCTTACCCAAAGTATAGGGGAGGACGAGTGATTCATTTAATTTTTTCATTCTTTTCCTCGGTTTTCTCCATTTATGTAGTCTTATATACTTAGGATTATTTGATCCTAAGTATAGGGGGATCATCAAGGATGCAATAGAATATGTCAAGCAATGCATTGACTGTAAGAAGATGGGAGGAACCCTCATAACTAAAGACTCGATGCACCTAAAATTCATTCCGATTTCAGAAGTATTCGATGTTGAAACCTTTCTCAAAAGTCACGGAATTGAGCACATCCTTCTTGTCTTTGATTATGTGAGTCATTGTATTGAATCTATTCTCACCCGAGCCGTTGATATCTGTATAAATTGTTAGTTTCTAAGAGAGAACATATTTTCACGGTTTGGGATACCAAAAATTTTGATATTAGACGGGGGTATTCAATTCATAAATGAAGAGGTCAAGAAATTAAATAAGGAGTACAACATCAAGCACTGAGTCACTTCTCCTTATCATCCTCAAACCATTGGCATGGCAGAGCTATCAAACTGAGAAATCAATACAATCTTGCAGATTCTTGTGAAGCTGGATAGAAAGAATTGTTCCCAACTTTTGGACTCCATCCTTTGGGCATACAGAACCGCCTACAAGTCTCCCTTGGACATGTATCTCTATCATCTTGTGTATGGAAAATCGTGTCATTTGCCCGTTGCATTAATTTACAAATCACTATGGGCAGTGAACCACTGCAACTTGGACACACATAAAGGTGGTCGGCAAAGAAATGTGGATCTAAACATGCTCCTGGAATTCCGAGACTATGCTTATGATAACAGCTTGATGTACGAGGAGAAGGTTAAATGTTGGCATGACTGGCATATCAGATAAAAGACCTTTGAGAATAGACAGAAAGTGTGGTTATTCAACACAAAGTTGAAGATATTCCCAAGAAATCTAAAAAGAAAATGGAAAGGGTCATTCAGAGTGAAAGAAGTGCATGACAACAGAAGAGTTTCAATATTAGAGTTCCATCTGACGCACAACCGTTAGTTTTCAATAGTCAGTTACTGAAGTTGTACCTTAATCATAACACATTCTTGATCGTTGTTATCTCAGTTCAAGTGATCTTCAATGAAGAAGACTCCATAACCTCAACAACATCAAAAAATTCAAATATTGATCCTATAAAACTCTTTCTTTAGTTTTCTTCTGTTCTTCTATTATTTTCTTCTGTTCATTTTTCTATTGTTTCATTCATTTCTCTCTATCATCACTACTATACTCAAGATATACTTCATCCTAAGTATAGGGGGATTAGTGGGTCCCACTTCTCATTCTTTGATCCCTCACTTGTCTCCTCTCTTATTGATATTTCGATCTATACTTTAGGGATATTTTACCCTAAGTATAGGGGGAGACAAGACGAGTCACTGATCTACATATTCCCACCATCAACCATCCCTACATGAAGAATAAAGTCTGCTATACTTAGGATTAATTGATCATAATATAGGGGGTACGGTAGATTTCTACTTGATTCAATCTTTATTCTTCATTCGTTGTAGTATAGACTCTTCTGTACTCAGTACGAGTTATGTCTTCTCTTTTTCTCTTCTATCTATGAGGACATAGCTCAAGCTAAGTATAAGGGGGCATATATATGTTGTATATACTTTAGTCACAACTTGTGCTTTCTTATTTTCAATAAAGTAAGGTGAAAATATAATTAATTGTAAGAATATACTTGTATAAAATTTATTAGAACTCTTTTATATATTACGTAATAAATCGGGTAAAAGATTGTTGTAAAATGTTTGAAAAATCTTTTTGAATAATCTTCTGAAAACTACTTGGAAAATATTTTGTAAAATAACTTCAACCTTTGTAAAAATATTTTGTGAAAATTTTGTTACCTTTTTTTGGATTGATGGTGATAATTGAACAAGTCTAAGTAAAATCTGAAGATTGGAAAATGATCGGACCTTAAATCGACTTAAATTACATGATCCTTATAGGAACTGGAATTGAGACACTTCATGCCTTCTAGACTTAATTCTATAAGAACACGAGACTTAATTCGATATTGTCTTGACTGTCTAAGTAGAATATTTTGGAACACACATGACTCTTGTCGACAGTGACCTAGCTTGCACACCTACACCTTTCACTTTGCTCATCTCAATTTAACTAGTAGAGGGTTGGATTTGCCCACATGAGACACAAGCTAGTGGAAACATCAGAAGTCATGTATATGTGGCCATTGTATCCCAACCCGATCCAGAGGCAATGAGGTCCAATGACGGAATGTTGTGGGTTGCAATAAAGCTTAAAAAAAGGAATAGTCTATTGTCTTATGAGGACAAAGTCCTTATGTAAATGTTGTTATATATAGTACTCACAAAAAGCAATAAAAATGCCAAAAAAGTGAACAGGTCTAAATGAAAATAAAATATCTGTCGGGGTATGTGTATAGTCAGATAAGCAAGCTTGATTTCCAAAGTCAAATATATGTGAGCCTGCAGCTAGATGACTTGGCTACACTAGTCAAGCATCCTAGGATAGGTAGCTACAGTGGATACTGTCCATTCTTCTATCTACCTCCTCTTCTTGAGCCATTCGCACATGAACTTAAAAGGGAATACCATGTTTCTCGAGGAAAGAGTTATTAGATTGGGGAATTAGGGTCACCATGTTGGAGAAGACTACCTTTTACCAATTCAGCCGAGGAGAGCTAAATATCACACATTGTACAAGATAGACTCATAGTCATAAGGGACTGCGTACGACATTGAGGTGTTCTGACCTAGCTTTTAAGGAGAATTGGGCAGGGTTTTGTGGCTCTCAAAGGTTGTTGTATTTCAAATGTGTCCAAATGAGGTTCCGACCAAACTTAAATTCCAAAGGGTCGACTGATCTCCAAACTTATATTTTGTGAAGACAAGTTTAAGAGTTAAAATCAATCCAAGTTCTTCCTTTTTCTTTTCTTTATTTTCTATTCTACACTTATAAGCATAAGTGTTTGCTATGGACTAGCAAAATCAAGTATAGGGGGTGATGAATCTCCATTTCATCACCTTTATTCTTTTATTTTGGCCTTCAAACCCTAGCTAAATGCATGTACATGGCATTATTTTACAGTAATTAACATTCATTATAAATTATATAAATATTGCATTATATATTTTATTTTAAGACAAAATAAAAGAATAAAGTAAAGAAAGAAAAAATAAATAAAATGTCAAAGGTATTTTATGACCCTAAATCTCGAGACCTAGGCATCATGATAACTGGGTCAACAAGAAATAAAGTAGAGGAGATAAGGGTCAAAACCACAATAAAAACCCTAATTATTTATTATTCAATAATGCACTTTTTAGATATGTTTTATTATTTATTATTTATACAACAAATAAATAAACTTTTACATGATTTGTTGATGAAAATACATAGAAAAAATAAAATTTACTTTACATAAAATAATACAAATTGTACATTCTACAATCAAAATAAAATTCCAAATCCAAACTTCCCAGACTCATATCTTCTCCATATGAACTCAAAATGCATCAAAATAACCTTTAATTGTATATAACTTTTTATTAGATATTTAAGGAATTGAGGTTTCATTTAATTTGGAGTTAAGGAGCAAAAGTTAGGTTTTGGACCCCTATTGTACAATATACCTCAACAAAATATTCATTTTATTTATTTTTTATATTTTCCATAATTTTATATTTTTACAAATTTGTATATAGTATTTATAGTATATGTCCTTAATTAGAATAAAATAAAATCATAAAAATAAACTAAAATAATAACTATATAAATTATATAGATGAATTATCTACACTTTTACTTATATAATAAATACATCTAATTTTTTAAGTATACAAATAACATCAAAAAATACAATAAAATATATTTATACATATATGAATAAATTATAAATATATAAATTAAGTGTATAAATTAATAAAATACAAAACATAAAATAAAAAATAAAATATGTATTATATAGGTAAATATACCTATAATTATACTTGTGAATAATAACTTGTAATAAACAACCTCATAAAAATAAATAAAAATGTGAATAATATAACGCATAAAATAGTAAACATTTTTTATTTTATAACCTAAAATCAGTTAATTAATTTAATGATAATTATTCATTTTAGAAAGTATTTTTACCTGGAGCTTTCATGGTTGGTCCACATGGACCAACTAGATTCACTCTTTTGTTGTCCCATGTCAACTAGCCCTTTGGCGCCACCGATATCTGTTAGAACCTCGAGCCACCTGCTCCTCTCCGTTTCCCCTAGAGATCTAATGATCAAATCGCCTTGAGCCTTGAACAAATTCTGCAGATGGGATCTCCGTGATTTACGCTTGATCCTTAGATCCCATCGATCTCCTTAGTTTTGTCCTTGAATCAAGTCACAAGATCTTCCATTCTCACCCCTATAAAATTAACCCTCTAGGCACCTTCCTTGATTTAGTCCATTCTCAAGCCCTTAAACCCTCTACCCTCACCCAAGTGTGACACTTGGTGACAGGCGCTCCCCCGTGATCCTAGAGTGGAGAACGGAGGAGAGAAGGTGGCCCACGACAGTGCTCCAACATCATCCTGGTCCTTGGCATGTAAACCAAGTTCGAGCTACTCCCTTTACATTCCTAGGTAGTTTTTGTTCTTGCTTTTCCATTCTGCATTTTAGTTTCAATTTTAATCATTATTTTAGCTCAAATTAGATTAACTAAGTTTGTAAGAGCTCTAGATCTCTGTCCAACTCTGTCTCGCCATACACCTCATTGTTCTGACCATCATATTTGCTCCATTATCCTCCCATATTGCTGCTCCACCCAAATGATCATTCGACTCAATCTGATCCTCTCCAGATCAGAGAATCGATGCTTGTTCCTCCGCCTTTGCCTGGGCATCGCCGCCTCACTCCCAACTTCGATTATTTCACACAATAATGACCCAAGGACCTTCTCCCAAGCCCCCTCTATCTAACCTTGCAGGTATTCGGTAAAGACAATCCCTAAGGAGGGAAATTCGACTGCAGAAATGGTTCCCATGTCGCATGTTCTTCATCAACCTACCAGGACCTCACCGATGGGTCATGGACACACCTAGAAGTGTCATTGGTTGCAGTCAAGCTACAGGAAGCTAACGAGCATCACAACAGCCCTGATTGAGCCTTGGAGTTCGAGGAATCGATAGAACAAGGAAGAACATGCCCGTGGCCTTCCCTATTCTTGGGAATACAGTAGAGTTGTCCAATGGGACTTCTACCCTTGTTTGTACAGTAGTTGTTAGATCTTGGCCCCTCTACACTGTTAAATCTGGGGCCAAATCTAATCTGGAGCGATCATCGATGAAGGGGTATGGCAGCATCTAAACCACACGATCAAATTAAGTGGCTAGATCCGTCTATTCATTGGTGCGCAAGTATTGTGTAAATTTCATATAAAGCCTTCATATTTTTCTATATTAATATTTAGTATTAAAAATTCAGTCTGAAGTATGAATAATTGTGGTTATTTTGCATGGAGCCCCTTACCTTTACATGTATTATGCCCATGCCAGCTCACCTCACGTGGTCCCCCATGTGAGGTGGGTATTTTGCAAGCATATCCTCATGAGATTTCGTATTGTAATAGTCTAAAATTTTATATATTCAGTCTTAATTTGTGTGGATGATTTGTAAAAAGGGCCTAAACTTTTTGTATATCACATTTTTGCACCTAGAAGCATGCTTTATTTAAATATTCATGGATAAATTGCATACTTGCCCTTGGATTTTGTTTTAGGGTTTATAAATGCATGGAAACTTATTTATATTGGCAAAATGGTCCATGATAACTTATTCATTTTTATGCAAGTTTGTCTATTTTTTTAAATAATCATTTGTGCTCCAAAAATTATGCAAAAATAGAGTAGTGTACCTGGATGCATGTTCTTCCACGCTATATAATTAATTTTGCATTTTAAACTCATTTTCTATTTATTAAAAATAAAAAATATATTTCACCCTATTTAACTTAAAATATTTAAAAATTATAAACATTTTTGAAAAATCCCAAAAAAATATATTTTTTTATTGTAGTAGTTTATAACTTCTGACCAGAAATCACTAAAAATAGAAAAAGAAAATGATAAAAAAAATAAAAATCTCCAAAATCTTGTAACAATATAAAAATTATTCAAAAAATACTAAAAATATTATCTTGTATTTCATAATTATATATATATATATATATATATTAAAATTAGCTTTGAGAATTTTTTACTTCAATTTGATTTTTTAAACCTCAAAAAATTTAGCTTATTTAACTAGTCATTAATTTTTATATTGTGGACTTTGAAAATACCTAAAATTAGCAAAAATACTTGCAAATCATAAAAATAGTAAAAAATGAAAACACAAAAACATTTTATTTTGCAAATTTCATTTTTTAGTTACATTTATAATTATAATACCCAATATTATATTATATATCTATATATAATTTATGGTATTACTATTTATTATAAATATCCCGATCAAGTCGAAATTTGAGTCCAAGCTCCACTCCGTTCACCTCTGCCGAAGGACCCCATCCCCCTCATTAATTGGTTTTATCATGCGTAATAATTTTGCCAGATATTAACCTCCCGGTATCACTTTCCATTGCCAGTCCCGGGAGCACAATTGGAGCAAGTGAACAAGATATGGACGTCTAACTAGAGCGGAATAATTTCCGACCTCCAGATACTTCTCGGGTCATCACAGGCCACCCTTGATCCTTCTGATCGACGGTGGAGCATCGCAAGACATGCAAACATCTTCAGGAGCCATCATTGATCTAGATCGGCATATCCTTGGGTGATTGAAGTTCATCAGTGGAGTCATTCATCCCAGTTCTTCCTGAGCTCTTCGTGTGCCTCCGATCAAGAACACTCTTCCCATATTCAATCATGGCAGCCCATTGATGCCTAAAGCTAGTTGTGGGTTGATCACTAGATCAATCTCAAATGTCCACGCAAGCTTCATTTTCAGTCGTTTGATTAAGAGTTTTAACGTCCATCAGCCACACGATGTGTCACATGGAACGTTAGGCTTTTTGTACTCCAGTCCTGCTTATTTTCAATTTTGCAAATAAGTCCTTTGGGACATGTATTGTTCAGAGTTTTTTTGAACATTTGCACCTCTTTCCCTAGTATTTATTATAATTACATTTTAGTTTTGTTTAAACTGCAATGTGTGCTTTGTGCGTGACTGTTTTGGGAAAAATACAATAAAAATCCATACATATTTGTTATTGTTTAACCAACTACATATAATATTTGCACTTAAGTCCTTGACATTGCAACTCACGTGCGTTGGCACGTGTATTTTTGGAAAAAATTACATGTTGGGCCCCTCTATTTATTTATTTGGTATCCATCAAGATTTTAATTAAGAATATACATGCACACCCCTGTGAACCAGCAAATCATTTTGTCTATTAATTGTGTGGGTTAATTAGCTAAACTTCATAAAAAATCACAAAATTTCCTTAATGAATATGATTCATAATGATTAATTAGAATCTGAATATGATATGGAGGATCACATAAGTGGCATCCATGGTCTCCCGTCAAGGTGAAGGGTTCTGTCACCAGGGATTATAAGTAGGATACATCTATCTGAAGTGATAGCTCCTGCATACAAGCGCATCTGGATAGAGCTCTTTACTTCTCAAAAGAGTAAGGTCGTATGCATAGTGACTCCAATATCGGGTCCTCATATTATTGGGGTGATATTGGATTCTGCATAGCGAGTGTTATTGCTATTGATGATTGGTTCAATGAGCAATGGGTCAACATCACCTTAGGGGTGGTGGGCCTAGGTGTTAAAGATCTAACTGGGAATGCAAGTTGGACTTGCAAGGAGGAATATGTTCCCGCTTATTTTTATCCGAGTTACAAGTTCTTATATTATTGTGATGTGACAAAGATAAGAAAGGAGATCCCAGATCTTTCTTGAGATATAATGGTAAGTATATTTCTTACATTGAAAGTGATTAAGGGAATGAACTTTCAGTATTGACAAGGCAAGACAATTTTGATATAAAAAATCCTAGAGTAACGTAATATATATTTTTTATGCAAATTTCTTATTTCAGATAATCCTCATTAAACCTACTCAATACTATACTCGATGATAACTAGTAAAATATCATGGATTGGATCCATGATCAAGATATTGTACTTGCAGTTGGACCCATAATGTATGTGGTTGCAATGTGCAAGTTTCCTCATAACAATGAGGAATGATAGTAAAATAGACAATAGAACTACAACCCTAGGGCTTATATGTCTATATAGTCTTGATCTCTCATCGAATGTACGTTGGAAGTGACATGTTGATGATGATCGTAATTGTCAAATAATCCTTATAAAAATCTAAGAAGATGTTCAGGCATACATATGTTCTCTCGACATTTAATCATGAATGACATGGTTTACTTCATTATGCAGGCTCGATATGAAAAGATGTACTCAAAATGTTTGATTACTTACCTAAACCGAAGTCTTTAATAGTTAAGATGTATGTAGATACGATGAGTGTCATCATTCTACTATCTATACTCAAGTAATTAATGAAGCTTTATAATACTCATATTATATGAATTGAATAAAGCATATATAAATATTGAAATACTCTTATACTGAAAGCTTTTGAGTTCAACATAAGAGATCCTTTGTCTTAAACAATTGTTGCTTATAGATGAAAGGAGCGTAGTGAAGGCATGGGTCTGATCCATATGAGAAGGAAAGTCAAAGAGTTGACTATACTTCTATGACTTCCATATGACATCCAAAGGGTTGG
Organism: Ottelia alismoides; assembly: GCA_037367405.1. Lineage (NCBI taxonomy): Eukaryota > Viridiplantae > Streptophyta > Magnoliopsida > Alismatales > Hydrocharitaceae > Ottelia > Ottelia alismoides. The sequence continues at coordinate 455,920 of JAZKJV010006386.1, forward strand.
ATGAATGCCCATACTGCAATAAATCGATGTGCTGATAATGTGACTATCTAGACTATCTAGGATCCTTAGAGAAGGACTCATGAAGTACATCATAACAATCTATAATCTACATTTAATCATTGAAATTGACTTTCTTATTAGATAAGATCACATTCTAATAATTATATCTCATTATTATAATAACACTTGCAATTGGTTACATATGTTTTTTAGAAAAACAGGAAAATTTGATCTTAATGTTTAATAGTCATCTACAGGGATATTGATGCAAGTGTTGCAACAATCTCTATTGGATTGGTAGACTTCATAATTTTAGTGGGAGATCCCTTATTCTTAGAGAATGTCTTTATGACCTGGATATTAGAATACACTCATTGTTTATTTCTAAATATTGGAAATAAACATGAATTCTGGAATAGACCTATCACAAAGAGTTATGATGGATATATTTCAGATAGTAATCTGACATCTGGAGGACTCTGCTAAATTAGAATATTAATGAATGGCTCATTAACTTTTCTAATACTGAAATTTTAAAACCTTAAAAGATCAATATGAGGATGAAGATCATTTGACAATGATCTAGCATCAAACCTTGGACATATGTTTGTTAATGAAATCAATAGACTGGTAAGAAATGATTAAAATGCATGAAATATCAAATCTTACATACTTTTGAATATTGTATTCAAATAAAAATTTCCAATGCACTCTTCTCAGATAATGGTGTAAGATGACATGGTATTCAGGATCTCATACATACTGATGTATGTGGATCATTTATATCATGATAAACTTTGATGATATGTGATATCACTCATTGATTATTTGTGATATGAAATTTCTTCCCTTCACCTTAGAACCTTTGAAATGTTCAAAGATTTCGTAATTTTGGTTTAGAACCAAAGTTTGAAGGTAGATGAAATGATTTTGATCTAACATAGGTAACCTATTTCTATTAGATGTATTCAAGGAATACCTTATAGAGAATACAATATCATTCCTATCTCACTCCTCCTAATTGATCTAAACTCAATGGAGTTGTAGGGAGATACAATTGATCATGTGTGACATGATTTGATCAATGATGAATCTTAGCATAATTACATAATTACCTCTTAGTCTATAAGTATATATGTAGTACATACTACAATATATATCCTTAATAATGTTCCATGCAAGTAAACTGGAATTTAGGTCCAGAGAGTTCTACTTCATTAAGAAAATAAAGGGTGGTATTGAATATCTTCTTTATGATCTTGATATTCTTAAAAGATCTCATCTCTGAGAATGTGATTCCCAGAGGATGAGACTCTTGAGAATCAAGATAAAAATGAAGTGAAGTAACTCATTTAATCCTGAGAAGATAATGAGGTTCCTGGAATCAGAGACTAAAAAGGATTATTAAAGATGAAACACTGATACCTATTCAAATGAGTTTGAGGATGGATTCCATGTATCACTTAAGTCTGAAAATGATCGAACTTCATGTGATGAAACTCCTGAGGATCATGACATGGAAAGATGGATTTTAGCAATAAAGTCTAAAGTATACTTCATATACAAGTGTTGTATATGTACCCTCAAGGATCCACCTATATGGTAAGATCCGTTAAGATGTAAATGGATCTTCAAGAGAAAAAAAGAACCTGATGAGAAGGTAGAGACCTTTAAAGCACGGCTCGTATCCATGAGCTACACACTAAAGAGAAGACATCGCTTGCGATGAGACTTGCTCTTCAAAGACCATGCTTAAACCCATCAAAATATTGCAAACTATAGCTACACAACTTGACTTTGACATCATCAAGATGGAAGTCAAGATTGCATTCCTCTAAGAATACCTCTCTGAGGATATTCATATGAAGTAGCCCTAGGGTTTCATGGTTGAGGAAAGCAAGTGTGGAAGTTGAATAACTCCATCTATGGACTCAAATAAGCTTCTTCTATTTGGAATATAAGATTTGATGAAATTATAAAGGTTATGATTTCAGATAGAATATTGATGTATCATGTAAAGCGTAGTGGGAGTGCCATTGTGGTCATCGTGCAAAATGCATATGATATCCTAATCATTTTGAATGATATAACGATGGCAATAAGTGTTTATAATCTGGTTATTCCTTACCTTGAGATATGATTTTATGGATATCTATTGTGTCTTAGTTCTGAAGGTGTTCAGAATCCAAGAGAAGATGGTATTGGGACAGTCGCATTTGTATACACCTTGGACATGTTCCATTTTTTGGAAAAGTCCAATAAATGATTCCATCCCTCAAGATATGGTGGTGACCTATCTGAAGGGATAGCCCCTCAAAGGGGTTGAGGAAATGAATGCTAAAGCTGCTTGCCCATGTCCATTAGTTATGAGAAGTCGGGTGCTTGCAAGATGTGTACAAAAGTCAGATGTCTGCCATGTAGTAGGAGTAGAAATATGTTACTAATCCTACTACAGAAATAAAATACTTGATTGTAGTAATAACAAAATCTTCAAAGGGGACAAGACTGTTGAGATAGTGATCTCTAAGTCTTATCATCAAGAACTTAGGACTTTATAGATAGTGATCTAAAAGATCTTAATTGCGGATACCTTAGGAGATAGAGATCTCTGTGAATAGGGGTATTTTAATAAGGATAATAGAAATTACATACTCGTTATAATAATTATTAAGTTTTAGTGTCAAGGACACTATAACTGACAATATTGAGTATTTGGTTGCATAAGATGCAACATTTGCATTGGATGCGAGCAATGTTACTGTAAGATATGAAAGTGTCATAAAAGGACATGGCGTAGAATCTTGGGAACAGAGTGACTGATCAGCTTACCTAGCTATTTTTCTAAATAGGTTATGATTGTCACATGAGTAAGGGTTTAAATTATTATCCCATTAATGGATCTTTGGGCTAGTGGGAGATCGTTGGATAAGCAAGCCCACGACGAGCCATTATGTAATAAAAGTTATTGCGAATATCATTCCCTGATCTGAAAGGAACAATAATTAATTTGCATAATAAGGTCCCTCTATAAAATTAGGGTTATGTACCATGGCCATCTTAATGATCATACAGTTGTTGATTCAATAATTGAATCATAGAGGCTGGTGCTTGGATGAATATCTAAGGAGTTATATTGAGGACTCATCAAGCACTATCAAATGATTATTAAGATATGATCTCCAGCCTGAGTAGGAGATGGCAATCCTTTCTCATTATACTAATATTTGACTGACCTCTTGATGCATGTCCTCTGCTTAGGAATAGAGATTCAGAGGTGTTAGATTAGTTAGGTCAAAGAGTTTACTTAACGAGATCAAGATAACCAAAGACCTATGTCGTATGTTGTCACAATATAGGCACACATCCTCTGATTGGAGACAGATGGGTTACTATATGTCTGAGTATGTAGACCAATAGGTTGATGACCTAATCAAGGTCTATACATTGATGATTTGGTGTGCATGCAAGGGCATATGAGTAATACGATCTCTCAAAGGGATCATACAGGTTCATTGCTAAACCAGAAGACATGAGCTCACTCGTGAGATATTGGGAAGAATCAAATTCAGTGCACGGTAATCTCTCTTTGGTAGCTTGACTAAATTTGTAGGTTTGATATATGCTTTCGGAAAGTATATGATCAAAACCTGAGTATGATATATGCTTTTGGAAAGTATATGACCGATACCAACTCCCAATGATCGAATGAGAACCTTAATGATAAAATCCTAAAGAAGACAGTCTAAATAGATCTAAAACCTCAGGTTTATTCTTAGTCTTTCAGTATGCAGGATGTACAGGTATTAGGGATACATGAGAGTGATGTGATCATAAATTGTATAACCATGACACTTCCATTCCTAGGGAGTGATGAAAGGGGTCTGGACTTAGTGACTCCTCTCAGTAGAGAAGTAATCTAATCTTGGTCCAATTGGTGGACATTAATCTGAACATGATTTAGATGCAATGAGAAGACTAGATTTGCAATCTTGATTTAATATAGCATCTATGATAGGTCCGCAAGATATGGATTTGAGATGTGATCTCAATATCTAAGTCACTATACGTGGAACAATACAATCGCCATGTCCTTATCACCAAGTATCCGTGGAGAAATCGCATTATCCTTGAAAGAGTTCACGGATAATTTCATTGTTGATATCATATATTCGACAATTGGGAAAATTGATAATTAAATGTGATTTAATTATTATGAATAATATGAATTTGATTCATATTATAAGGAGAGTTATCTGAGATAATTAAATGTGATTTAATTATCAAAGATATGAATAATGTGAATGTGATCCTTATTATTTGAACACATGAGAATGGAGATCCAAAATGATTAAATGTGATTTAATTATCATATATATGAATAATATGGATAACACTAGCCATATTAATCAGATATATTATTAATGTGATTTATAATATATTAGAGAGAGCTTATTGTAATATATACTTGATGATTAATTATCGATTTGAATTGGATTCACATTGGATGATTAATTGAAATATAATTATATTTTATTTTGGGTTGTGAATGTCATTCACAAATTTCCAATGGTATGATTGTAATGTTCACAAGATAAATGTGAATTATCATTATAAGATAATGTTGGAAATGCGATAATGTAATCTCATTGGAAAAAGATTGCCATCCACCAACAAAATTGGTTGATGATTATTTCCTTCCAATTATCTCCAAAGATAATTGATTTAATTTGAAATTAATTTATATTACAACAAGATCATGACCATTGAAAGAAACACAAATCAATATCATCCATTGATTTTGTGTTGTCCATGGATTGAGATCCACGGATCCCAAAATACTATATAAGAAAAGGCACCCCTTGCTCTTCAAGTTACAACAAGAAGAGATCAACACATGCTCTTTCTCTCATTCTCTACATGCCAAGTCTCTCTCTCTCATTATGGTTGTCCACCATGGAGCCCTAGAGAGAGTCGCCATCGTTGCACCATCATAGTTATGCTGCCAGATCGTTTGCTTTTATGACATAATTAATAACATAATTTAAATCCCTGGCCAACCATGTGCTGACACGTGTCAGCACCTGGTTCATCTTCTTCATGAAGCAGTTGGAGCTCCTCTATTCCAATGACCTTCCTTCACTTCTTTTTCCCGCATCCTATTTCCACCCAAAATCCTATCAAAGCCCTTGATTATACTCATCTAACATACCTAACTCACGCCTACCCTAGGATCTGACCTAACTACCTATCGATTCATCTATAAATTGATCCAAAGATCGCCTATTCGAACTAATTACTCCTATCACCAGAACTACCTGATTGACAACCAAACTTCATCGTTGTGTATCGACCACCTCCGATGGTGACAGCATCCAGTGGTCGACCTGCGTGGAGGAGGGAACTCAAAGTAGAAGTTCTAGGGCCTCACCATAGCCTTGCACCACGCCATCACACATGTTCAGGTCTGAGAAAATCACCATCGTCGAGCTACCACTTGAAGTTCATACAACTTCAACATCCCAAGTGATTGCATTCATCCATTTCCCTCTCAAATTCATTGATTATCATGCCATGATTAGCAACACTAATTGCATCATTAGAGCGCATTAATCATCAGCTTTGAATTCACATCAAAATAGCTCTCAAATACATCTTGATTCGCCATTTTTTATCTGAAAAATCATATCCTAGAAACCCTTGAAGGAACTGCAAACATTCTATTCTCCTTAAATTCTTGGCCGATTAAACTGTGAAACAAGCATAAACCTTCATTTGTAGGTTGATAAGATAATCTGGACCAAGTTTGTGCATCATTTTGGAGCCTTCCACCATCTTCTGGGGATTGATCTTCATTAATTGAGTAGCAGAACCAAAACTAGGTCTCGCAAACCTAGTTCACTTCAGATGTTCCATCACCACCCGCTTAGACCTTGCCTCATCGCAGGAGAGCTCGAAGGAGGTAGGCGACCTCCTCCTGGCCCTACATATGCCCAGACGTCACCAGAGCAGCCATGAATCGAACACCATCATAGCCGCACCAGATTTAGGAGAAGAACAACCCCCAAGAATAGGAGCTATAGGTTGTCGACACCTGGCAGTCATGGGCAGTTAAGATCATGTAAAGAGCATTTAATTCTGACCATTCAAGGTGAATCGGTGTAGAATTTGCATACTAAGCATATAAGATTTCTAGACTTCGCCGGCACTCTAGAAGATTTGTAATATTGCAAATAGGTCCCCGTGTAGGGAACTATTTGCAAAAGTCAAAAAAAATTTAATATTGCAAATAAGCCCCCATGCAAGGACCTATTTGCAAAAGTCCAAAGTTTTTCTTGCAAATAGGTCCCTAATTAGGGAACTATTTGAAATAAGCATCTATCTTTTTGTATTGCATATTTCACACATTATTCTTTTGATGTTAGACTACGTTGAGTTCCTTGGACCTATTATTTCATCATCATGATACTTATTGTTAATTTTTTTATATTTTTTGAAGTTTTCTTCGTGCTTTTTATTGATTTGTTTTGTTTTTATTTTTCTTCACTTTTTCAACCCCATTGCTCGAGGTTTCTTATCAAACTAATCGTATCATCTACATATTGTATTTTCCACATAATATTTTGTAGATAAATTGTTTTGAAAATATCACTTTGAAAATTAAATAAAAATTGGGAAAAATAAAATCAAATAAAAACTTTAGAAATAAAAACCAATAAAAAAGTTTTCTCTTTTCTTCGGAATAAATTAAAAATCACAAAAATATTATCTTTCTCAAAAAACCGAGTATTTGTTATTCTACTTCCTTGAGTTCAACCCAGGGACACTTACCTGGTTAATAATTAGCGTACATAAAAATAGGAGAGAGTTCTTCTTTCATTCTGGTTATTTATTTCGCTCTCTTTTCTATTTTTATCGAGTTTTGTTTGATCAACAATAGATTTGTCCTGAACGGTTCTCTACAACGGATGACTCTATTATTCATTTTTAACTACTCACAAAACCCTTGTTATCAACTAACTGTCAGAAAATGGGAGGAACTGTTGGTTCCGAAGATACATTACCCCTGAGATATATCCAGATTTCAAATACTTTTATGCTTGGGGCATAGATTTCATGGGCGCATTTTATGTTGGTTAGCGATTTCACTACATCATGCTTGTCGTGGATTATGTTAGTCATTGGGTGGAGACTATCCCCACGCGAGCCATTGATAGTCGTACAGTTTGTTCCTTTCTCAAGGACCACATTATTGCGCAGTTCGGGATCCTCAAGATACTCATTTCAGATGGGAGAATCCATTTCATTAATAGATAGGTCAAGAATCTTGTGAAGGAGTATGCCATTGAGCATAAAGTTGTGTCTCCTTAACACTCATAGACTAACGGCTTGGCTAAGATTTCAAATAGGGAGATAAAGACGATATTACAGAAACTTGTACATACAGATAGCAATAACTGGTCCCATATGCTTGACTTGGTTCTATGGGCTTATCAGAGGGAGTACAAGTCTCCATTGGGTATGTCTCCCTACACATTGGTTTATGGAAAGCCTTGCCACTTTCTGGTTGAATTAATTCACAGATCATTATGGGCACTTCGTGTATGCAATTTAGATTATGAGAAAGTAGGACAAAATATGAAGTTTGATCTGAATAGATTGTTGGAATTCCTAGATTTTGCATATGACAACTCACTCGTGTACAAGGATAAAGTCAAGCATTGGCGTGATAGACACATTAGAAGGAAGGCATTCTCCCCTAATCAGAAATCTTATTTGTTTGATGTGAAATTGAAGTTGTTTCCCGGTAAATTAAAAAACAAATGGACAATACCGTATATTATGAGAGTTGTGTGTGACGGTGCTAGTATAGTCATATCTGGGTTGTCATCTGACGCACGACCATTTGTTGTGAACGGACAGTTGCCGAAGCCATATCTAGACCATGATACATTTCTGTTCGTGGTTCATTGCATATCTATGGTATCAGACGATAAATTTTTGACATCTTCTGCAACTTATACATGAGTTGGTTTTCTCTTGTATATATCCTTTCATTTCATTCTTTCTTCTTCTGTTTTTATCGTTCACTTTTTTCGGTGTGTGTGCTATACTTAGGATGTACCTTATCCTAAGTATATGGGAGGTGAATGACTTGAGTTTTCCCATTTTCGTTCTATTTCCTCACTCATGTTGTTGCTTATACTTAGGCATCCTTTACCCTAAGTAAAGGGGGCAGATATCGTTCATTTTGTTCTCTTTCACATTTTTATTTTTATTTCTTCTGTTCTCTCACTTGTCCTTAAACTTGTTGATATTCTTTTCTATACTTAGGGATCTCTTACCCTAAGTATAGGGGATGACAAGTTGAGTCGTTGAGTTTGCTCACTTACTTCATCGGTCTTCCATGTTTGTACACTCTTCTATACTTAGGATTATTTGATCCTAAGTATCGGGGGTATCACCGGCTTCTTTTCTTTTCTTTCTGTTCTTTGAATCATTGTTGTATATATTCTTTTCACTTTTCTATTCTTAGTACGAGTTATATCTTCCTTTGTAGCTCTTTGGTCACAATGAGGACATAATTCGAGCTGAGTATAGGTGGCGTCGTATATATTTTATATATACTATAGACATAACTCATATTTTTGTTTGTTAATAGTATGTCTATTACTTAAAAATAGTTTTGAACAAGGATTTGTAAAATGATTTGCAAAAATCTTTCATAAAATTATTTGGAAAAACTATTTTGTAAAATATTTTGTAAACTTTTATAAAATTGTTTGTAAAATGTTTGTAAATTGCTTGTAAAAATGTTTGTAAAATTATTTTTGTACAAAGTTTTGTAAAATGTATTGTTTGTAAAATGATTTGTAAATTATTTTTCTATCAAAATTATGCATGTTGTACAAAATGTTTGTAATTTTCTTTGAAAGCAAATGTTTGCACAAATATGTTTGTAAATTTGTTTATAAAGTTATTTGTAAAAATGTTTGTAAAATAGTTTGCAAAAATAGTTGTAAAATATTTTGAAAAACTTTTGTAAACCTTTTTAAAAAAATTTGGAAATTTTTTTAAATTTTTGTCACGTGGGACATAAATTTTTGGGATGTATACATTTTCTATAAAATCCACGTGTGTATAAAAATTGTACTCAATTCTCCTTCGAGAAATAAAATTCTTTGTTATATATAAAACTCTTTTGTAAAATTTGTGTTTAAAACTTGTAAAGAAAATAATCTTTTAAAAGTGTATAAAATTTGTATAATCCTTGTATGTATACCTGTATATATGTCTGCTAAATACATTCAATCCACTAACTCATTTCTTTACTAAAAAATGTGTTTAAAATCCATAAAATTTTGCAAAACTCTTTAAACAATTGAAAAAGATTGTTCCTTTATTTTCCATTTTTTCTTTGAAAAATGTTTTGTATATATTTCCTACATTTGCATATGCATTTTTCAGATTGGTATTGACATTTAAACTAGTCTGGAATAAAATCGAAGAATGGAGCTTGGTTAAGACCTTAATATAATTAATCACAGGAACCTTTTAGGAACTGGAATTGAGATTCTTCATATTATAGACTTAATTCTTTAAGAACCACGAGACTTAGTTCAATGTCGTCTTGATTGTCTAAGTAGAATATTTCGGAACACACATGATTCTTGTTGATAATGACCTAGCTTGAACACCTGCACTTACACTTTGCTCAACTAAGTTGAAGTAGTAGCGGGTTGGTTTTGCCGGTATGAGACACAAGCTAATGGAAACATCAGAAGTCACACATTTATGGCCATTTTATCCCACCCAGTCTAATCGTGACAAGGTCTAATAACGAAATGTTGTGGATTACAATAAAGCTTCAAAAGAGGGATAGTCTAGTGGCTCGAGGAAAAACTCCTTATGTACATGTTGCACAGTTGTATATATTCAAAAAAGGAGATAAAAAAAGAATAGGTATGTGTGTTTATGTGTGTGTGTGTGTGTCATAAGCAAGTCATATGCCTCAAAGTTAGATATTTTTGAGCCTGCAGCGGATGACTTGGCTACCCTGGTCAAGAATCCTAGGACAGGTAGCTACACTGGTTACCATCTATTCTTCTCTCCACCACCTTCTCTTAAGTCAATTGCACTTGAACTTAGAAGGGAATACCCCGCTTCTCGAGTAAAGAGTTATTGGATTGGGGAATTAGGATCACCATGTTGGAGAAGTCTGACTTTTACTCCTTCATCCGAGGAGAGCTACATATCACTTACATTGTACAAGAAAGATTCATAGTCATAAGGATTTGCATATGAGTTGACTTATTCTGACATGTCTATTGAGGAAACTTGATAAGAGTTGTGTGGTTTCTAGATTTTGTTGAGTGTCAAGTCTGTTTTCTACTAAGGTTCCACCCAAACTAATAATCCAAAGGACTAACCGAGCTCCATACTTTGATTTTATGAAGATAAGTTTAATAATCAAACTGTTCTAGGTTCTTTATTTTTCCTTTATTCTTTTTCTTTTAGTCACTTATTCTTCAAATAAGTGTTTTCTAAGGGACTAGCAAAGGTAAAGCATGTGGGAATGATGAATTAGCATTTCATCAACTTTATTCATTTATTTTAGCTCAAAACCCCTTATAAAACACATGTAAATATCAATAAATCTATTCTTTTACTAACCCTAATTCTTGTGTAATATTGTATCTTTATCACTATGGTAACCTTGAATGAGTAAATAAATAAAGGGAAAACAAAGAAATCAAAGATTGCATATATGCAATAGATATAGGTTGAATATGACCCTGACAGAAGGTCAAGACTTGACCTGATCGACCATGAATAAAGTAGGCGGAGATACGACCTAAATACAAAAAAAATAGAAATTCAATCCCCATTAGTGTACATTCATCACTTGTATATTATTGTATATAATATATTCTTCACACTAATTTATTTATACCCAAGTTCACCTCAAATAAATTTGTTTTATCTTGAAACTTGTACATAAAAATATTTTGTAAATAATAAAAATAGTTGCAAGAAGAATTCTTGCATATTGTGTAAATAACAACACTCTAAAAAGCTACAAAGCTCAACTTGTCAGAGCAATATCTTCTCCACCAAAACTCAAAATTAATAAAACTCATTTTCATTGTCCTTCAATTTAAATAATATTTAAATGGAGTTGGTATCATAAAGATCAGAGAAAAGGTGTGAAATGTGACTTTTGGGGGTACTATTGTATATTATGTATATATTTTGCATTTTTATTTTCTTTGTAATTTTGCATAGATTATTTTTAAATATTTTCAAATATTGTATTTAACTTATATAAAATAAAATAAAAATCACATAACTAAAAATCAACAAAAATAAAATCTTCTTTGCCGATTTTTTCCACATGCTCCGATCCTTAATGTCCTCTATCTTCTTCACCTAACCTTCAGCCTAATCAACTAACACCATCGCTAGCACTTTATCTCCATCGATCATGCCTCAATTTGCTCATGTTTCGAATTCAAATATTTGTTGGACCTCCACTCCTATTTATAGTTTCCATTCGCCCATGACTGTCTCTGATCCGTTTTTGGCCTTACTTCCTCGAGATTGAGTGGTAGAGAGTGCACTCTGGTGATAGAGGAGTGTACCTCTGATCAGGAGCGTGAGTTGAGATCTAAATTCACGATCCAGCTACTCTTCAGACCTCAGCCAGCAGAGTTTTGCTTCTTCAAGCTTCTGGCTTCAAAACGAGGCGGTGTTCCTCCATTTCTTCACATTAGGTAACTTAGATTAACTCCATTTGATTTTTGTTTTTTAATTTTGTCTGATTTCCTATTGATTAGCCTAGATTTGACTTCTCATCCACCTTCTCCGATCTACAAGATCAGAGCTCCACTCTCATCAATCCTACTATCAGACCCCTAAAACAAATCCACCTCAACATTCTTCGCCTCCTTCCATGTCTAACCCCCACCATATTATGTCGAATCTGGAGTCTGGTATCCACTATGTTCACCTCCGTCGGAGGTCCCCATCCCCTCATTTCTTTGGTTTTATGCATAATAACTTGGTCGGAGATCAACCTTCGAGCATCAGATTTCCATTACAGGTCCAAGGAGCGCAGTTGGAGAAAGGGAACAAGAACTGGAGGTCCATCTGGAGCAGAACAATTTTGGACCTCTAGACCCTTCTCGGGCCATCGTTGGATACCCTTGATCCTTCCGATCAATGGTGGAGCATCATAGGAATATGCATACACCTTTCGAAGCCGTCATTGATCTATATTGGCTGAGCATTGGTTGATTGAAGTTCACCAACGGAGCCATTCATCCTAGTTCGTTATGCGCTCTTCATTGCCCTCCGATCAAGAATGCTCTTCCCAAATTCAATCGCAGTCGCCCATTGATGCCCAAAGTTCAGCCTTAGATCAATCACCAGTTCAGTTCTCAAACGTCCACGTACGCTTCGTTTTCAGTTGTTTAATTATAAGTTTTAACGTATATCAGCCACACGATGTGCCACGTGGAATGGTAGACTTTTTATACTCTAGCCCCTTCTTATTTTCAATTTTTCAAATAAGTCCTCTAGGATAAGTGTCACTTAGAGTTTTATTGAACATTTGCATTTCTTTTCCTAGCATTTATCATAATTGCAGTTTGGTCCTGTTTTAACTCAACACGTGCTTTACGCATGACTTTTTGTGAAAATTGCAATAAAAATTCCGTACTTATTTGTTATTGTTTAGCCCCTAGAATTAAAATATTTGTACTTAAGCCCTTGCCAGTGCGACGTACGTGAACTGACATGTGTTAATTTGGGAAAATTACATATTGGAGAACTCTATTTATTTTTTATCCTTCAGTTTTATAAATAAAAATAATTACATCTATACCCCTATGAACTAGAAAATCATTTTGTTTATTAATTTTATCGATTAATTAGTTAATCCTCATTAAAAAAATCACAAAAATTCCCTAATTTCCTGCTTATCTCTTTTATTAATACTAATTTTGATTTTGCATTTTTATTATTTTTCATATTTTTGATAAATCACAAATCATAAAAAAAATTCCCTGTTTCCATTGAAACATAAAAAATATAGAAAAATTTTCAAAAAAATCCTTTTTGTTTTTTTGATTTATTTTATTTTCTGACCAGTTTTCATTCACTAACTCTTCATAAAAAATCCTTTTTGTTTATTTGATTTATTTTATTGTTTTTCATTAGAATTAAATAACCCTCGAGATTTTTATAGCCTCCCTAAGTTCGATCATGTACATTATACTGGTAAATTAAATAACAAAATTCTCTTGGTGACATTTCTTTATTTTATTTTAGCTTGAGAAATCAATAATTTTTTTGAGGGATTTTTAGGATTTTAACGACATTGCACATAATTCATCTTAATTTCAATCCCATATTATTCACGTTCAACACTTGTTCAGAACGTACGCCTTCTGTCATATGCCCTTTGGCTTGTATAGTTCATCAACTACTTCGAGAGATGCATGTTGGCAGCTTTTGCTGATATGGTAGGTAGCTTTCTTGAAGTATTCATGGACGACTTCTTGATCTACAGTGATAGTTTTGATCAATGCCTTGGATATTTAGATCGAGTATTGAAAATATGTTATGAGGTTAACCTTGTACAATCATGGAAGAAGAGGCACTTCATGGTAATCGAAGGAATTATGCCGAGTCATGTCATCTCCAAGCATGGCATGGAGGTTGACCCAACCAAGGTGGATGTTATTTCAAAACTTGAAACACACACAAACCCCAAGCAAGTTCGGTTGTTTTTTGGACATGCCAATTTTTAGTACGAATTCATACAAGATTTCAGTAAGATTTCCCGATCGTTGACTGAGTTGCTTGTAAAGGAGATCGATTTTGTGGTTAATGATCAGGTCCTCATATCCTTCAATCTCTTGAAGGATTTGATCACGCATGCTCCTATCCTACAGCCGCTGGATTGGACTCTACCATTTGAAATCATGACGGGCACATCATACTTCACAATAGCTTCTGTTTTAGGACAAAGACGAGATGGGATACCATTTGCGATTCATTATGCTAGTAAAAAACTTGATGAAGCCTAGTAAAATTACACAGTGATAAAGAAAGAGTTGCTAGCCATAGTGTTTGTGTTGGAGAAATTCATATCACACCTCCTCGAATCAAGGGTTATTATCCACACATATCACTCTACCATCAAGTACCTACAGAGTAAGAAATACACCAAGCCATATTTGATTCATTAGATTCTTCTACAAGAATTTGAGTTGGAAATTCGTGACAAACTAGATGTTAAGAATGTGGAGGCATATCACCTTTCTAGAGTTGTTGAAATAGAGCCTTTTGAGCAGAACTCCATTCCTATCATAGAGACCTTTACAGATGAGGCAATCTTGTCTATATCATCTCTCTCATGGTATGCAGATATTGTGAATTACCACATCTCTAAGAAGACTTCACTGGACTGGCCAAAAATTAATCTTGAAAAATTCTTGGCAGACATTCACTTCTACCAGTGGGAGAATCCGCATCTATTCAGAGAGGGCGCATATTGCATCTGGGGTAGGTGCATACCTCAGGGTGATATCATGGGAATTCTATACCACTATCACAAGTCACAAGCTTAAAGCAGGCGGACACCATTATGTAAAGTGAACGATAACGAAAGTTCTTCAATGTGGCCTTTGGTGGCTCACTCTATTCAAGGATGCAGTGGATTATGTGAAGAAATGTACTGACCGTCAACGAATGGCTGGGAACATCAATATGCGAGACATAATGTCTCTAAAATACATTCAGATATTTGACATCTTTAATGCCTAGGGCGTTGACTTCGTGGGTCCATTTCCTAATAGCCATGGATTTAAATGCATTACACTCGTCGTCGATTATGTCAGAAGATGGATAGAGGTAGTCCCGTTTCGAACTGTAGACAGCCGCATAGTTTATCACTTCATGAAGGAAAACATCATTTCACAGTTCAGGATTCCCAAAATTCTCATTTATGATAGGTTAAGCCACTCTGTTAACAAGGAGTTCAAGAAGTTGACCAAAGAATACGACATATAACATCGTATTGCAGCGACATACTGAAGGATATGGAATTATCCTCAAGCGCATCACGAAAGCGTGATCGTCGTATCGGATACGATGAAGAACGACTAGTCGCATTAGTTGTTCGGTGCAGCGGAATTTAAAATTTTTATTCGATGAAACCACATGATCCGAGAACCATTCTCAGATCGTTTCATCTATAACCACAACAAGTATAATGCAATACCTCTTGAAGCGTGGTTGATCGAGTCTCTAAGAGAAGAGACCTCTTGTCTCAAGTCTGATCGTCGGTGAGACCGCTTGTGAGCGTGGGGATGAACCGCGTTGTCCTCGCAATCTAAGAAGTTGATCCAAGCGTAGTTGCTCCTGATCTCATCGCAAGAGATCGAACGTCTCCTTTGTGAATGCAGCACTCCAAGAAGACGGAGAACCGAAGAACGTCGAAGCGGCGGCGCGGTGGCGAAAGCGTCGACGATTCTCTCCTCTAGGGTATGGTGGACGGCCACCAAAAAATAGAGGGAGAGAGGGATGTCGTGTATGAAGAGAGAGAGAGAGAGAGAGAGAGAGAAAGAACTCCAATATTGCATGTAAATAGAGAGTATGGTATGCCTCTCTATTTATAGGGTTTTGGGATCCATGGATCTCAATCCATGTGACATACAAAATCAATGGATGAGATTGATTTATGTCAATCCAATGGCTAAGATTGTTGTTGGTAAAACCAACAAATTTAGATCAAAATTTATTTGACAAAATCAAATACAAATTAATACAAAATTACACCAAATAAATAAGGAGAGAATATACATGGAGATTACATCTCCATGTACATTCCATATGGACGGCCACCCATTCCTATTTGGAATTGGGTACCATGAGGAGAGCCCATGCTTTCCATGAGGAGAGCAATCTCATGACATGTCATGAGATTGCATATCTCCATGGAAATCTCTTTATTTATTTCCAACAACTTTTGTTGGGTTTTATTCTTCAAAAATAATTCACAATTATATTTGAGAATATTGCAATCTTGCCATGGAAAAATTGTGAGTCATATTCACAACCCAAAACAACATATAATTTACATTGTCAATTAATTACACAATGTGTATCCAATACACATAATAATTAATCAACACATATAAATTATAATTATCTTTCTCTAATACATTATAAATCACATTTATAATATATTATGAATAACTGGATATTTCTATCCACATTATTCTTATCCACATTAGTTAAATCACATTTAATTATATTGGATAATTTCTTCACACATCAAGATGATTAAATCACATTTAATCATCATTTCTTCATTGCTTAGATCTTATGGAATTATTCTCGAACCCTTCAAGAATAATGCGATCTCTCCGCAGATACTTGGAGATAAGGACAGGGCGATTGTATTGTTCCACGTATAGTGACATGGATATTTAGATTATATCTCAAATCCAGATCACGGGCCTCTCATAGATGCTTGATTAAATCAAGGCCGTAAATCTAATCTTCTTATTGTATCTGAATCACATTCAGATCAATGTCCAACACTTGGACCAAGATCAGATCACTTCTCTACCGAGAGGAGTCACTAAAATCCAGACCCGTTTCATCACTCCCTAGGAATGGAAGCATCATGGTTATACAATCGTTTATGATCACATCACCCTCAGGTATTCCCAATACCTGTACATCCTGCATACTGGAAGACTCGGTATAAACCTGAAGCATTGGATCAACTTTATATTGTCTACTTCATGGTTTTATCAGTAAGTTTCTCATTCGATCATTGGGAGTCGGTATCGATCATATACTTTCCAAAAGCATATATCATACCTAGGTCTTGATCATATACTTTCCAAAAGTATATATCAAACCTACAAATTCAGTCAAGCTTCCAAAGCGAGACGACCATGCGCATGGAATTTGATTCTTCCCAATATCTCATGACTGAGCTCATGTCTTCTGGTTCAGTAACTGAACCTCTATGATCCCTTTGAGAGATCGTATTACTCTTATGCCCTTATGCACACCAGCGCGTCGGTGTATAGACCTTGGTTAGATCATCAACCTATTGGTCTGCCAAATGTACATACTCAGACATATAGTAACACATCTGTGAGGATGTGTGCCTATATCATGACAGCATACGATATAGGACTTTGGTTTTCTCGATCTCGTTAAGTCAACTCTTTTGACCTAACTAATCTGACACCTTCAAATCTCTATTCCTATGCAGAGGACCTGCATCAAGAGGTCGGTCAGATATCAGCCTTCAGAGATAAGGATTTCCATCTCCAACTCCGGCTGGAGATCATTTCTAAACAATCATTTGACGGTGCTTGATGAGTCCTCAATCTAACTCTTTTGATATTCATCCAAGCACCAGCCTCTATGATTCGATAGTTGAATCAACAGTTGTATGATTATCAAGATGGTCATGGTAGATAACCCTAATTGTACTAAGGGACCTATTATACAAATTATTCATTCTTCATTTCAGATCAGGGAATGATATGTGCAATAACATTTATTGCATAATGACTCGTCGTGGGCTCGCATTTCCAACAATCTCCCACTAGCCCAAAGAGCCATTAATGGGCTAATCACTAAACCCGCACTCATGTGACAATCATAGGCTATTTAGAAAATAGTTAGGTAAGTTGATCAGTCGCTCTGTTCCCGCGAGACAATGCCAAGTCCTTTTACGACACTTGCATATCCCCAATAACAGTGCTCACATCCAATGAGAATGTTGCATCTTATGCAACCAATACTCAAACTAGTTAGTTACAGTGTCTTTGACACTACAGCTTAACAATTATCATAACTGGTATTTCCATAATCCTTATCAGAATACCTTTATTCCTGGAGATCTTTATCTCTTAAGGTATCCACAGTTAAGACCTTTTAGATCACTATCTATAAAGTCTTAAACTTTTGAAGATAAGACTTTGAGATCACTATCTCAAAAAATCTTGTCATCTATGAAGATTTTGTTATTACTGCAACCAAGTGTTTTATTTCCATAGTAGGATTAGTAACAGTTTACTACTCCCACTGCATGGCAGCCATCTGGCTTTTGTACACATCCAGTACACACCTGACTTCTCAGAACTGATGCCCAAGGGCAAGTAGTTCTAGCATTCACTTCCTCAACTCTTTGAGGTGTTGTCCCTTTAGATAGGTCAGTACCATATCTTAAGGGAAGGAAGCCTTTCTTGGAATTTTCCATAAAATGTAATATGTCCAAAATGTACTATTAATGTGACAGTCCCAATACCCTCTTCTCTTTGATCCTGAACAACTTCAGAACTAAGATCTAAGAGGTATCCTTGAGATCATATCTCAAGTTATGGAACAACCAGATAATAAAACACTTATTATTATCCTTATATCATTTTAAATGATTAGGATATCATCTACATTTAGCACGATGAACACAAAGGCACTCCCACTAAGCTTCACATGGCTCATCAAGATTCTATATGAAATCATTATAATTCCATCAAATCTTATGGTCCAACTTCAAGAAGCTTATTTGAGTCCATAGATGGATTCCTTAGCTTGCACATCTTTCTTTCCTCAACCACGAAGCCCTGTGGCTACTTCATGTGAATAGCCTCAGAGAGGTATTCGTAGCGGAAAGCAATATTGACTTACATCCTGAAGATGCAATAATCAAGTTGTGTAGCTAAGGTTAGCAATATTCTGATGGTTTTAAGCATGGTCACCAAAGAGCAAGTCTCATTGTAAGCAATGTCTTCTCTTCCAGTGTGTAGCTCATGGCTACGAACCGTGCTTTGAAGATCCCTACCTTCTCATCAGGTTCCCTTTCTCTTGAAGATCCATTTACACCTTTACAGGTCTTACCCATATAGGTGGATCCTCAAGGGTCCATATACAACACTTGTATATGACTTCTACATTAGATTTTTATTGCTAGCATCCATCTATCCATGCTATGATCTTCAGAAGCTTCATCACATGAAGTTCTATCATTATCAAATTTCTCTGACACATGGAATCCATCCTCAAACTCATTTGAAGAGGTATTAGTGTTTCATCTTCAATTGTCCTTTTAGTTTCCAATTTCAGGAGCCTCATTATCTTCTCAAGATTAAATGAGTTCCTACACTTCATTTTCATCTTGATTCTAAAGAGTCTCAACCTCTAAGAATCACTTTCTCATAGATGAGATATTTTAAGAATCTCAAGGTCATAAAGTAGGTATCCAATACCATCCTTTATTTTCCTAATGAAGCAGCACTCTCTAGTGCTCAATTCCAGCTTACTTGCATGGAATCTTATTAAGTATATATAATGTAGTCTCTACTACACATATATACCAGGAAACCAAGGGATAATTATGCTAAAATTTATCATTGATAAGACTACGTCACTCGTGATCCAATTGTATCTCCCTATAACTCTATTGAGTTAAGGTGTGTTAGGAGGATTGAGATAGAAGTGATATTCATATCTCCATATGGTATCCTTTGAATTCATCTAACAAGTACCGATTACCTAGATTATACCAAATTCATTTTCATCTTCGTTCAGACTTTGGTTCCAAACCAAAATTATGAAATCTAACATTTCAAAGGTTTCTTTAGGTGAAGAGAATAAATCTCATATCATACATAATCATCAATAAATATCACATATCCGTAATGTTTGATATAGATGATCCGCATACATCAATATGTATGAGATACTAAATACCTTGACATCTTACACCATTCCCAAAGAAGGGTGTATTGGACATTTTTCCTTTTTGAATACAATATTCATAAGTATGTAAGTTTTGAAATTTTAGACATTCTAAAGTTTCAACTCTTACTAGTCTATCGATCAAATCAATAGACAAATGTCCAAGGCTTGATGTTCGATCATTGTCAAATGATCTTCATACTCCTATTGATCTTGAGGTTTAATTTCAGTATTTAGAAATGTTAATGAACCATTATTTAATTTTCTAATTTAGTGGAGTCCACTAGATTTTAGATTATGTTCTGAAATATCTTCATCATAACTCTTTATGATAGGTCCATTCCAGAATTCATGTTTATTTCCAACATTTAAAAATAAACAATGAGTGTATTTTAATGTCGAGGTCATAGAGACATTCTCTAAGACTAAAGGCTCTCCCACTGAAATTGTGAAGTCTAGTGATCCAATGGAAATTGTTGCAACAATTGCATCAATGTCTATCTGGATAACTATAAACCTTAAGATCAAATTTTTTTCCAGTCTTCTAAAACATATGCAACCCATTGCAAGTGTTGTTAGAAGATTGAGATACAATTATTAGACTTTATCTTATTCAATAAGTAAGTCAATATCAATGATTTATGTAGATTATTCTGTTGCTCCATACGAATCCTTTTCTAAGGATTCTAGACAGACTTGATAGTCGTACTATCAACACATCAATTTATTGCAGTGTTGGCATTCATCCAACTCTTTGGATGTCATATGGAAGTCACAGAGGTACAGTCAATTCTTTGACTATACTTCTAACTTGGGTCCAACCCATGCTTCCACTGCGCTCCCTTTATCTATGAGCAACCATTGCTTAAGACTAAGGATCTCTTACGTTAAATTCAAAAGAATTCAATGTAATAACATTTCAACATTTATACATGCTTCATTAAATTCATACAATATGAATACTATGAAGCTTCATGAATGACTAGAGTATAGATAGTAGAATGATGACACTCATCATCTACATCCATATAAACTCTTAAAACATAGGTTCAGGTAGGTACTCAAACAATTTGAATACATCATCTCTTATAGAGCCACCATTCTGCATGATGCAGTGAACCATCACATTCATGATAAATGTCAAGAGCACATATGTATGCCAGAATATCTTCATTAATTTTATAAGGATTATTTGACAATTGCGATCATCATCGACATGTCACTTCCAAAGTACATCTGATGAGAGATCAAGACTATAAAGACATACAAACCCTAGGGTTGTAGTCCTATTATCCATTTAATTTTCATTCCTCATTATTATGAGGAAACTTGCATATTGCAACCACATATATTATGTGTCCAACTGCAAGTGCAATATCTGGATCATGAGATCAATCCATGATATTTTATTGGTTATCATTGAGTATAACATTGAGTGGGTTTAATGAAGGATTATCTGAAATAAGAAATTTGCATAAGTGTATATATTTATATATATATACACATTTTACTTTGATTTAGGCATTTTTATATCAAAGTTGTCTTGCCATGTCAACACTGAAAGTTCATTCCCTTAATCACTTTCAATGTAAGAGATATACTTACCTTTATATCTCAAGCTAGATCTGGGATATCCTACCTTATCTTTGTTGCATCCCAATAATATGAGAACCTACAACTCGGATAAAAAGAAGCGGGAACACATTCCGCCTTGCAATCCCAACTTGCGTATCCCAATTCGGTCTTTAACACCCGGGCCCACCACTCCTACGGCAATGTTGACCCGTCATTAATTGAACCAATCGTCAACAGGAATACAACTCGCTATGCGTAATCCAATATCGCTCCAATAATATGAGGACCTGATATTGGTGTCACTATGCATACGTCCTTACTCTTTCGAGAAGCGAAGAGCCCGATCCAGATGCGCTTGCATACAGGAGCTGTCACTTCGGACAGGCGTCTCCCACATACAATCCCTGGCGACGAAACCCTACGCCTTGACGGGAGACCATGGATGTCACTTTTGTGATCTTCCATATCATATTCAAATTCTAATTAATCACTATGAATCATATTCATTATGATTAATTCTTCCAAGGGAAATAACATCCCTATTCATAATAGAGTGTTTTAATTTTAATTGGATTCCAATTAATGTAATCATATTAAATTAATGATCCAATTAATATCCAACAAACATTTTATTGTTACTTGAATTATGGTATTATCTCAAATACGTATTATTTCGAATTTTAATAATTAGAAATACATCATGATTTCTTAAGCATTATACTAACCCTACCCGTTGCCATGGCCAGTACTGACGAGAGTGGGACGGACCACATACGTTGCAACCCGCAACCCCAATGCTCTTTGACTAGACACCATATCCACCTCGGGAAAGGATAATGCAAAATAAATCACTTTGTACTTGAGATGAGCATCGGTTCTTCAACCGAAATTATACCATATAATAATAATCAAAACAATTTTGATTAACATCATAATGAGATTTGCTAAACAAATCCCAAGTCCTATTCAAGCAACATGTTTGTTGGAATGTTGATCATGTAGATCATGTAACCAATTAGTGATCTAGATCACATATAATCAATCATTGGTTAAGGCAATGTCATTTAAGGGAATAATTATAATCAAATATTTCACAAACATTTATGCACAATTATTCTAGGAAATTAAACAATTTAATTTCACTAATTGATTAAATGGCAGTCACTAATCAAGCATCAAGTTTGATGATTGTATTTCCAATTAAGATTTATATCCAATATAATAAATTAATTGGTTGAGGCCAAGTCATTTATGTAAATAATCATCTTCCAATATTTCACAAATATTTTCCATGATTATTTCACGAAATTAACAATTAATTTCACTAATTGACAATCACTTGATTCTAGATTAGGACTGTAATTTCAGTAGTGACCCCTACTCACTAAAATTAACATATCTCAATCAATTTAAATCCAAATTAGTCAAACTCAATTTTCAAAGATTGCTAACTTGATTTAAAACAGAAGCCAAGTGATTTTTCACGCATTTCGAGGCGTATCTAAACAGTAATTAACTCTTTAATCATGTTAAGATCTACAGTTCCCGCAACAGTGCATATATGTTCATTAAAACAACCATATCTAGAGCATACAAAATCCAATTTTACGCAAATTCAGATCCTATGGTTTCCTTATTTAATGGAGAACAAAATCCAAGTAAATAATTCGTCTTTAACATTTTAAACATGGCCGAAATTATTTACCAAACGGATCTACGAAATCAAATGCAATAAAAAAACTTTCGCGACCTTAACGAACCCAAGTCGTCCTCAGTTTTCGAATCATATTCGAAATCGTCGACCTAAGGCTCTGATACCACTTGACGGATATGGAATTATCCTCAAGCGCATCACGGAAGCGTGATCGTCGTATCGGGTACGACGAAGAACGACTAGTCGCACTAGTTGTTCGGTGTAGCGGAATTTAAAATTTTTATTCGATGAAACCACATGATCCGAGAACCATTCTCAGATCGTTTAATCTATAACCACAACAAGTATAATACAATACCTCTTGAAGCGTGGTTGATTGAGTCTCTAAGAGAAGACCTCCTGTCTCAAGTCCGATCGTCGGTGAGACCGCTTGCGAGCGCGGGGATGAACCGCGTTGTCCTTGCAATCCAAGAAGTTGATCCAAGCGTAGTTGCTCCTGATCTAGTCGCACGAGATCAAACGTCTCCTTCGTGAGTGCAGCACTCCAAGAAGATAGAGAACTGAAGAACGTCGAAGCGGCGGCGCGGTGGCGAAAGCGTCGACGATTCTCTCCTCTAGGGTATGGTGGACGGCCACCAAAAAATAGAGGGAGAGAGGGATCTTGTGTGTGAAGAAAGAGAGAGAGAGAACTCCAATATTGCATGTAAATAGAGAGTATGGTATGCCTCTCTATTTATAGGGTTTTGGGATCCATGGATCATAATCCATGTGACATACAAAATCAATGGATGAGATTGATTTATGTCAATCCAATGGCTAAGATTGTTGTTGGTAAAACCAACAAATTTAGATCAAAACATATTTGACAAAATCAAATACAAATTAATCCAAAATTACACCAAATAAATAAGGAGAGAATATAAATGGAGATTACATCACCATGTACATTCCATATTCACGGCCACCCGTTCCTATTTGAAATTGGGTGCCGCCCAAGATTTCCATGAGGAGAGCAATCTCATGACATGTCATGAGATTGCATATCTCCATGGAAATCTCTTTATTCATTTCCAACAACTTTTGTTGGGTTTTATTCTTCAAAAATAATTCACAATTATATTTGAGAATATTGCAGTCTTGCCATGGAAAAATTGTGAATGATATTCACAACACAAAACAACATATAATTTACATTGTCAATTAATTACACAATGTGTATCCAATACATAATAATTAATCAACACATATAAATTATAATTATCGCTCTCTAATACATTATAAATCACATTTATAATATATTACGAATAATTGGATATTTCTATCAACATTATTCTTATCCACATTAATTAAATCACATTTAATTATATTGGATAATTTCTTCACACATCAAGATGATTAAATCACATTTAGTCATCATTTCTTCATTGCTTAGATCTTATGGAATTATTCTCGAACCCTTCAAGAATAATGCGATCTCTCCGCAGATAGTTGGAGATAAGGATAGGGCGATTGTATTATTTCACGTATAGTGACATGGATATTGAGATCATATCTCAAATCCATATCGCAGGCCTCCCATAGATGCTTGATTAAATCAAGGCCGTAAATCTAATCTTCTTATTGCATCTGAATCAGATTCAGATCAATGTCCAACACTTGGACCAAGATCAGATCATTTCTCTACCGAGAGGAGTCACTAAAATCCAGACCCGTTTCATTACTCCCTAGGAATGGAAGCGTCATGGTTATACAATCGTTTATGATCACATCACCCTCAGGTATTCCCAATACATGTACATCCTGCATACTGGAAGACTCAAACTAAACCTGAAGTATTGGATCAACTTTATACTGTCTACTTCATGGTTTTATCAGTAAGTTTCTCATTCGATCATTGGGAGTCGGTATCGATCATATACTTTCCAAAAGCATATATCATACCTAGGTCTTGATCATATACTTTCCAAAAGTATATATCAAACTTACAAATTCAGTCAAGCTTCCAAA
Organism: Ottelia alismoides; assembly: GCA_037367405.1. Taxonomy (NCBI): domain Eukaryota; kingdom Viridiplantae; phylum Streptophyta; class Magnoliopsida; order Alismatales; family Hydrocharitaceae; genus Ottelia; species Ottelia alismoides. The sequence continues at coordinate 480,929 of JAZKJV010006386.1, forward strand.
GCGAGACGACCATGCGCATGGAATTTGATTCTTCCCAATATCTCATGAATGAGCTCATGTCTTCTGGTTCAGTAACTGAACCTCTATGATCCCTTTGAGAGATTGTATTACTCTTATGCCCTTATATGCACACCAGCACGTCGGTGTATAGACCTTGGTTAGATCATCAACCTATTGGTCTGCCAAATGTACATACTCAGACATATAGTAACACATCTGTCTCCGGTCAGAGGATGTGTGCCTATATCAGGACAACATACGATATAGGACTTTGGTTATCTTGATCTCGTTAAGTCAACTCTTTTGACCTAACTAATCTGACACCTCCAAATCTCTATTCCTATGCAAAGGATCTGCATCAAGAGATCTGTCAGATATCAGCCTTCAGAGAGAAGGATTGCCATCTCCTACTCTGGCTGGAGATCATTTCTTAACAATCATTTGACGGTGCTTGATGAGTCCTCAATCTAACTCTTTAGATATTCATCCATGCACCAGCCTCTATGATTCCATAGCTGAATAAACAGTTGTATGATTATCAAGATGTCCATGGTACATAACCCTAATTGTACTAAGGGACCTATTATACAAATTATTCATTCTTCATTTCAGATCAGGGAATGATATGTGCAATAACATTTATTGCATAATGGCTCATCGTGGGCTCGCATTTCCAACAATCTTCCACTAGCCCAAAGAGCCATTAGTGGGCTAATCATTAAACCCACACTCATGTGACAATCATAGGCTATTTAGAAAATAGCTAGGTAAGTTGATCAATCACTCTATTCCCGCGAGACTATGCCAAGTCCTTTTACGGGACTTGCATATCCCCAGTAACAGTGCTTACATCCAATGCGAATGTTGCATCTTATGCAACCAATACTCAAACTAGTTAGTTACAGTGTCTTTGACACGACAGCTTAACAATTATCATAACCAGTATTTCCATAATCCTTATCAGAATACCTTTATTACTGGAGATCTCTATCTCTTAAGGTATCCACAGTTAAGACCTTTTAGATCACTGTCTATAAAGTCTTAAACTTTTGAAGATAAGACTTTGATATCACTATCTCAAAAAATCTTGTCATCTATGAAGATTTTGTTATTACTGCAACCAAGTGTTTTATTTCCATAGTAGGATTAGTAACAGCTTACTACTCCCACTGCATGGCAGCCATCTGGCTTTTGTACACATCCAGTACACACCTGACTTCTCAAAACCGATGCCCAAGGGCAAGTAGTTCTAGCATTCACTTCCTCAACTCTTTGAGGTGTTGTCCCTTTAGATAGGTCAGTACCATATCTTAAGGGATGGAAGCCTTTCTTGGAATTTTCCATAAAATGGAATATGTCCAAAATGTATTATTAATGTGACAGTCTCAATACCCTCTTCTCTTTGATCCTGAACAACTTCAGAACTAAGATCTAAGAGGTATCCTTGAGATCATATCTCAAGTTATGGAACAACCATATAATAAAACACTTATTATTATCCTTATATCATTTTAAATGATTAGGATATCATCTACATTTAGCACGATGAACACAAAGGCACTCCCACTAAGCTTCACATGGCTCATCAAGATTTTATCTGAAATCATTATAATTCCATCAAATCTTATGGTCCAACTTCAAGAAGCTTATTTGAGTCCATAGATGGATTCCTTAGCTTGCACATCTTGCTTTCCTCACCCATGAAGCCCTGGGGCTACTTCATGTGAATATCCTCATAGAGGTATTCGTAGAGGAATGCAATATTGACTTATATCTTGAAGATGCAATAGTCAAGTTGTGTAGCTAAGGTTAGCAATATTCTGATGGTTTTAAGCATGGTCACCGAAGAGCAAGTCTCATTGCAAGCAATGTCTTCTCTTCCAGTGTGTAGCTCATGGCTACGAACCGTGCTTTGAAGATCCCTACCTTCTCATCAAGTTCCCTTTCTCTTGAAGATCCATTTACACCTTTACAGGTCTTACCCATATAGGTGGATCCTCGAGGGTCCATATACAACACTTGTATATGAAGTCTACATTAGACTTTTATTGCTAACATCCATCTATCCATGCTATGATCTTTAGAAGCTTCATCACATGAAGTTCTATCATTGTCAAATTTCTCTGACACATGGAATCCAGCCTCAAACTCATTTGAAGAGGTATTAGTGTTTCATCTTCAATTGTCCTTTTAGTTTCCAATTTCAGGAGCCTCATTATCTTCTAAAGATTAAATGAGTTCCTACACTTCATTTTCATCTTGATTCTCAACAGTCTCAACCTCTAAGAATCACATTCTTAATGGAAGCCTTATCATATCAAAATTGTCACCTGACATTGCCAACCGTAGTCAACGGATAGTTGCTAAAGCCATATCCAGTGCTTGACACATTCATGTCTGTTGTTGATTCAATAGAAGTTGTGTTTCAAGATGAGCACCCAGAGTCCAAAGGATTAGACACATAAGAAACAAAATCACAAAAATAATTTATGTTTTCTTTTTTTCTTCTTTTCCTTTTCATTTGTCTAATTATTCCAAAAAAGGTGTTCACCCTTTTCATCATGGTTATATTTAGGATGTATTTTGTCCTAATTATAGGGATGAGAACCCCGAGTTATCCATTCTGATGATCCCTCACTTAGGGATATTTTACCCTAAGTGTAGGGGGAGACAAGTCGAGACGATGAGTCCATATATTCCCACCCTTGACCCTCCATGCCTTGCATACAGTCTGTTATACTTAAGATTATTTTATCCTAAGTATAGAGGGGACGGTCAACTTCTCGTTCGTTAAGTCTTTAGTTGTTGTAGGATAGATTGTTCTATACTCAGTACGAGTTGTCTTCCTTTTTCTCTCTGATACGAGGGCACAGCTCAAGATAAGTATAGGGGGGTTGTATATACATTGCATATACATTAACCATAACTCGTACTTTCGTATTTTCAATAATATGGCTAATTAATAAAGCACGCAACAAGTCTTTGCAAATACTTGCAGTAAATCGGTAAAAAAATGTTCTGCAGAATGCTTTGAAAAATGGTTTGGCAATGTTTTGAAAAAACTATTGAAAGCTGTTTAGAAAATTTTTGCAAAATGTTTTCAAACCTTTGTAAAAAAATTATCTTTACAAAAATTTTTTATTAGTGTAAATAAATTATTTTGATGAAAAAAATATTTTATTTGTGTAAATAAATTCTTCTGAAAATATATTTGCAAAAGATTCGAAAAATGGTTACAAAAATCTATTGAAAAAACTATATATATATATATATATATATATTGTTTGGAAAATATTTGCAACATGATTTTCAAGGCTTGTAAATATTTGTAAATATGTTTATCAAAATTATTCGTAAAAATAAAATTTAAAAATGTTTGTAAAAATGTTTTTAAATATTTTGAGAATCCTTGTAAATAATAGCTCAAATAAAATCCTTACATGAATTATATAAAAGTTGTATAAAAATCATGTAAATAATAACTAACTCTCAACTGGTAGAAATTCATTATATAAAATACACCATCACCCTTGTAAAAATATATGCACTCTTGTGTAAATAGTTGTACATATTACTTTTCTAACCTCTATTCAGAAAACACTAAAATTTTGCAAAATTCAAACTTCAAAAAACATTTGCAAAATCTTTTCAAAAACCCGCATACAAATTTGCAAAACTTTTTTCCAAACCTAATAAAAATTTCAAAATAGAAAATTACTTCACAAAAAGATTTTCTCTTGCATTTTACATAACATTTGCATTTTTCAGAATCATCTAGATAATTTAACATGTCTAAATTAAAGTCTGAATATTGGAGCTTGGTATATACCTTAATGCACTTAATTTCAGAGGAACCCATTAAGGACTGGAATTGGGATACTTGAGGTCACCTTGAGTTAATTCTTTAGGTTCCATGAGACTATGTTCATGAGTTGATTATTTATGTCTAACTAGAACCCTTCATATCATTCGTAAGACTCTCAAGACAGTGGCTTGACTAGAGACCTCACACTTAGCACTTATCTCAACCCAGATGGATTGTTGAAAGATTTGAGAGTCTAAGTCGGGACGATCCTAACTCGCTTCGTCAAGGATGGCTCAGGAACCATTCTTGGGGATTGTCGAAATTGGTACTCTAAACCACTTCTTATTTTAGCCATGATATCTAAAGATTGGAGATGGATTGAGATAATGCTTCAGATGAGGAACGTCTGGGAGAGCAACTTTATTCCAAAACTTCAAAAAATGGGTGGACCAAAAGGTGTTATATCCGTCAAGACACAAACAAGAATGAAAGAGCACTGTAAATTAAAAAAAATCAAAGAAGCCTACACCAAGAATCCCACAAAAATATGAGCTTCAGAAAAAGCCTGCTTCTCGATGAAGAATCGATTACACCGATTGGGCTTCACAAGGGAATGAAGACTACACTGGTCCATTCCCAGTTCTTTTCCCCTTCTTCTAGCTTATTTCCCCTATCGGTTGTAAAGACCAGTGGTACCTGACCTTAGAAGGGAAATTTTATTTCCACGAGGATGAGCTACCAAGAAAGCAAACTCTTTTATAGTTCAATGTTTTTTCTGGGATGAGATGAAAAAATCACACACATGGATTTGTCATTTAAAAGTAGCAAGAGTGTGTGGCTGATAGGATGGCTCTGACTTGACCGTGAATAGAATCGGATGATAGGATTATGGAACCTAAGGGTTTTTCGTCACATTTTCTAACTCTAGTATGGTTCCAAACACATTAATAATCCAAAGGTCTTCTTTGAGCTCCAAACTTTGATTTTAATAAGATAAGTTTAAAAGTCGAAAATCGTTCCAAGTTCTTTCTTTTTCTTTTCTTTACTTTTTCCTGCATGTATAGACATAAGTGTTTGTTAGGGACTAGTAAAGGCAAGTGTATGGGGGTGATGAATCTCCAGTTCAACACCTTTATTCTTTCATTTTGGCCTTTAAATACTAGCCAAATGCATGTATATATCATTATTTTGCATAAAATACCTCTCTTAATTATAGTGTAAATATTGTATAAAATATTGTATCTAAAGCCAAAAAAGAGTAAAGAATATTAAAAAAAAGAAATGAAATACCATAGGTATTGAATGATCCTAAGCCCCAAGACCTAAGCATCATGATGACAGGGTCGACAAGGAATAAAGTAGGGGGATGAGGGGCCACAAATACAATAAAACACTAATTTTTAATTCCCCAATAAGTCCACTTTGGAAGCTATTTTATTTTTTAGTATTTATACATCAAATCAATAAATTTTTTATATAAAATTGTAGGTAAAAATACATTAGAAAAGACAAAAATTACTTCATGTAGAAAGAATGCATGTTATGCTTTATACACTCAGAATAAAAATTCAAAATCCAAACTTTACAGATATGTATCTTCTCCATACTATAGAAAAATAGAACAAAATCACCTTTAATTGTATACAACTTTTAATAAGCTATTTAATGAAGGTGATTTCATTTAATTTGGAGTTAAGAAGCAAAAGATAGGTTTCGGACCCCTATTGTCTATTATACATGAATAAAATAATCATTTCATTTATTCTTTGTATTTATCATACTTTTGTATTTTTATAATTTTGTAAATAGTATTTTAATACATAACTACTTATATTATGGAAAATTCATTAAAAATATAATTAAATAAAATAATATACTCAAAGGCATAGATGAAATATACATACATATACCTATGTAATAAATACATATATTTATTTAAGTGTACAAATCACCTTAAAAATTCCAATAATATATATTTATATGTATTAAAATAAGTTATAAGTATATGAATTATTTAAATCAACTAAAAAATAGAAAATAGAAAACAAAAATAAAATACCCAATATATAGGTCATTATACCTATATTTATACTTGTAAACATACAATAAGCAACCTCAAAAAAAATAAAATTCATAACAAAATACTATAAAAAATAAATATTTTTTATGTTTTAACTAAAAATTAAATAAAAAATTTATTATTTTATTTCTAATTATTTTTAATTTGAATTCTGGTTTGTCTTATAGTGGCCTATGTGGCCCAATCAGGTTCCAACCTCGATTGACCTACCGGTCAACTGAGCCCCGTGCAACCCTAGGCTTGAGAGCCTCGCTGACCACCCATCTTCATCTATTTTTCCCCTCATATGATGGCACCCTTTCATCCTTATTACTCTTTGACCTTTGTTCATCTATCTACAGACTTCCACGATTGCATATTACCTCGATCGAAGGAGCATTGTGTCGATCGGGCATCTCGGTCAAAGATGGTCTTGTATATATACATCTCTCCGACCACCATTTTGATTTTGATCTCCTTTGGCCCCTAAAAATCTCTGATTCTCATGTCTTGAAGCTTCATGATCATAATAGGAACATCGACGTACCCTTTAGCATGGAGGAAGAGGAGCAGAGGTTGAGATCTGGACATCACTGGCCACCAACAGCAGAGCTCCTCTGGATCCTTCATTTTATGAGGTAAAGACATAGTCTAGCCCTTCATTTGTGTTCTGAGTACTAAGGTTAGTGTATCTTAGCTTTTATATTTACTTAATTTCACTTTATTTTTAGTTAAATTTGAAAATCATAATTCGCTTGAGCTGAGCTCTGATGACCCTTTTCAGTATGTCCCAGCTATGCTCCTGCCCGCCAACTCCTCACCTTCGTTCCCCTTCACTTCTTCTATATCCCTGCACTTCCATTCAACATGATCCTTCCTGGATCAGAAGATCAGCTCTCCTCTTTCGCCTCATGCTAGAGAGCCTCCGTCTAATGCCATTCCACTCCATCTCTGCCTAACAAGACCCCAAGGACCCTCCTCTCCTTTTTGTGCGCTTGTGCTTCTACTTGTAGGTATTGGAGGTCAAAGCCTCTTGGGAGGCGAATTTGACAAAGAAACCGGTTCCCTGGAGCTCCATCCTTCCTCGACCTACCAGGACCCCATCACTAGGTCCTAGAGCTTTATGACGCCCTCAGCAGCTGTAGAGCAACGTCAGGTTGCTTTTGCACCATTTGGAAACGGGTTTGACCACCGAAGGAGGAGGAGGATATTGAGGATCGAATCTCATTGAACGAATTATTTTTACCTCTTGTTCAGGGAGAGTAGTAGCCATCCGATCATCTCTCAGCCCCAGACCAACGCTGCACCATTAAATCTTGCACACATGTGACCATCCATCTCCCAAGATATTTAATCGCAACCGTAGATTGATGACACGGGATCTTGTGAGGGTCTAAAATGATATCCTTGTGGAGATCGAAGAAAAAGTGACACTGAGGCGACCGCTCACTAGATCCGAGGTTGATCAACAATCAACCTACACAATGTAAAGATAAACAAAGCAGGCATGTGTGAACCAAAATTTATTATAAACCATATAGTAAGATATATAGTGGACAAGTATGGTAGGGATCAAACACGGGGAGAATGGGGATAGACAACTAAAATTGATAAGAAAGACAATAAATGGTTTTTAGATTTTAAGTTTTTTTTGAATTTTTTGTGGTGGTTAAATTATTAAATTTTTGGAATTTTTGTTTCATAATTTTTATTTATTTTTAATTTTATACTTTTCATTTTTATTTATATTTTTATTATCATTTTTTATAATAGTTAATAATAACATAAGTCTATAATAGATATATGTATATAGAGAGCACTTATATTAATAATTATAGTGAAGTACTCAAAATTCACAACATTAATTTTTTTATGTTTTTATATTTTTCTTTATTTTTAGTATTTTTGGTAATTTTTACTAATTTTTTGTTTTTTAAATTGGATTAATATGGAAAAATGGTGACTATAGTAAATAGGTTGAGTTGTTTTTGAATTTCAAAATATCAAAATAGCTCAAATATTCTAAAACTATTTTTTATATCTAATAAATATAATACATAAAATTTAAAAATAGAAGAAAAAAATAATTCTGGATGTTTTAGATTTTTATGACTTTTTAAAGATTTTGGAGCTTTTTAATTTTTAATGTTTTCCATTTTCTATTTTTAGAGATATCTAGTTTGTAGATGCTAAATAAGATTTTTTTTCAAGATAATAAATAAAATAAATTGTTTGGAATTTTCAAAAAGCTTTTATATTTTTGTATTTTTCTAAATTAGACGGGGAAAAATACCTCCATTTTTATTTTTAATAAAGAGAATGTAGGGAAATTTTCTTTTTGTATATTGTAGTTTATTTAAATAGCTCCAGGTCTTTAAAATTTTGAAGAAAATTAGGGTGAATACCTTATATAATATTATACCACGTATAATTTTGTTAAACCCGAACACATCAAAGATGATCAGGGCCAAAAATGTAATTTTCCAGATATTTCGAATAATATATACCTGAAGGGGTATTTCTGTAATGAATATAAAGTTTAGGGGTAGATGCAATTTATTTAAAAAATATTATACTAATATTTTTAAAATATAGACTGAAACAAAATACACAAACATATAGGGGCCCTTCTGCAAAAAAACCTGCACCTCACGTGCACAAGCATGTGAGCTAACGTGGCAAGGGACATGAATGTTAATATGGAAAGTCTAGAGGCAAACCCCACGTGAGAGGGTGATGCGTGATCCACTTATCGACATGGTGCAGATCCAGCAGCTGGTACCAGTTCATAACTAAAGGGCTGAGATTAAATTTCAGACATCGATCATGCGGCTATCAGGAGAAGGATCCGACGGTTGGAGTATGATCTGGAGTTGGCAATGAATCGGACGTCTAATAGGTGCCTTGGAAGAACATCGAGGAACTCTTATTCTTCCTAGCTTTGATTTGATATGTCTGTATCATTAGCTAGTCCTTGGGGTTGCAAAAAGGGTCTAGAGCTCATTGATGGTCCCATGTAGCAACTCGAGGTCTCAGATTGGTCTGGGATCTATCAATGGGATCCTTGAGGGTCGACGAAGAAGAGGATCTCCAAGTACTTTGTTCAGAATCAAAATTGACACACAAAGGTCTTTTGGCCCACCAAGACCTGTAGGAAGGTTATGCATACGAAAACGGAGGGTCTTAGAGTTGTGTCAGGTCGAGATGGGTGAGAGAGAGGTCGAGCAGAGCTCTCTAGCGAACGGTAGAGATAGGAGGGCTGATCTCTTGATCTGAATGGGACCAAGGTGGATGGGAGTTCCTAGAGTGAGGGGAATGGTCGGGGAGCTGGTGAACCCTCGAATGCCCTAATTAATTTGGATTAATTAATGTTTAATTTTCATTACAATCGGATAATTTTGGATTAATCAAAAACCACTTAACTAGTGTGTCAATTAAAAGCAAACAGTCAAATTAATTTTTTTACTTCGTAGGTCCACGGTCGAACTTAGGGAGGCCATTATCTCCTTAGGTTGATTATTAGGTGATCTAGAAGCTAGGTTTTCAAGGGAGCATTTTTGGTATTTATATGCAATTAATGAGGAAATACAATTTTTGGAAAAGGACTAAAATGCAATTTTTGACCAAATCAAGGCCAAAAATCCTCAAACGTGGATAAAATGTTAAATATGATGAAATTAAGCTGCTGTAATTTTTTGGTATTTTTGGATGAAAGATGAATTAATTACGAATTAAATATGCAGAATAGGCAATTTCGAGAAAATTAATTTTAATAAATACCAAATATCATTTTTTCCAGAGATTAAATTGCCCTAGATAGGTCCACGAGGGAGGTATCCAGAACATTTTTTAATTCCTTAAAATACTAAGTGTGGAATTAATTAAAAACTAATCACTAAAATCACCGTTTAATTTATTGTGACTTCGATATGCGTGCAAATAAGATGAAATTTGGGCACAATGTAAGACAACCGAAAATCTACATACTTTGAATTTTTACAATTTTTTGAGAAATGATAAATTTAATGTGAATTAGTTGGTAAATTATACAATTTTCAACAAAATTAATTATATTAAATAAAACACGACTCATAAAAATGCATTCAATATCCACAATATTAGATTATGAATTGTTCTACAATCTACAATTTTCAAAATAATGAAATGACGATATATGAAAATTGAAATAAATATGCAAACATAGGGACCTGAATGCAATACACGGAATAAAATTCTAAAAGAAAAGAAATATGTTAAATGTACTTATATGCAATTACCTAGAATGATGAGACTTGTGCAAATTTACCAAAGAGGTGTGCGTCATACGTACGTTGTAGCTGGCGGGGACCTTTGCGTGATTGATGAAAATGTGGGGGTCTCTATGCAAATGTTCCTGGGCCATGGGGTGGCGATCATGTGGGATCAATATCATGTGGCACATCTATTGAATTGAAGGTTGAGATGAGTCAGCCCCTTTCAAGCCGAGGGTAATTGTAGTCCCAACCCGTCCATGCTTATCCTTCCTTCATGGATTTCAAAGCCATCTAAAGTTGGTCGCCACGTGCGAAGGAGTCCTCCTGATCCCGACGGATGGTGTGGCATACAAATGGTCATTGGACTATTGCTGGTTTGGACATGCAACGTCAGTGAGGCGCTGCTCCAGGCGATGAAGCACTAGGTAAGGCACTAAGATTGTGGCAGTTGGATGAAGCAGTCGAGGTGTGAATGGTGAAGGGGTAAAATGGTGATCGGGTGGAGTTGCGAGCTAGATCGTGGAAGCATGGTGATGGCAGTGATTTCGGCTGAAGCTCTGGTCGAGATGGAGGTGGCGATGCTTGGATCTTCCGTCAGAAGATGATCTGTAAGAGAAGTATTCTAGATCTCAAAGCTCAGCCTAAATGGTTAAGAGAATGGGTGAGAGAGCTCTTGCGCATGTGGATATTAGAGCTCGTAACCCTGTTCGATGTAATGGAAGGAGATGAGGGGTCACGGGGAAGAAGAATGAAGCAAAGAGATCAGAATAATTGAGGTGGTTGTTTGGATTTGGATTTAGGAATTCTGAAGTAGATTAACCAGAAGAAGAACAATTGTGAATCTAGAAAGGAAAGAACCACAAAAGAAATTAGAATAAGTACATTACATGTGAGGATCGCCTGTTGACAAACCCAGATTTTCCTTTTAATATGTCATTTTAGATGGTTTTTAGTCGGATAAATTTGGATTTATCAAAAACCACTTAATTTATTTATTAATTAATTGAGTGCGGTAAAATTTTTTTATTTGGGAAAGACCAAGGTCAAACTCAGTAAGGCAAATTTCTCCTCAGATTAATTTAAAGTCGATATACATGCTAGGTTTTCAAGAAAATGTTTTTATGATTTTTTTTATGCAAGTGAATGAAGGATCTGCAATTTCAGGCTAGTTTAAGGGTTAAAATGCAAATTCGATCAAATGATGCTTAAAAATTCCCAAACTTAGTCTGAATGTAAATTATAATGAAATAAAGCTATACTTATTTTTTTTTTTGAATTTTTTGACTCAATATGAATTAACGACGAATTAAATATGAATCCAAAGTGATTTTTGCAAAATTAATTTCAATAAAAACCGAACTTCAATATTTTTCAAAAATCAATTTATCCTAGATATGTCTATGTAAGAAATATCCAGAAAAATTTTTAATTCTTGAAAAAATTAAATGATAAGTTAATTAAAAATTAATTACACAAATAACTAATTAGTTTGTTAAGACCTCGTTATGCATGCAAAAGTGATGATTTTTGGTATAAGATAAAACTATCAGACTTTACATCCTGTGAATTTTTGGTAATTTTCAAAGCATCGATTAATTTAATAATAAATTAAAGGCAAATTGTGGGAAAATATTCATTTTTCCAAAAAAGTAATTATATTAAATAATCTGTAGCTCACAAAAATCAAAACAACATTCTTTATGATAAAGCATGAGTTTTCTACAATGTGCTATTTTTAGAATAATAAAATGATGAAGAATGAGAGTTCAAATTAACATACGAACATAGAGATATACATGCTATATAGGAAAATTTTGCTAAAGTCAAAATATGTTGGCATATTGTGATGCAATTACCTATATGCCAGAGGGTGTAGATGCGAATCTCCCAGTGGTGCGCGTGCCTCGCACGTGACTTCAGTAGGCAGGGACTCAAGCTTGAATTTCCATAACTTTGAGGGTGTAGGCACAAATGCTCCAATAGGGCATGTACTCCTCACGTGCCCTAGCTTTGACTGGGAATCTCGGGTAAATTCGGGAAGCCAGAAGGGCACAGGCGTAAGTTTTCCCTGCCCATACATGCAGTGCATGTGCATGGGGATAAAGTTGCTCCAGGGGACGTGCGAGTGTGTATAAGTTGCTCCAGGTTGGTGGCATTCCTGCTTGCAATGGCATAGAGGATGTGGCGAGGCCCAAGGGCGCGGATGGTGGGCTAACAGGCCTCCGCGGTCAAAGCAGCTGAACCGGTGCAGATGAAGACAAGCAGCTGGTGCGAGCGGTACTGGCTACAGCTATGGTCCCAAGTGACACACGCCCAAGGCTTTGCCAATTGTGCTCGCGGTCGAAGCGATGGGAGCCTAAGTAGTAGGTGAAGGCGTAGGTGGCTATGTATGATGGTCGATGAAGTAGGGGTATTGCAGCTGTTGGAAGGCGTAACGTTGGAGTGGGAAGAAGGTGACGAGCATTGAAGGTGGGGCAGAGGAGCTTGGCGTCGAGGCTGA